>CM072819.1:108443391-108918178 GCA_036937905.1 Salvia rosmarinus
AAATTTAAAATTTAAAATCTAATGGACATAAAATATAGACCATAGTCATCAATTCAAATAATAACAATAAACAAATTAAAAATATAAAATTTAATGAACTTCAAAGATGAACAAATTTAATTTGAGTCATGGTACAGACTTCCTCACATCTTCAACTTATATACACTAAATTTTGTTGTTCAATCTTAAAGTTATTTGTATTTTCAATTTGCTCCATATAAAACATCACGTAGCATCAAATCTCAGCCATTGCTGTTCTACTACCACAATGGAAGACATTCTTTTAGAAAGGAAAAACTGAAAACTTAACTTTATTTCTTGGTACAATAATTGATAATGCTAAACTTATTTGATAGAATATTGTAAGACATTCTAGAAAATCTATAATATATTGATTCATCCGTGGGAGGGCTTTTAAGCCCGGTAACCCCAGACTTTTTAGCCCCAAAGTCCGGCCAGCCTAGTGGACTATTTAAGTGGGCTTTAAGGCCCGATTTTTTTTGGGCCGTTCTTTTTCCTAGCCAAACTCAACCCAATCCTAAACTCGGGTATCTTGGGTCGATTCATTGGACCGGATCAATTTTGTCAACTCTACATACAATATTTGTTTGTTCTATATATAACAAAGTTTCAACATCTTTGGAAATAAATTTCTTTTAGCTGTTAGTGGATGCAAAAGATATCCTCGGTTGCGTTCTCTAAATTCTAAATCCGAAATTTCAATAAGCAGATTTTCCTGCAGTTAGGTCTTGTAATAAGAGATTTTACACTATCATTTGTACAAGATATTGATAATATATGTGTGAGTGTTGGCCTAGTGGTTGAGTGTTAATGTCCGATGCCAAATGTCTCAGGTTCGAGTTCAATGTTACACGATCTTTAAATTTCTACATTTAATTGACAAAAAAAAGATATCAATTATATGATAATTTTATGAGACCCTTGCTTATTTTCAAGTTTCAACCCTTTCCCTCTATATATTTATATTTCTTTTTACTATTTTTCTTTGTACTTTGATTTGATTTTATTTTTTGTACTTTTCCCATTTATAAAATAAAGTGGGAAAGTAAATAAAAAAATCAAATACTAGAACAAATAATATATTTTAATATTCAAGGAGAATTAATCGTGTCTACCTACATTGAATTTTATTAATTGGCTTGATAGCGAGACTATTACAGCCGACATAGCCCATAAATATGGATCATACATTGGGCTTTTGAAGGACATTGGGGTACATATACTGGTATATGAGGAAAAAATACATCAGTTAGATAAATTTAAATTTTTCTTTTATAAAACTAGATTGCCTACTGTAGTAATAGCTGACGGGTAACTGATGGCAGTTTAATACAGATATCAATACTGCTGGTCAGTCCAGATAAAATGAATCTTGTTCAGAGTGATACCAGATAACAAACCAGTGACTGTTGAGGCAGCTGATCAGTTGGACTGATAACTGATGTGCTTGTGGAATGTGGTGGTTACTGGTTTGCCTTTATTAAAAGCTTAAACTAACGTAAAACGCTTAGTTAGCTGAAGTGTGCTGAACTTCAGACCGATCTCAGTTAGCTCAGTTCTCAGGTGAACTATTTTTTTCCTTGCTGAGACAGTTCAACCTTCAGTTCCTTTATCATACTGACTTGATCAACATGTTCTTGTTTTAGCTTAGTTAGCTCAGCAATTCAGTCAGCTTGTAAGTCTCAGTCATTGCTCCTTCATATATTTTCATGACTATTCTGTAGTCAACCATGATCTGCTTCATCTCGTCCCACTTGACTAAGGTGTCTTCGAAATCTGACACATGTTCAAATAATACAATAGTTTGAGAGATTTTCAGTAGAGAGTTGAGATGTTATATCAGGTTCGTCGAGTCCATTATCGATTCCCATTATGCAATTGTCCTCATAGTTGTTGGTATCTCTAACCATCAGACAGTGGCTCTCCTAATCAGTGTTGTATGAGTTACTGGAAGAGTTGCTCGATGAGCTTGAAGTACTTGCCTTCTCAGCAACCATTGTCTTGCATTCGTTCAGCTTCCTATCACGCTTGGCTCACAATGCTTTCATTTCTTTGTGGCTCAGCTCGGGGCAGTCATGTCTGAAGTGTCATTTCTTTCCACAGTTGAAGCACTCGTCGTCTTTATAATCAGGGTTGGGTTTCTCGTCAGTCCGATCCTTGCTTGATCTTTCTTGGTTGCTTTTGCCGTGGACTGTTTCTTTCTTTTGGTACTTATCATACCTCTCGGGCTTCCATCTTCCTAAATCTTTCAGCCATTAGCATGTATTAAGTCAGCAACTCGTCATTGATGCATTAACTCTTATCTTTAGCTATCTTCTTTATTTACTTGCTCTTGTCAGCTTTGAGGGCAACGTCTTTGCTCGTGCTAACTTGAGCTTCATCTTCAGATACATTAGCTTTGGATGACTCTTCTCTACGTCTGATATCGTACTCATCAGCTTTCAGAACTGAGAAGAGTTTTTCAGTTGACATTTTGTTGAATCCAGCTTTCTTCCAAGTGCTACTATGTATACTTTAAGGTTTATCTTTCTTTGCGTGTATTTGTCCTTGCGTAGGATTGAGATCTCACCAATGATGGTTGTGAATCTGAGTTCTATATCATCAATGGATTCTTTCTTCTTCTATTTGAAGTTGTCGAACTTCTGACAAGCTATCATCAGCTTGTTCTCCGTGATTTCATCAGAGCCAGCACAAAGGCTCTCAAGCGCGTCTCACATCTCATGTTATCTCATATTTATCAACTTCCCATGTGAGAGGTGAGAACTATTTCGAAGATGATGTTTTGGCTAGGTTGTCGAGCTTATCATGTTTCCGTTCTTCTGACGTGAAGTCAGCTCGATCCTTAAGCCTGTATTTGTAGAAATGATCCTTTTCTAGTTCAGTGCTCACTTTAGTGATCTTCTATGATTATGATTGGTATGTTGGTGCTGACCTTCTATATACGACAGTGTCGGGCAGTGAGGTAGAGTTTGAGTCTGAATTTCCAGATCTCATAATTATCTACCGTGGATGTGGGGAGAGAAGTTGACCTGCTGTAGTTAGTTTTCATCACAAAAAATATGCAGCAGTATGCAAGAATATATCAGTTGAATGATCTGTTCGAAAACAACGACCTCTATGAGAGTCAGTAGTTCTTGCGAACAACCTTCTCGATACCAATCGATGGTCCCTGATGGTACGTACTTGTGTATGAGGAGTGGAGAAATACACTAATTAGGCAAATTTAATATTTTTCGTTTTACAAGACTGGACTGGCTACTGTGGTAGTACATGTTGCTTAACTGATGATAGTTCAGTACTGATATCAGCACTGCTAGTCAGTTCAGATAAGACAAGTCTTGTTCAAAGTGATACCAGTTAGCAAACCTACTGACTACTAAAGCAGCTAGTCAATTGGACTGATAACTGATGTTCTTGCGGAATGTGGTGGTCACTGGTGTGCCTTTACTGAAAGCTTAAACTGACGTAAAACACTTAGCCGAATATGGACTTAGTCGGTTTCAGTTTATCTCTTCAGTATCAAACCGATACAATAGAGTCTTTCAAAACGATGTTATGCTGCGTGTGCTAGTGATGTCAATTTAATAATATGTCATGTAAATATGATAGTGAAAGTAATCAACACTTGATTTTTATGTGGTTCGGAGATATCAACTCCTTTGTCCACGGACTATTGCTCAATCAATCCACTAACTGAGATTTGATCTTGTTTACGGATACAAGATATAAACCTAGATACATACTTAACCTTACTGTATCCCGTCGAACTTGGCGGTCCTCCTACGCTTGCAGGTGCTAGGTTACCTCTAACTGCTTACGAGTGTAGTCGACCTAACCTCTTGCTTACAGTTGCAAGATAATCAAGTTTTCAGCAACTAACACTTCGTTGCTACTTGTTCAAACTTCTACTTAAACTGTGGTGCTTTTAGTAGTAGGGGTGAAGATTTGATTTCGGTTCGGATTTTGCCTAATCCAACCGATCCAAAATCAATTTTGAGAGAAAACAATCCGATCCGAACCGAATATCCGAAAATCCAAACCGAAAATTTTATAAAATATCCAACCGAACCGAAAATCCAAATTAAAAATCCAAAATCCAAACCAATTTTGTTAATTTATATATATTTATATTAGATTTAAAATATTTAAATAAAATATTATTATATATAATTATATATAATTCGGATTTTTGATTAAAAATCCAATCCGATCCGATCCGAAAATCCGAAATTTTGAAAATATCAATCCGATCCGAACCGAAAATCAAAATCCGAACCGAATTTTAAATTTCGGTTTGGTTCGGATCGGATATTCTGATTTCGGTATTTGCTCACCCTATTTAGTAGAGAGGTTTCCAACTAAAAGATGAGTTGTCACATACAACAAACTCAAGAATTCTAGACTTGTGATCTATAAAGTAGTATCCTAGAACTTAAAGGAGTGTATGCTGAAACCTTGAGCTGATAAATATATTTGAGTACTTAAGGTTTAATGATAACATTGTAAACTCCTTTCTTCGAAATCACTGGGTATAAGTTCTTGAACTTTGAGGTTTGAATGCTTTAGATAATTTGAATACGCAATGTTTCGGAAACCTTCAAATGTTTGATTCACGTATTTATAGAGGAACGATGAATAGTATCGTTGGAGGGAGCACCAATCACATCCATTCTATTTGTCGTTTGAATTCTTCTCGTTTGAATCCTCGTACGTCGTTGTTAAGGTCTGTATCATCATACATTGTAGCTCTGCAACTCTGAATAGTGGTTCTAGCATGTCAGGATCTTCTGCAGATACTCTATGACACGTGGCGAGTCAAACACTCAAGGTTTAAATATCTCTATTTTGTTTCAGCTGAGTTGGCTCCATGTTTTATTAGTATGATGACTTCAAGTTGGGCCAATCGAGACTGCTCCGTCTTTATCGGTTGGCCGGACTCTCTCTTTTGTCAACTTAGGAACCTGAGTCAGTATGACGCATTCAGCTTTGACGTAAAAATAGCCAGCTTTGACTTTTCATCAGCTAGTTTTGACTTGACATTGCAACTTTGACTACTTGTCACTAGCTTTGACTTCTGGTAACCAGCTTCGACATCTCAGCTTGGGTTGTCAGCTGCTGTTATAACACATAGTCATATCTCTAACTTTTTTGTTTTCAGCAGCACAAAGTCTTCAGTCTTCCGACATCAGTCTTTAGTCTTCGACTTCACTCTTCAGTAGCTATGTTCATCAGCATCGCAATACTTCGGTCTTCATACTTCAGTTGAGCTGACTTCAGTCTCCAATCTTCAATACGCGATCTCCAGTCAGTGTTTCTCTTCGGATGCGTTGGTACTGATACCCCTATCAGTACGGCTGGCTTTAGTACTGCTTGAATTTCATCAGCTTTGGACCTGTCCAAACTGACAGTTCTTATATTGGAACCTATAACAAAAAGGCTAACTCCCTAACATGTGAGCAATACTAGTTATATCAGCCGGACAATCATTAAGAGGTTTTGGAATCTAATCAATACACACAGTTAAGACATAATCATTCTCAACAATTTACAGAATTTTCTCAACAACTTTGGAATAAACTAATCGAATTGACCCATTGAGGAAGTTCTTGTACAAAAATCCTTATGTAGTAATACTCATAAAAATGTTTTAGCGAATAAAGTATGTATAAATCCTACACGTTTTCTAAACAAATCGAGTATTTATATTTTTAAAAAGCAATTAGAGTCGTCAAATCATCGGCCTGATCCTAAGCCCATCATGCTAAAGGGAAAGGTAAAGTCTATGTCGATTTAAAATCAATCCGGTAAAGAAACACAACCCAATTCGCCCCAAAGGCGAGGTGGTTCGAGCCGCTGATAGGAAAAACATGACCCTACCAGATCCAAAAATCAGGTCGGGCTAATTTTGATAGCTTTAGAAATGACTATCTTTGGCAGTAACACTATACTAGTTCATGCAAGCATGCGATTTTGTTGTTGTCTTTTGAGTATCATCGTAGAGCACAAGGCTAGAAGGCCTCTAAATATTCAGTAGTTGGTTGGACTCTTATATTACAAATCGTATCCATCTTAGATTCAAGTATTTTTAATACTAATTCAGTTCACAAAGAATGTGGCACAATTGTTTTATTCAGCAAGCATAAAGAATATGCCATTTTCATTTTTATAACAATATCCCACACCAAACTCTTATTATTCAACCTCATAATCACCCATTATTTACCAAAAAAATCGTTGTTTCTCCACTAAAAAAACATCAATGGTTGGACCATTAATTTACTCAAAAAATATCTACCAAAATTTATTAAAATCTGCACCGTCCACCAAGGGACATACTATTGATGGACGGATGTAGTACCTGTTATCAGTATAATTCTAACACGCTCCAATAAACAAAAATAAAAAATAAAACACATTTTGGAAAAGAGGATCTCAACCCGAATATAAGGATCAAGTAAAGAAACAAGTCAGGGGGACCATAAATCTTTGTCCTCTCCATACATTTCCATAAAGCTAAGGAATCAACAGCTGTTTCTCACAACATTGCAAAAGCTCCATCTCCATAGAAAAATGCAAAGTTCCAAAAGCCAAGACAACTTGAGACTTGCTCATTAAATTCACTAAATCTTTTCCTACAATCACACAAAGTCTGTGATGCTGTGTGATTGTCTTACAATCTATCCGAACATGTGATCCTAAAAAAGGATAAAGATAAAAGCAACTAAAATCTCTATAAATAGGCTACCTTGCTAGAATCCATAATCAAGAAACTCTAAAGATGAAGCTCCTAACTTTGTTTTTCATCTGCATTCTCTTCTTTCAGGTAACTACGGTTCGAATTATTCGAATTCTCGAGAAAATATTTCTACATAATTATTTTTTTTCAATTTTTACCCAATAATCCTCATCTGCATCATGTTATTTTTAGGTTTTTGTGGTGGAGGTATCATCAGTTAGTGATTCTGAGCAATCTGTTTCTCAGGTAGTCAAGAAAAAACTAAATTTTGCAGACTAAGTATAAACTAAATCTTCTTGTTTTCTATGACTGATTCTTTCACTGATGATTATCTGCTTCAGGAGGGTGAAGCGGGAAACCTACAAGAGCTTATGAAGAAACATCGGCAAAAAAAAAAATGTAATTAAACACCCTTTTTCCCCCAATTTTCATATGTAAATCACAGGCTAAGTTTATGCAGAAACTTGAATGACAGATTGCAACTACGCATGCGCAAGAAGATGCAAAAAGTCATCAAGAAAGAACATGTGCCATCGCGCTTGCAAGAGCTGCTGCACGACATGCCATTGCGTCCCTCCAGGGACGTATGGCAACAAAGGCCTTTGCCCCTGCTATGCCAAGCTAAAAACACATGGAAATAAACCCAAGTGTCCTTGAATGTGTGTTGTGTGTGAAGGGATTTCATTCTCCACATAATTCTTGTTTGTGATTTGATTTGATTTGGTAATAGATTTGTAATAAATGAGCGTTCGACATTCTTGATTCCAAATTTCAAGTACGAGAACTATAAAATGGAAGCCAAGAGAAAATAAGAATGCAATGCTGCACAAATATGCACGGATCAAGGAAAATTTGATGTATTAATATTGGTACAATGTAATTATATATGATATCCCAACATGAAGAATACCTATACAAAATGAACATAATGGCACCTAAAACCGAGCCCAGCAACGCGTGCATTGTGCCACACAATCACCCTTGCAATCAATATTGTAACCTAGATCTTTAGGATTACGAAGGAAGAGGTTTCTCAACGTCTTACCTTTGATGCCCCATTGGTTATCGAGAATCTGCACGTTTGCTTTCAGTTCATTTTCCAAACTGCACCCCAGCACCTCTGAAAACTTCTTCAGAACTTTGCCAAGATCATCATCAGTGAGGCCTAAATCCTTTAGGTAACTTAGTATCTCACTAACAACCTCGAACTTGGGAACTTCCTTCTTTCGCTCTTCGCCCCAATAAGGAGAATGAATTTGACCAAATGCTTTGCCAAGAATCTTGTCTTCCTCCTCGTTAGAGAAACCGCATGCACAAAGAGCTTGCCTGCAAGATTCCCATGCTTTCTTGTCTTCGTCACTGAGAATTACGTTGTGAGTTTGAGCAGTAGAGTGCAACTCCCAGTTCTTAGATGTGGAAGTGGTTGCATGATGTCCCCCTCGGAGGGCATTCCATGGGGAGTAAGCTGAACAATTTACATTTACAAGAAGTTTGTTAGTTGTCACATTAGCGGGATCAGGCTGCAAGTCAAGCGAAAATAGCCTCCGATCAGAAAATTGCAGAGGGTGTGATCGAATCATTTAAGCAATATAAATTGTATACTTGTATACATCTATACGGAACTTGTACAACAGAATTGCAAATAGAGGCTCTTGTGAATTGTGATGGTGGTCGAAGTAGCACAAGCACTTAAAGAAATTTCAATTTGACACACTATCGTGCCAAAGAACAAAAGACCGAATCCTCTAGTCCCTTCTTGGATCCAACTTCATGTCCAAATAGCAAAATTACGTATCTCTACACAATTTATTCAGTTGAGGAAAACGACCCTTTATGCCTAAAAATGACTTGGTAGCGCCACATGAACTACTACGTGCAAAGTTGTGCCTACCGAAGTATTAGCGATCATTTCTAAAATCACAATTGAATCTAGTATCACCAAAAAGCATTTCCTTTTTCAATTGGAACATGAAGTGGGACACGATAACTCGATAAGCAGACTAGAGAATTTCGTATGGAGGAATATTTCTTGTACTTTTAGTAATGCATGTGCATCTAGCAAACTGAAGTTATGAAGAAAAGTAAGATTCCTCTTCACTTGTTCCATAATGTTCATGGCTTATCAAATTGTCATCACAAATCATTTCTCAAGAAATGTAGAAATCCACAGCATTCTGTCTCTCAAAATACAGTTTACATCAACTGCTGATTTTTTAAATATTCTTAGCTACGGCAGCTGCTACCATAGGTACGCTCTAAGTAGTTCGACATATAAGACGACGTTGCCCGAATTCAAACAATATAACCAGGCCAAACAAGGACTTACTGCTGATTATAATAACTAATTCCACAATAACATTCCAAATTGTCCAATTGAAGAAAAAAACTAGCACTGTTACGATTCTCGTCTCTAAAACTGAAGCCAAATCAGAAACAATTACAAGATTAAAACTTACATAATTATGGAACTGTGCAGTTGAATCAAATGTCAGCAGAGGAGAAGCCAGCGGCATCCCTGACCTGAAAAACAAAATTGATTCAGAGAAACTACGGCGATATCAATTTCCTAATCTTAATATGAGTTCCAAAGCAAACATAAGTAAAAATTCATACATCCGCCAACCAAACTGGCCCCAAATCACTCATCTCACAAAAGTCAAAAGTAACAAAAAATAGGGGGGAAATATCCAGAAAATTTCACGAAAGACGAAACCCACGAAGAATATGATTCAAGAACTAAGGCCGAGAAAGAATAACAACAAATTGCACAAAAGAAAGAAATAAAAGATTTAGTACCGTGTTTGGGCAGCTGGACTGAAACGGTGTGTTGCAACTGTTAGAAGCAGAAAAGAGAGGATCTTGTTCCAGTAGCTCCACTTAAACCCACTATTGAGCATCTCCAACAATACCTTCCCAAATTCGTGTTTTTACCGACATCATCACGTACACATCATCATATTCCTTATTCTATTTTCACCCCAACAATACCTTCTTAAACTCGTGCACGACATCATTATGGACCCCCACAATATTACAACTGAGGTGTCATCTTCTGTTCCACTTAAACCCACTATGACTATCTCACTAACAAATTTACTTATTAAAATATATAGGATTTAGTAGTATATAATAATATTCTCTGTTCGGTCTTTACGAATAGCGTGTCACTTTTTTTTATAGGATATGCAATTTTTATAATTCAATTTCATATATTATTTATTAAAAATTCACTTCTTGATTTATACTTAATTTTTATAATTCAATTTCAATCATCCATTTTTATATAATAAGTTGTTCCAGTAGTTTGCACAGGCTACCGAGCCCACAATATTCTTCACTCAAATATCTCATCAAATTTACTTATTAAAATATATAGGAATATTTTACTAAATATCCGCAATTTTATAATTCAATCATTTTACTCTTGATTTATACAATTTTTATAATGACAAATTTTTAAAATCCGTATCATTTACCAAATGACAAAGACGGAGGGTATTATTTTATTCATTCCACTATTGCAATATGATTTTTTAATCTTAATTCTGAAGGTACAATTTTTACGAAATTAGAGTTGATGTGGCAAGTGGAAGAATCGATCGGCCTCCTGAAACATTCTCATTGCAATTTTTTCACAATACGACTAGCTTATATATATTTTTTCGACGGTCATATCAACATTAATTTGATGGTAAATAAATCATAAATGTTACTCTCTTCATCTCAAAAATATGTTTTTGGGAATCTTCATTACGAGTTTTAATAGAAGTTGTTAAGTGTTTTCTAAGTGTAGTAATAGTTCGACACTAGTGTATTGTTAAACTAATTAGTGGTGGACCATGTGGAATAAAATATATAAATTGTAGTATTGTTGAGAGTAATAAATAAAGACAATAGTAAACCATGGTAGTAAAAAATATAAATAAAGAGTATTATTGAATATAATAAGAGGATAATATTTTTCGGGATAATTTCCATATATGAAAAGAGAACGAATTTGTAGACATATCAAAAGAAAAATTAAAAATAAATTTGAAAACGGATAAAATATACTCCCAATATCACCCAAGATGGTTTGTATTCTTTTCGGTCACCCCACCTAAGATAGTCTGTTTCATTTTTAAAAAATAATTATCTCTTTAAAAATTGTGAACTTACCTATTTTTTATTACTTTATACTATTCTTCTAAATAACCGTGTAGAAAAATGGACCATCTTGAATGGGACGGATGGAGTATTATGGATGTCACCAAATTTTGAGGTTAGGCACGGAAGTGCATATTAACAAAAATATAAATACATATAATTAACATGTAAAATTAATTTGTTTGTTTTTTATAAGCTGTACTTGTAAAAATATTTATTCGTGAATTTTGTTTTTGCAGTTAATTTTTGTAGGGGTTCGCGAATAATTTTTAATAAAAAGAATATTGAATATTTAATTTTTGCTGAAGTGGTTGAACTTGAATCACACACTATAACCAACCGCCATCATCTTCTTCCGTACCGCAGTCGTACGTCCGACAAACCTCTCCGGTGAGCTCACCTCAAGTTTTCTCCTTTTTTCCGTAGACACACGCCGTCGACGACATATACGTACACTCATTCTGTATCTACGCCCCATAATGCGCGGATGGCCTTGTACAGGCAATCTTGCGGCGGCGGCAATGCGACCTCCGATTACGTATCAGTCGGCATTCACGGCGGCTCGCGCCATTTACACCACCGGCGATCGAAACTGTCGCCAGCTTATAGGATCTCGGTGGGGCTCTCCGCTTTGACGCTCTCTCTCGTTCTCTCCATCTCCGCTCTCTTCTATCACATTTTGCAGAGTAAAGGTATGGAAATCACAATTTTTGTTTTAATTTTTAATTTTGGGTTTTTTGCTGTAATGGGAATAAGAGTTTGCTTGTGTGTGCATATTATAGAAACTTATGATTGATTAGTTATATTTGAGTAGAAAGTGGATGAGGATATTCAAAGTGTTTATTAATCTTGAGCTGTTACAGTTACTGGATTTATTGATACTATGGTGGTGGTTCAACTTGTATTTTGGAATTGAAGAAATCTTTTATTTATATATCTATTATTGGTTAAGGCATAACTGTTGTGATTAGAAGAAGCATGTATAATATACAAAGCAGAGATTTTCGGTGAATCAAAATGCCGACACTTGGTTTTGCCAACATATTTAGGAACTTATGTAGCAGAGCTAGATCTTACATACGATTTTTTTGTTGAACCGTGATATGCAATTGGAATTCCAAGCATTTCTTTGGCGAATGCAGAGAGCGACTTGTTGAAGGAATTAGCCCTCTTGTATTGAAGTGAAAACTACAAGCTGACATTGTTTCCTTGGTGAGTGAAAGTAGCAACTTATGTGTGGCTTTGAAGGAATTAGCCCTTGTATTGAAGTGAAAACTTCGAGCTGAAATTGTTCCATTGGGGAGTGAAAGTAGCATCTTACACATGGCTTTGAAGGAATCAGCCCTTGTATAGAAGTGAAAACTACGAGCTGAAATTGTTTCATTGGGGAGTGAAAGTAGCATCTTATATATGGGCTTTGAAGGAATTGGCCCTTGTATTGAAATGAAAACTACGAGCTGAAATTGTTTCATTGGGACTTTGGGAGTGAAAGTAGCAACTTATATATGGCTTTGAAGGAATTAGCTCTTGTATCGAAGTGAAAACTACGAGCTGAAATTGTTTCATTGAGGAGTGAAAGTAGCATCTTATATCTGGCTTTGAAGGAAGTAGCCCTTGTATTGAAGTGAAAACTACGAACTGAAATTGTTTAATTGGGGAGTGAAAGTAGCATCTTATATATAGCTTTGAAGGAATTGGCCCATAATATTGAAGTGAAAACTAAGAGCTGAAATTGATCTTGCTAATTTGTTCATATGAACCAAATATGTTTAGAATGAGTTAATATGTCTAATTAATAGGGTGCAGAGCCTAACTACATTTGAAGTTATGATCTATTTTGTAGATAGATTTCTTACTTGATTCTAGCAGGTTTTATATCCTTATAGTTTTCCTACTCTGTTTGGCTGTGTCGAGTTGTTTGCAATGTAGGTGAGTTTGTTGGATTTTACTGGAAGTAATTTGAAATTGGACGAAAGTATTCTTAATCTTCATGCTAAGGCTCCTAAGCTACTGTAAACTAGAACTTATTGTGGTCATTTTAGTTGAAAGTGTTTCTTTCTCATTTTATATATACTCTACGTTTAGGAGTGGAAATAAGCAGACACCAAGCACAAGATGATGACATCAGCACAGATGCTTTCTCTCTCAAGAATGTGACACGAACCGAAGCATCTAAACGCCTTAAGTTTGGCAACGGATCATTTGCTCATGGCAGGGGTTCTCGTGATAGGATTAAAAGAAGAGATGAAGACGAGGCATTAAGGCAAGCCCGTGATGGTTCTGTGGAAAACATTCGTGCTATCATGAAAAACTTAAATAGGAACGCTTTGTTCAATAAATCTCGCAGTATCTGGAATAATCAAGGAAATGGCTTATACAATGAGGCTGGGCGTAAAGAATTGATAATGTTTGAAGCTAAATATAAGGCCTCGTTGAAGAATACTAGAGGCTCCAAAGATGTGCTCGATGATGCTGATGAAAGGAACCGTGAACCTCTCGTGGATGCTGATGAGTATGACGATGGTATCAACTTACATGCGGATGTACTTGAGGAACTTGATGATGCCGGGCTTGATGGCACAGACCGTGCTGTTTCCACAATACCCCATGCCATTGACACCTGGGATTCTTCTCATGTGGATCATATTGAAGACGAGAAGCAAGATGTCGTTGAAGAGGCTGATAATGATGCTAGTGATTTGTACAATGTGGAAACTCTTCCAGATCCACGAAATGCTAGAGTTCAGTATAATCCCAAACGTGCAAGCCGTGCTGAAGGTCGACCAGCCCGTAGATTGATTCCTGAAAGTCAGCGCCCAGGTCCCAAAAGAAGCCCAAAAATCGGAAACTTCCAGGTAAACTAGTGAATAAAATGTACATGTTTGTTGACAGTATGTGAATCAAATTTGACGTTTATTTACTTCATTTTTTCTCCCTTCTCGAATATGTGTATCATTGCCACTGATGGTCAGTGTACTAGGTGCTTGCGAGATGAAAATTCTGAATTTGACTGCACTGCTTGTCGAGCCTCCAGAGAGTCGAAAGTTTGCAAACTTTTCCTTGCAATATACAGAAAAGGAAGAGAAGCCGATTGGCAAGGATGACTGGGAACCTAGATTTGCTGGACATCAGACACTCAGAGAACGGGATGAGTCTTTTATTGCTCGAGATAAGGAAATTAAATGTGGTTTTGTAAAAAGCCCTGATGGGTCGCCTAGTACAGGATTCAACTTAGATGAAGATGATGCCAAGTACATTAGCAGTTGTCATATTGCTGTTAGCTCTTGCATCTTTGGAAATTCTGATCGCCTGAGGTTGCCAATGGGCAAAACGGTACACAACTCTTTACACATTGTTCGTTTTTAATAAGAAACACAAGTTTTACTTCTTAACTGTGTGACCAGTTTTACTCCTAAACGATGAGTGCAAGTAATATAAATTTGATAGAGTTCCTTACAATTCTGTTTCTCATGTTTGATGCTCAGAAAAATCTGCTTCCGAGTATATCAGAACATTGGGGCTTACAATTATGTCAGCATTAGTTCTGAAAATTGACATTATAAAAGTGTATGGATCGTGAAAATGGAGCACCTATAGTTATTTCAGATTTCTTCTTTTCTAGGTATCACGTTTGTCAAAGAAAAACGTATGCTTTGTCATGTTCGTGGACGAAGTGACTCTGAAAACTCTTTCATCGGAAGGCCATATGCCAGACACGACGGGTTTCATAGGGTTGTGGAAGATCGTGGTGGTGAAGGATCTTCCTTACTCGGATATGAGGCGAGTAGGGAAGATACCGAAGTTATTGCCACACCGTCTCTTTCCATCTGCCAGGTATAAAGCAGAGTTAACTTTTTGCAAGAGATTCTATTGCTGAATGATATGAAGCCTTTCATTTAGATAAGCTATCTTTTGTTCTTGAAAAATATGCAGTGTAAGATATATACATATCTGTGTTTCTGTTCATTATTGCTCGAGATATGTTTTTTCCAGTATCTAATCCTCGAAGCAAGCTTCTCCATCTGAATATTGTTTAGGTACTCGATTTGGTTGGATAGCAAGCTTCGTCTCCAGCTCGATCCATTACTGATCTTGGAATACTTCCTATGGAGAAAAGGCTACGAATATGCCATTTCCAATCACTACGACCGCCATTGCTTGTGGGAAGAGGTTGCACAGAACAAGAGGCTTAACAAGTACAACCACAGCGTCATAGACGAGCAGTTTGTATTTTACCAATCTGACGGGATGAGAAGATTCAACGAATCCGACCCGAACAAGCTTCTCCCCAGCAGTAAGATTTTCATCCACTCTCATCTTTACAGAATTTCTCCAGGTCAGTTGTTGTTGATCTTTTTGCCGTATATGATGCATTACGCTCTTGCAAGCAGATGTACCGGAAGGGTCTTTTATCGTGAGGGCTCACACACCAATGTCAAACTTGTTTTCTTGCCTTTGGTTCAATGAGGTGGACCGGTTCACGCCGCGTGACCAGCTGAGTTTCGCCTATACTTACCACAAGCTGAGCAGGATGAACTCCGGAAAACCGTTTTATCTCAATATGTTCAAGGTGTGTTTAAGTAATCACGGGTCTTGTAGCTTAGTGGTATTCCTCCCCTGTATAAGAGTGAAAAACCATGGTATGAGTCCCGATCCTTCCATCACCCAACTCGCGACAAGACAGAAAAAATAAAAATAAACACAACTCGTGAAGGGAGTGTTTACGTTTGGTGATATCTTAGGTAGATAAAAATAATATGCTAAACCACAACGTACTTTGATGGATTGAGTAATTGTGACCTTCTTTGATAGTCTAATCCTTCAATACTTAATCTTATGTATTGTCAGTCTAATCTATATCATCCAAGGTAAACGCCCCCTAAACCTAAATTATCCATCTTTTCAGGACTGTGAGAGGCGAAAGATTGCCAAATTGTACCGTCACAGGTCCGAGGAGAAGAGGACTACCTCCCACGTCGATCTGTAGTATCTGATGAAGTCGAGCTCTACTCGTGGAACTGGCTTCTTTTTCTCGTACCAAACGCATTGCCGGAGTAGCCTTCCCCACGACGCAACCAGCCTGGTCGCCTGATCCGAGTTCTAGTGCGTCGCAATCTTAGCCACCTTTTATGAAGAATGGTTGCCTCCATGGATTCTATACAAGGCAGTTTTGATCCCATCTAAAGATCACTTGAAGAATACACCAAAACCACACTCAACGTTGAGTTCAAAATCTCAGATTCTATTCATTTTATCATCATTATTATTATTATTCGTTGAGTTTAAAAATCTTAGAAGAAGCAGCCCTTTATAATATGTCTGTACCAATATATTGACATTACTTGGTACAGTTCATATTGTCAATTTCAAGTGGTTTCTTTTTTCTAATTTATTACCATTTTCTTTGTTTTGATTTTGGGTTGATATGATCAGATCGATTCTTGAATGCTCATTCGAGCCTGATGCGTTTAAATAATCACGTTATTTTGTTCAAGAAAAAAAATATATATAATTCAATTTGAACTCGAACTTGAAAAGTAAATGTTATTGACATATAAATACATGAACTTTGATGTAATTTTTGGTTTTGCATACCGAACTTTAAAAGGAGTATATAAGGACACGAACTTTGATTTAATTTTGATTTTGCACACAAACTTTAAGAGGAGTATATAAATACACGGACTTACTAATTTTAGTGATTTTACCATGATTTATTTTTTCAACTAAAAGTGAAACTGACGTAACATTAGATATAATGAGTTGATAACGACGTAAAAATAAATTAATAAATAAAATATAAAAGAAATATTTACACATGATAAAACATGTATATTGGTTCATTAACACACACAAAACACATATACACTTCACGATAAGAAAGAAAAAAATAAAGGAACATAACATAAACACACAAAATGAATAGAGCACTTCAAATCTTAAACCCACTATTTGTAAATAGAGTAAATAACGAACAAGTAGGCTACTACAAATGTCTTCTTCTTCTTCTTCACATAAGAACTTTAAGATTTTCACATCGTTGTCAACTCAGCATATCTAATGTCATGTCGGTTTCAATTTGATCGAAAAATAAATTGTGGTAAAATTACTACAATTAATAAGTTCGTGTATTTGCATACTCCTTTTAAAGTTCGTGTGTGAAACCAAAATCAATCAAAGTTCATATATTTATATATTCATTTTAAAGTTCTTGTGTAAAACCAAAATCATATCAAAGTTTATGTATTTATATGCCAATATCACAAAGGAAGATATAACAAGTTCATGAAAATCAATAAAAAACCAATAAAACTTTAATTTAAATTTGTCTGATACGATCCGACTGGACCCACACCAGTAAAAAGCCGATAACATAACAAAAATAATCTAAATTGATCTTAATCTAATTTTTCTTCATTAAAAAGGGAAAAAATGGTCAAGATTAAAACAAAGTCACCATTCAAGTTTCTTGATTGAACCACCAGAATCATGCATGGCGAAACTCTTCTTCAACAAGAATCTGATTAAAACCAAAATGCTCGCTTTCTTCCAAGAAATCGTCTCCCCATTCGCCTTCGACAACTTTAAGGTTTTAACACAGCAAACCTGCACGTGATCATCATCTCTCCTAGGTGATGACGAATTGTCGGATGAATCTTCTGCAACAATATTTTTCCCACAATTTCTTGAAAACTTCTCATTCAAATCCTCCCACAGAATGTCCATTTTCTCCTCTTTATAATCGTCATCGTCGTCTTGATCCTCCAAGTAGCAGAAGTTCTCTCGAAATGTGATAGTGTTGCGCTTGAATTCTTGGAGTGAATCACACAAGTTGAAGTTCCATTGATCACTGTCGGAGCGGCCCACGACCGGCCAAAGAGGCGGCGACTCCAGCAAGCATGGCGGCGGGTTGGTGATGGTGGCGGGGAAGGTGAAGTCCTCCTCCACGTTGTCGGTCATGAGCTCGTGGCGGCGGCGGTGGAAGTGGAATTGGTGGAGGTTGGAGTAGAAGGTATGTGAATAGCAGTCTTGAATTTTATTTTATTTTTTAACAGATTTAAATAGTTCTCTTCAACGGCTACTAATGGACACCTATTTTTTGTTATTGCATGTTATAAATGTACATTTAATGAGTATATCTATATAACGAAGTGTAGAATAGGGAATAAATTTAACTTATTGTTGAAAAACCAACTCCTTTTCTTTCATCATAGTCCAGTTTATGAAGAACTGACACATGTAATAACTCATGGAAAGATAGGTTTTGAGTGTCTATGTATATTAATTAGCCCTTAAATTTTAGTATAAGTTTGTTTTAAATGTTAGTTACACAATGTATTTTGTGTGTGTGTAACGGCTGGATGCATTCAAGAAAGTTAGTTTGTAGATTTAATTACATTATTACAGTAGAGTTGAGCTACTATTATTATTATTATTATTTCGTGATCTTGCCATTTATTGTCTACACCAAATGCCAGGGAGAAATTGATAGAACTATAAATTTTAAATTTTAAAGTATATATAATTTGAAATTTGAGGTTTAGTGTCGCCGTATTGAATAGCCATGTATACAATTCAAATCACTGTAAAATTCTTGTGAAGAATAACGTACCAAAAATCGGATTTAGATAATAGTGACGTTGAAATTGAAGGAGCAATAATTGCTGTGCAAATTAAAAGTTTTTTCATTTACGTGTGGAATAAGGCGAGGGATAGAAAAATCCAAATAACTGTGAAATTCTTGAAAGTTTGTTGTTTTATATTTATATTGTTAAAGTATATGTTATGTGAATATTTATAATATCGTACACCGCAATTCAAAAAAAATCATACACTAAATTAAGGAGGTAACAAAAAAAATTATAGAAAAAGTTGTCGGGCCACGGCGACACGACTTTGAAAAATATTACCACTTTCGACGCACTTCAGGCTGCAGTCAAATTCATTTTTAAAAAATAGTGAAAAAGAAGAATCTTAAAATATATATATATATATATATATATATTATTTTTATTTTAAATCATATAATATGTATTTTAACGTTATTTAAAATAAAACAAACAACTTTAACAAACTTTCTTGTTATTTTTTCTTTCTCGTTGTCATACAACTGCAAATTTAGGTCATTTTAGCATATTTCTTAGGAAAAGGGATAAATTTTCATGATTTTGTTAGGGTAGAATAATTATTTTTTCTCCAATTAAAATGGACTTTGGATATGGCTTGAATAACCACTTAAAAAATAACAATTTGATAGCTGACATATTTTACTTACCACAAATCTAACATTGATCTTTATTTGCAGTGCCTCAAATCCGACGTGACACGCCATATATAGTCCTCAATATAAATTAGAAAACTATGAACGTCATTTCATATAAAAAAAAAATTGAAACAAAAAAAGTCGAATTTCCTCCTCTATTTCTTCTTCCCCATCTGAAAATATGATTCTTGCATTGGCTTATTAACTTTTGCTAAGGGTTAGTTCTGGCTCGAGCTCGACCGAAGCTTTTATGGTAGCTCGGACTCATTTATCAACTTAAATGTACCAACCAAGATCTACTTGCCAAGCATGTAATCAAGTTTGAGCTTGAAACCTACCAAGTATATAATTAGATGGAGATAGAGTTAATAAGACATACAAACTACAAAGTGTAGATTTAAAAAAAAATGAATTTAGATCGAGTTTGAACTCGTGAATAGACTTTGAAACCAAACAACTAACTGAACATGCAAATAATTACGAAAACACAACATACATAAACCATATCGAACATAGTTCGTTATCCTCTTACTATGCTTCCATCCATATTGAAAAACTTATGATATATCAACATCAATTTGCCTTGTGTTTAGTAGCATTTGCACCACGCTTACCGCATTAGGCCTCATTTCTGGTGAGACACTGATACAAGCTAGTGCAACCTCAACAACACCTAACATTTGATTTCTCACAACAATTGATGTCTCACTTACATTTGAATCAAGAATTTCATCCCACTCTGAGATTCTCAACACCCATTTAGCCAGTTCATCTCCTTCACTTACTGCTGGCTTACCAGTTAGGAGTTCTAGCAGCACGACTCCGAAGCTGTAGACGTTTCCTGCTGCTGTCACTCTCTCTGTGGAAGCATACTCTGAAACACAAAATGAAACCATTTATGTAGAAAACAATTGAGACCTGAAATTTGAAGATATATATATATATATATATATATATAGGTGGGAAAATGTAATACCTGGAGGAACATAACCAACACTGCATCCACTATTTGAAGAATCAATGAGCCTGCATAGCTCAATGTCACTTATTTGAGGCTCATCCAATGACTTGAGCAGAATGCTTTTGCTGCAAAGATCGAGGAGAATGATCGGACCAGAGCTGCATTCATGGACAAAAGCCAAGCCTTTTGAAACTCCGACAGCAATGTTGTAACGGCTTGGCCAGTCCAATTTGTTGCCCATTCTATGATGGAGAACATCGTGCAGTGTGCCTCGGACAAAGTCATAGAAGAGGTAAGCTTTCCTTACTGTCAAGACATATGCTATTGGGACCATCACATTGGAATTAGACAGTTTCCCAAAATCTTCAAGCTCCTCCACGAGTTGTTTGTGTCGAGGAAACTGGAATATGTTGTTGTGAGTATGGTTAATCTTCTTCGCCAGATAAGTGGCGCCTGAAGGCATGACAGCTTTGTAGAAAGTCGAGAATGCTGTCTTCAATGTGATGTTAGAGTGGTCAGCCACTGCTTCCATTGCCTTCTTGAAATCTACATTTGGGGTGTGGATGCTTTTTGGAGTTGACAGATTTCCATTGATGCTCTTATACCTTCTTGAAATTAATATAGCAATAAACGAGATCAATAAACCAACTGGAAAGCCACTTGCAGTAGCAATCACCAAGCCCGAGTCAATTGATAATGATTTCCTCTTCATGCGGATGCGGGGTATTGCAGGGCTTGGATAGATCAAATCTTTATTCCCCATCATGTCAACTTCAACATGATATCCAAACTCGGGGACACTCCCAGAGAGATTGTTGTTCCTCAGTAGCAGCTGAGTTAAGCTGCGTAAACCAGTCAGTAAGTATGGTATCTTGCCTGAAAGTCTATTGTTTGATAGGTCCAAAACTACCAAATTCTGCAGGCTTGATAGATTATCTGGAATAGGCCCACCAAAGAGGTTGTGGCTGAGATTCAAAGAATTCTGCAATGTCTCTGGCATGTCTGGAATTCGACCATTGAGTTGGTTGTTCCCCAGCTGGAGTTCTATCAGAGAAGCTAAGTTTGCAATGGAGTTGGGTATAGAACCACTTAGATTGTTTCCATGCAAGTCCAAATAAAGAAGATTCTGCATTCTTGAAATGGGCAGAGGTATTGAGCCATTGAGTGAGTTTCTACCTATATTCAGCCTCCCTAGCTTATTCAGCAGCAAAATCTGTGGTGGGATTTCCCCAACAAGATTGTTTGACTGCAGGCTCAAAACTCGAAGATTGGTGAGATTTCCTAAAGATGGAGGCAGTGTTCCTCTCAATCTGTTATTGGCCAAGTTCAAGAGAGACAAGTTCTTGGACATGCCCAACTCTGAAGGTATTTCTCCACTCAACCTGTTGCTGTCCAGCTCCAGATACATCAATCCCAAATGGCTCCGCAACGAGTCAAATGGAATCGTCCCATTAAGAGAATTGCAGCCTAGTCTCAACCTAAGCAACTTGGTTGAAGTGATTGCAGGAATCGGCCCTTCCAACTTATTGAAAGACAAATCGAGAGTTTGAAGATTCGGCCCCGACAGCAGATCAGAGGGGAGGGAACCTCTCAAGTTGTTGTAACTCAGGTCCAAAGATGAAAGGAATGAAGTAATCCCTAATGGAATAGTTCCATTAAACATGTTCTGATGGGCTGCAAATCTATGGAGAGTTGTGATATTGGAAATTGATGATGGAATTCCACCACTCAAAGAGTTGAGTGACAGAAGCAGGGTGTTCAACTTGGTGAACTCTCCAAATTCAATTGGAATCGAGCCCGACAGTTGATTTTCACTGAAATCAATCCATGTCAAATTCTTGTATTTTGTGATTTCTACAGGAATTTCACCTCTGAATAAACTGGCAGAGAGCACAAGCCTCTCCAAAAGATTCATTTTTCCAAGATTTGTAGGAATCTTTCCTGTAAACTTATTCTTGCTAATGTCTAGAAGTTTGAGTGAACTCAACCTATCCAACTGCAGACTAATCTCCCCAGACAAAAAGTTCCCAGAAAAATCCAACTGCTCTAACATTTCAAACCCATTGAAAGTAGGCAAATAACCAACCAACTGATTCCCACTGAAATTCAAGAGTTTCAATCCAGTGATCCCCCCACAAACAGTGAAGAAACCATCTGGGATTGAGCTAAGTTGATTGTTAGACACATCAAGGTACTCTAGTTTGGAAATATTGCACAAAAATGGAAGAAATTCATGGGTGGAAATTGAAGATGACTTGAGAGAAATGGAGTTTATGGAGGAATTATCAGAGCTACAAACAACTCCCATCCATGAACAAGGATTTGAAGCTTTCGAAACATCATTCCACACAAAGGAAGAGGCAGTATTTTTCTGAATGATTTCATAAACACTAGTCATGACACTAACCTGATCAGAAGGTAGCTCAGAAGCCACCAGTTGTAAGTGAAGCATAAAAATAAATAGTTCACCGACACTACAGACCATCTTCTTCGACATCTTCTGTGTGTCTGTGTGTGTTTATGATTTTTCACTCTCCAAAAGAAAGGTAGGAAGCTCAGTTGGTGTTGTGTTTTTTGGGGGGAAACATGAATAAGATCAAGAAATGAGGGAATTGTGCCTACATATATTCATGTAAAGACATAAAATTGAATAGATTTTGAGGTTAAAGAATTTGAGAAAGCAAACTCATCAGCATGGGAAATGAGAAATTTTATAGAACATATAAATATCCCTCTCGTACGAAAATATTTTATTAATTTAGACGTGAGTATAATATAACTGCATATTCATGTAATTTCTCCGAAATATACTGGACTCAGAGGATGTTTGGAAATTTTGGGTGTCTGTTTGATGGAGGAGACTGGAGTTGACTAGATTTCCTATTTGAATATTTCCTTCTTTGACTATTAAATCGACTTTGTAATCCATGAGACATTGAGTAAAGATCTTTTCATTTATAAATTTTATATTTTAATTTAGTAATATGATGATTTTATTTTTATATTTTTGAGTAGAAATAATATATGATGATTACATGTATGTTATGATGTTATCGTTATCATTGTATACTAGTGTTAGTATTATTTTTGAGTAAATATGAGATATATTCATTTTCCTATAAAGAAAACAAATTGACAGAAATGACTAAAACTTAATTACAGAATTAAGAATGTGTGCATTATAGTCACAAGGTGCAAGTATCTTCTATTTCTTGGATAGAGAACATTTTATTTTGGGCAATTACATCTTCTTGTGACAAATGGCCCGCTCAACTGATCGACATCTAACCATTATTTGTGAAAATGCATTTTTTTAGTGGGTAAAGTGGAGAGTTCAAAACACAATTGATAGTGCGAAAGCCAAAATTCAAGACGAAGAAGGGATTTTGGTTATTTGTATTATATATTATAATCTTTGGCTTGTTGTTAATTATGTGTATTTTAAAAATACCTTAATCATCACTGCTAATTTTAATGATCAATTGTGAAATCTTTAGAATACACATGGTGGTAATCGAATGATTATAATGTAAGATGAAGTATCGTTCTTGTGTACAGGAGATCTCGTTCGCGAAAATACATACAATTTCTCATTCGTTTATATACTTGATAGACTGATATAGGGGTGACTATTCGGTACGGATCGGGTACTCTACCCGAAAAAATCGGATACCCGATCCCGATTTTACAGCAAATATGACACCGACCCGACCCGACCCCGACCCCATATTTTTAGTCGGGTACCCAAATTACCCATTATTTATAAAATTAACCTTTTAATATTCAAAATGGCAGCTTGACCTATTGGTTTCAGCGTTGGACTCGCCCTTGTAAGTTTCTGCCATGTCCTGGTTCAAATCTCCACAGCTACTGATTCTAATTTTTTTTTCTTTAAGGTCTTGTTTAATATTATTATTATTATTATTATTATTATTATTATATATAAAATGAATTTATATTAAATAATTCGGGTATACCCGATTACCCGACGGATATACCCGATACCCGATAATATAGTTATGTAATACCCGACCCGTATACCCGATTACCCAACACCCTAATAGTCACCCCTAGACTGATAGATTCAGATCAAGGTTTACAATATTACATTTTAGTAAGTACATCGAAGGTGATCGAGTTAATGAGAATGTTGTTGAAGAAACTCTTCTTGTGAAACGTAAGAAGAGTCGGTGAATGGCGCTGCAAAACAAGTCCAAAATGAGTTTTCTGGTGAAAGATTCCGACGCTTAAATTAAATTGTGTTGAAAGTGTTATAATGTGAAGAGGTTGTGTGAGGAGAATGAGTATTTGCTTAAGAATTTATATATTTGAGAGTATGTGTGCGTAAGATTGCATAACTGATTATGTTGCATGGGGGGTACTTACTTATAGGCTTTACTGCATAGTGGCCTGGAAAGTAGGCGTGCACTTCCGATAGAGGAATTAGTTGTATTAGATCATGTTCCTAGAAATACGGGTCATGGATAGTGGGCATGTGCTTTTCTCAGGGGTGTGGGTGCTTTAGTTAGTCATGTGATCAGAGCTGAGGAGTCGATGAGGTTTAGATAAGAGGTGAATTCGGCTTCAGATATATTGTAAGTCTCACATCTGACTTCTTCCGGATCTGTTAGCTTTGATAAGGACAACTGATGCAACCCAAGGTTCGTTGGTTCCGGACCCGGTGCGTGTTCCTGTTGGGCCAATTACATATCGTCGAGCTAAGAAGTTCAATGAGAGCTTGATGGGCCTAGTCCGAGAAGTTTGGGAGCAAGAGTTGATGAAGAAGCCTATTGGAGATGATGGTGCGGTGGGCCCGAGCCTAATTAATCTTATTGAATGCGAGTGGGCCCAAGATTAAAGACTTGTAATTTATTTGTTTTATCCGTTTTCAGCCCGTTAGCCTTTGGATATTTATTTTCGAATTTATGGGCTTAGTTGGCTGATTAATAAGCTTAGGCTTTTATTTAGTTTCCCCTTTTCGGGCTTTTAGGGTTAGCAGCCTATTTAAGGCTTTGTTTGAGATGTTTTTTCAGTAGATTATCATTTATCAATAAACGTGAGTTTTCATTCTCTTGAGAGTATTTTGAGTTCTTCTTGGTTTTGCCAAGTCGAGTTCTTTATCTGGCGAATCAGCGAGGAAACCACCACTCGTTGTGTGTCTTTCATCGTCCCCGAGTTGCTGCGTCAACTATCTAGTTGGGGTATAGGCGAAATACTGACCTATATCACTTCGAGGGTTAGATTCAGAGGTTTTGGGATATCCATTGGTTCGAGTTCTTTCAAGTCTTCCGTCCTGCGTCAACTGATTCTCCGTCACCAACGAGAATCGTATCATTTGGTATCAGAGCCGTGTTCGTCGTCTGGGGATCATCGGCATTCAGGTTTCATCCTTTCTTTTCGTGTCAAGGGTAGGTTTAGGGTTTGTCGTTCAGAGTCTCATATTTTTGGTTTCTGAGTCGTGGTGTCGTGTTCGTCGTCGTCTGAGTCGTGGGGAGACATCTAGGGTTCGTGGATAGCGGCTAGGGTTTCGAGTTGTTTTTGGGATCAGTTTGTGTGTTTCCTTATCTAAATCTGCGTCTATCCTTGTATGTCATCTTTTTCCTTGTTCGAGTCATTTGTGTATCCATATATATCATATTCTATCATTATTTTCCCGATTGCATCCATATACACTCACGAATTACCATATTAGATTACGTGCCATACTCATACACCCATAAAAATCATATTAGGGCTCGTATCAATATTATTTTTGTTCTTGAGATTTTCAGCATCCACGGTTTGAGGATTCAAAAAAAAAAGTATAGAAATTTTCGAATCCTGTTTCGAGAATTTTTTTTCTTTGCGTTCCTTAGTACGTTTCGAGTCGTTTGGTGCGTATCCTGTGTGCACTTTTTCCGAAATTCGGTTAAATCTCGTTGTGTTTTCTAGGCTCCTTGGGTAGAATAGATCGTGTTGAGTAAGTTTCTGCATAACACGTTTTTGGGTTTTCAGTGTCGTGTCTTCGTATCCTTCGGTCTCTTTGGATAGTTTAGAGCCTTTTGAGTTAGTTTCTGTGTAGCTCTTCAAAAAAAAAAAAAATAAAAATTGTCCAATTGATTTGTTGGTGCGTTGTTGGTGAACTTAAGTGGTAGATTGAGGGAATTCGACCTCTTGAGAGAGAATTTGAGTGGAAAAAGGCAAGAGAGAGTGAGAGTATTAGAGTGAAAAAAGCTAATTATTTGAGTGATACGCGAGTGTGAGTGAATTCCATCTTGTGTGATACACGAGTGATTGTGAGGTGGTGAGGTTCCTTTTGTTTATATTGTTTCTAACCTTTTCTTGCAGCCATGTCCAAGAAGATAAATTCCGAGTCGTTCAATTCACGGGACGAAGAGGAAGAATTAACGCCTCAGAACAAATTCTTATATGAGGCTCTGCGAAGTGAGTTGGGGAAGATGCTGGATAAGGGGATGGAAGAGGTGCATGAGCGCATCACAAAAGAGTTCGAGCAGAAACCTCGCAGAAACACGGAGGAGAGGCGACGCCATGACCCCATTGTGTTTCGAAGAGGTGGACGAGGTGGCAGAGGAGGCAGAGGCGGTAACGGACATTTTCGTTATGAGGAGGACGAGCCTGAGTATGAGGATGAGGCTTCGGATTTTGAAGAGCCGCGGTCGAGAGGAAGAGATAGAGAAGATAACAATCTGGACAACATCAAGATGAATATTCCCTCCTTCCAAGGGAAGAACGATCCAGAGTTGTATCTTAAATGGGAGAGAAATGTGGAGCTTATGTTCGATTGTCACAACTATTCCGAGCTCAAGAAGGTGAAGTTAGCTGCGATAGAATTTTTCGATTATGCACTTGTTTGTTGGGATCAGTTGGTAACCGGTAGGAAACGAAACGGTGAACCACCTATTCAGACTTGACGTGAGATGAAGGCAGCAATGAGGAAGCGATTTGTGCCAAATTACTACTATAGAGAGCTTTTCAACAAGTTACAGAATTTGAGGCAAGAGAGTCGGAGTGTGGATGAGTATTTTAAGAAGATGGAGGTGGTCATGATTCGAGCCAATGTAGTCGAGGACCGAGAGGCCACTATGTCGAGATTCCTTACTGGATTGCAGTGGGTCATTCGTGATAAGGTGGAGTTGCAGCACTATGTTGAGTTGGAGGACATGGTTCATATGGCCATAAAGATAGAGAACCAACTCAAGAGGAGGGCAACCAAGAATCAGTCCAATTGGAGGCAATCCCAACCAGCTTCTAGTGGTTCTTCATCAAAAGGGAACCCATGGAAGAAGGATACTCCGTCGAGAGAAGAGAAGAAGCCGTTCTTTAAGCCCCGAACAGAGGCTAAGAATTCAGCAAATTCGGGCAATTCTGATGGTCGTAATCGCAATAAAAAGTACTTCAAGTGTCAAGGATATGGACATATCATGAGTGAGTTCCCGAACAGGAGACTTATGATCATGCTAGACGACGGTGAAGTCGTGACTGATGATGAAGCTACTGATCCAGAGACGCCATCATTGGAGGATCCCGACGATGAAGAGGAGGTCGAGGATATCTTACCACCAGTTGGACAACTATTTGTAGCTAGGAGAGTTTTGAGTGCCCAAACTCAACCCAATGAGAGAGAGCAACGAGAAAACATCTTCCACACGAGATGCCATGTGAAAGATAAGGTGTCCAGCGTCATCATAGACGGAGGGAGTTGCACAAATGTGGCTAGTGCAGCCATGGTTGAGATATTGGGGCTCACTGTTGTTAAGCATCCCAAGCCATACCGTCTGCAGTGGCTGAATGATACCGGCATCATCAAGGTGATGAGGCAAGTGCAGGTTCCTATTTGCATTGGGAAGTATGAGGATGAGGTGATGTGTGATGTGATTCCCATGCAAGCGAGCCATATCTTGTTGGGGCGTCCTTGGCAGTTTGATTGCCGAGTTATTCATGACGGCTTCACCAACCGATATACATTCGAGTATAAGCAGAAGAAGGTATCACTTGTTCCTCTTACTCATTCCCAAGTTTATGAGGATCAAATGCAGATGTCAAAGGAGGTGACGGAAGTGAAGTCCAATAAGGGATAGATTACCGAGAAGAAGGAAAATGGGTTGATCCAGAAGTCCTTGCTTGCAAGGCCTAGTGATCTGAAGTAGGTGGTGAACGAGCAAAAGTCGTTGATCGTGCTGTTGTACAAGGAGAATTTGGTTATTACTAACGATCTCATTCCTCTACCCCCTTCTATTAGTTCTGTTTTGTAGGAGTTTGATGATGTCTTTCCCGAGGATACACCTCATGGCTTACCTCCAATTCGGGGAATTGAGCATCAAATTGATTTCGTGCCCGGAGCAACGCTTCCAAACCGACCAGCATACCGAACCAATCCGGAGGAGACGAAGGAGTTGGAGAGGCAAATTGGCGAGTTGTCGCCAAGGGCACGTGAGGAGAGTTTGAGTCCTTGTGTCGCACTGCTCTACTCGCCCAAGAAGGACTCGGCTTGGAGGATGTTCGTGATTGCCGAGCCATCAATAATATCACGGTAAAGTATCGCCATCCTATTCCTCATCTGGATGATATGTTAGATGAGTTGCATGGTTCTTGTGTGTTTTCTAAGATAGATTTGAGAAGTGGATATCATCAAAATCGAATTAAAGAGGGTGATGAGTGGAAAACTACTTTTAAAACTAAACTTGGTTTGTATGAGTGGTTAGTTATGCCTTTTGGATTGACTAATGCACCTAGTACGTTTATGCGTCTTATGAATCATGTTTTGCATGCTTATATTGGCATATTTGTAGTAGTCTACTTTGATGATATCTTAGTGTATAGCAAGAGTCATGATGAGCATGAGGGGCATTTGAGGTTTGTTTTAGATGCGCTTAGGAAAGAGAGGTTGTTTGCTAATCTTAAGAAGTGCGTCTTTTGTACGGACAAACTCATGTTTCTTGGTTTTGTTGTTAGTGCACAGGGTGTACAAGTTGATGAGGAGAAGATTCGAGCTATTCAAGAGTGGCCGAGCCCGAAAACCATTGGAGAAGTTAGGAGTTTACACGGGCTTGCTAGCTTCTATAGGAGGTTTGTACCTCAATTCAGCACTATTGCAGCCCCTATGACGGAAGTGATCAAGAAGAACGTGGAGTTCAAGTGGGGCACGGCGCAAGAAGATACGTTTCAGCTTTTGAAGCAAAAGTTGACTCACGCCCCGATATTATCTCTTCCTAACTTTTCTAAGTCGTTTGAGATTGAATGTGATGCTTGGTGTGGGTATTGGTGCGGTGTTGATGCAAGAGGGGCAGACGGTGGCGAAATTCAGTGAGAAGCTGAATGGAGCAACGTTGAGCTATCCAACGTATGATAAGGAGTTGACGCTACTGGTCCGAGCATTGCAAACGTGGCAGCACTATTTGTGGGCCAATGAGTTTGTCATTCACACCGATCATGAGTCGTTGAAGCATTTGAAGGGCAACACAAGTGAACAAGAGGCATGCTAGGTGGATGGAGTTCATTGAGACGTTTCCATACGTCATCAAGTATAAACAAGGTAAAGAGAACGCGGTGGCTGATGCACTTTCTCGAAGGTATGCCTTGATCTCTACTCTAGATGCTAAGTTGCTTGGTTTTGAGTGCATTAAGAGTGTGTATGCGAATGATGCTGATTTTGGTGAGATATATCGAGCTTGTGACCATTCTGCTAGTGGAGACTATTTTAGGCATGATGATTATCTTTTTAGGAAGAATAAGTTATGTGTTCCTAAATGCTCTTTGCGTGATTTGTTATTGCTTGAGTCTCATGGTGGGGGATTGATGGGACATTTTGGTATTGCTAAGACCTTAGCTGTTTGGCATGAACATTTCTTTTGGCCTCATATGAAACGTGATGTTGAGAGAGTTTGTGGTCGATGTGTTACATGTAGGCAAGCTAAGTCTAGGACTAGTTCCCATGGGTTGTACACGCCATTGTCTGTTCCTACTGCACCTTGGATTGATATTTCTATGGATTTTATGTTAGGATTGCCTAGGAGTAAGCGTGTTAGGGATTCCATCTTTGTGGTTGTTGATCGATTCTCTAAGATGGCACATTTCATTCCATGTCATAAATATGATGATGCATCTCATGTTGCTGAATTGTTCTTTCGTGAGATTCTTAGATTGCATGGTACATTTCATTCCATGTCATAAATCTGAAGATTGCATGTTAGGACTATTGTTTCTGATCGTGATGCTAAGTTTTTGAGCTACTTTTGGAAGACTTTGTGGTTTAAGTTAGGTACTAAATTATTGTTTTCTACTACTTATCATCCACAAACTGATGGTCAAACCGAGATAGTTAATAGGACTTTGTCAACTTTGTTTAGAGCCATAATCAAAAAGAACATTAAGTCTTGGGAAGAATGTTTGCCTCATGTTGAGTTTGCATATAATCGTGTTGTTCATTCTGCTACTAAGTTTTCGCCATTTGAGATTGTGTATGGTTTTAATCATTTGACTCCATTGGATTTGTCTCCTTTACCTATGCAAGAACATACTAATCTTGATGGCCAGAAAAGGGCTGATTTTGTTAAGCAGATCCATGAGAGGGCGAGGGAGAACATTGAGAGGCGAACTGAGCAGTACGCTAAACAAGCTAACAAGGGACGTCATAAGGTGGTGTTTGAACCCGGTGATTGGGTTTGGCTGCATATGCGAGTTGCTCGCAATAGAAAGAGGTCATTCTAGATTAATAAGCTAACCCAAGTCGTATCCACAAGAAAGGCTAAATAGGGCTCTATCGACATCGCACACAAAACAGAAAGAAAAACTAAACACTCTAATCACGGTTTGGGGCTGACGTCACTTTTAACTACCGATTAACTAGACGGGAATAACGAAAGCAATGTAATAAACATGAACAAGAACTAGAACTAAAACAACAAGCACGAATTAAATATGTTAAACCCTAACGTAATAAGATTATTTAAAACTGGAAGAACATGGATCATGGAAATTATCAATTCGAAAGGATTCCAAAGCATATAAAATCACGGATAGCAAGTAATAATAAATTGATAATTAAAGAACAACGAAAACTCACTGATCGATAAATAAAGACAATAAAACTGAAATTGATAGTCTTCCGGAGTAGAATCAAAGTCGACAATCAAAAGCGTAGCAATCATCCAATAATAAAATCACAAGACTAAACTCTAAGGAAATCAAATAAACTGCTTTTCCTCTTCTCTAAAAACTCTCGTAACCCTAGCTGAATGGAAAAATAAAATGATAAAAAGACCCCCCTCTATCGGAGCAAAAACGCATTTATATTAAATCAAATCCGCCAACGCAGCGGTCGCTAGTAGGTAGCGATCGCGCCTGACGCTACTGGAATTGGCCCTTCAAGAGCGGGCGTGGCGCTAGGGAGTAGCGAGCGCCGCCTTCGCTACTGGGAATTCTTCAAAGACAGGGTCACGACCGCTAGGGCTCACTGTCGCCGCGCTACCGAAAATCTTCAAAGCAGGTGCAATGATCGCTAGGTCCAGCCGGTCGCGCTCTTCTTGTTGTAACTTCATCAATGCCTTGTTCTTCGTTTCTTCAATTGGATGTTCTAATAATCCTCTTTTGCACACTTTAATACCATATTTCCTTGATTCTCAACCTGAGATCATAAACAAAAGAAAAACGAGAGAGAAAACAAGAACAACACGTAATAGCAATCAAAACAACAAGAGGAACACACAAAACCATGCACGAAAACGCGATCAAATATAACCTAAACAACTGCATATGCGAAGGAGAGTTTCCCAGTGCAGCGACGTTCTAAGTTGCTTCCAAGAGGCGATGGACATTTTCAAGTGTTGGAGCGCATCAATGATAATGCCTACAAGTTGGACCTGCCAGGTGAGTATAATGTTAGTGCCTCTTTTAATGTAACTGACTTGAGCCCTTTTGATGTAGGTGACGACTTGGATTTGAGGACAAATGCTCTTCAAGAGGAGGGGAATGATTCAACCCCAGGTTCGTTGGTTCCGGACCCGATGCATGTTCCTGTTGGGCTAATTACATATCGTCGAGCTAAGAAGTTCAAGGAGAGCTTGATGGGCCTAGTCCGAGAAGTTTGGGAGCAAGAGTTGATGAAGAAGCCCATTGGAGATGATGGTACGGTGGGCCCGAGCCTAATTAATCTTATTGAATGCGAGTGGGCCCAATAATAAAGACTTGTAATTTATTTGTTTTATCCGTTTTCAGCTAGTTAGCCTTTGGATATTTATTTTCGAATTTATGGGCTTAGTTGGCTGATTAATAAGCTTAGGCTTTTATTTAGTTTCCCCTTTTCGGGCTTTTAGGGTTAGCAGCCTATTTAAGGCTTTGTTTGAGACGTTTTTTCGGCAGATTATCATTTATCAATAAACGTGAGTTTTCATTCTCTTGAGAGTATTTCGAGTTCTTCTTGGTTTTACCAAGTCGAGTTCTTTTTCCGCGAATCAGCGAGCAAACCACCACTCTTTGTGTGTCTTTCATCGTCTCCGAGTTGCTGCGTCAACTATCTAGTTGGGGTATAGGCGAAATACTGACCTCTATCACTTCGAGGGTTAGATTAAGAGGTTTTGGAATATCCATTTGTTCGAGTTCTTTCAAGTCTTCCGTCCTGCGTCAACTGATTCTCCTTCACCAACGAGAATCGTATCAACAACTCTATCGGCTTTTGGTAATGGGCTTGGTCTTGGGCCTCGAATTAGGTTTAATCGGGCATGGGCATGAATAGTTTATTGTCCTTATCAACGATTCTCTCTACTTCGAGAGAGCTCTGATTTGACAAAAGACTTTTGGAGTATTCTACTTCTATTGTTATGACATTTGATAGAGTTCTAATTTGGGAGAGGTCTAGCCTAGACAAACCTGTTTTCGGATGACCTATTGTCATTAAATGTAAGTTACTTTTTGTAATTTTTCTGATAAACTTTTGTGGGGGCTTTTGTTTGGATGTTCATGTGTAAACTTTCTTTTTGCTCAAGTTTTATTGTTCCTGTTATGTATGAAGATCATGTTAAAATAATAGGGGAAATTAAGGGGTTCTTCAATTTGTAGGACTTCTATAAATGTCCTCTACTTGGAAATTGAAATCATTCTTTCATCGTTCAGTTTTTATTTTATATTTATTTTTATTATGATTTGTAAGTTTTAACTTAGAACTTTTTCTTAGATATAAGATACATATTATGGAATCATACTCAAATCAATCACCAAACTAGTATAGATTAGACTAGATACAACCCACACGGCAATGGGACATGAGCCAATGACTTTTGACAAAAGAGAAACGTTAATTCCTCAATTTTATCACTTAACCTACACCTCTTTGATATTTTTAACTTAAAACCTAAAAAAGAAAGTTGTAATGTTATTTTCTTTTCTAAGTAATAAGTTGTTGGTTTAACTTTAAAGTTAGAATACGGAAACTTGTATTGTAAATTTATTTTTTCACATATTGTAATTTGTAAATTCTTAATTTCAATTATATATTATATAATAAAATTTTTCATTGGCATTCCTCAAAAAAAAAGTAACCATAATCATAATTGTAGTTTTGTAGTTTGATTGTGATTAGACTCATCGCGGTTCAATAATCAGATGTTACAAACCACCAGCCATAACTGCAACTGCATAACCGTTGAACACACTATGGCACGCGCATAATTGATGCTTTATGGGTAGAGATGGCAGTGGATCCCGGATCCGATCCAGATCCGTAGATCCAGATCCATTTTTCAGGATTTGAATCCTCAAAAAATTGGACCCGATGGATCTGGACCGGATCTGAGTTCTACTCTCATATTTCGGATCTGGATCTGGGATTTAGTTTTTGAGACCCGGATCCGATCCAGGATCGACCATAAATCCATTTAGTTATATATATATATATATATATATATATATATATATATATATTATTTTTATTATAATTAAATACATATTAAAACTCTTCAATTTCTTTTTTCAAATTATTCCAAAATAAATATGCTCCCAATTTCATTTTAAATCCTCTCAATTATGTATCAATCAGCATTCACGGCAGGTCGCGCCACTTATACTACCGACGATCGAGTTGTTTGTTGTTTCCTACTTTATAGTAAATTTGTAACTAACGTCTTCCAATATAGTGATAATTGTAGAAATTCTAAATAATTATTATAGTATTATTGTGTATTTAGATTATTATGGTGTTAGTGTGAATTATAGTTAATTTAAAATTTATTTTAGAACGAAACATATGGATCCGGGTCTAGACCCCGGACCGTGGATCTTATGGATCTGGATCTGGATCTAATTTTTTTTGGATCCAATGGATCTGGACCAAAGCAAAAAAAATCGGATCTGAATCTGGACCTAACCAGATCCGATCCAGATTCGGCCCATTGCCATCCCTATTTATGGGAGTATTACTTGTTATTTTTTCTTTTCTTTTCTTTTTTCCTTTGTTTTTTCCTTTTTTCTTTTTACGGCGAAGCGTTACTTGTTAAGAAATGTCCCTATTATGAGATCACCTATCCCATTTTCTAGTGTCATGTTTATATACCATAATTTTTTTTGTTTATTTTTTTGAAATTTTATTCTTCAATTTTTAATTTTTGTACTGTAGTTTAATTGTAAATTACTGATTTTGGTGATTATATCCGATTAGATTTTATAATTTATTTTTCAACATTCAATTTTTAGTTAACAATTTATTTATTGAGGTTAATTACTCCATAATTGAGACATACGATATTTTCAAGCAATCAATTCTTAGTAATACATGTTAATTAACACAATTTATTGTTACAATAAAGAGGGTATAGTCGTCAAATAATGCACCATCTTTGACCCATTTTTGTAATTTTATCACTTCTTTTGAAACGTTGTAATCATAACATAACCTTTCAATTTGTCGCAATATTAACGTCCCTATTTTTTTTATTACTGAAATTAAAATTGATATGGCATGTCAAATTTCCACGTCTGAAGCGTATGTCGTACGTCTACGTGGATATCATCTCCAATTCAATTAAGGGGGTGTTTGGCTAAACTTATTTTAAAGAGCAAGAGCTTATAAGATGTTTCAAGAGCTTATAAGATGTAATGTTTCAAGAACTTATAAGTTGTTAAAGTGTTTGATAATTGATCTTATAAGTTAGAGAAAGAATCGTGAGTTAGAAAGATAAAATTGACGAGAAATGAAGTTGATAGTGTATATGTAGGAAATAACGAGCTATAATAAGATTATTTTGGTAAATTCATGATTGCTTATAAGCTTATGAGGGAGCTTAAAAGCTGTTGGAACTTATTTTCACAATTTATAAACTGTTTTAAAGAGCTTATAAGTTCAGCCAAACATCCTCTAAATGAGGCATGCCACGTCAATTACTTATTGATCAAAAAATTTGAGAGGGTTAATCTTTATAACGAATTGAAAAATGACGACATTATTAAAAAAATTCGAAGATCGTGTTAAAATCACAAAACTTTTTGGTGGTATAATGTTTCGAAAGCTTCAAATCCTTGCTCATGGAAGGGAGTTTAGGTTGCAGGCTTGACATTCCTCCATAAACTCCATTTCTTTCGAGTCATTTTCAATTTCCACTTCTGAATTTGTTTGTAATATTACTAGTTTGGAGTTACTTCATGTGTCCTACAGCTCAATCCCACATGATTTCCTCACTGCTTGTGGGGGAATCACTGGATTGAAACTCCTGGATTTCAGTTGGAACCGCGTGATGGGCTCTTTGCCCACTTTCAACAATGGGTTTACAGTGTTGGAAAACTTAGGAATATGTTGTCTGGGGAGATTATTATGCAGTGAGATGGGTTGGATTCACTCAAGATTCTAGACCTTGGTTCGAATAATTTTACAGGAAAGATTCCTACAAATCTTGGAAAAATGAATCTTTTGGAGGAGCTTCATCTATCAGCCAATTCCTTCACAGGTGAAATTTCTGAAGAAATCACAAACTACAAGAATTTGACACTGATATTGATTTCAATGGAGATAAACTCTCTGGCTCGATTCCATTGGAATTTGGAGAGTTCACTAAGAGCAGCTTATTTTATAAGCTCCAATAATTTATAAAATATTTTTAATAGCTTATAAGATATGATGTATCAAAAATTTATGTGTTGTCAAAATTTTTAGATACTTGAGCTTAAAAGCTAGAAAAAAAGTTGTGAGTTAAAGAAAGAAAAACATATTTAGAGAGAGAACATTGAAGAGATACGAAATTGATAATGTATATGTAAAAAATAACAAACCATAGTAAAATTATTTTTAATTCATTTTTACTTATAAGCTTATGAAAAAACACAAAAACTCCTGTATATCCATTTGCACCGTACAAGGAGACAAAAGTATCATTTGCATTGAATAAAAGTATCCTTAATTTTATACCCTGTAATTCAAATGTATCATTTGTACTGAAGAAAAATATCATTTTTACTGAAGAAAATTATCAACGTCTGCACAGGAGACCACCTCATGAAAAAATACGTTAGGGGTGATGAGCTTATTTTTTGAGGAGCTTATAAGTTGTTGAAGCTTATTTTCACAGCTTATAAGTTGTTTATAAACTTATTTTGTTAAATATTTTTCTAAAGCTTATAAGCTCCTAAATAACTTATAAGCTGTTTTGAAAATTTATAAACTCAACCAAACACTCTCTAAGTTGGAAACCTTGTACCTGTCTTACAACCAATTTGATTGGTGGAATTCCATTATCACTTTCCAATATCACTTTCCAATATCACAAACAACACATTCCAAATTTTGTTGATTGAAAAAAAAAATCTAAATAGGACAATCCCATCTCGGATTACATCTCGAATATTTGTTCTTTGAATATTGTGAGTGTGTGACACAAGATTTCAGTGTGGATTATAAAAGAAAATTTTCATACATGAAAAAGACCAACAAAAAAGAGACATCTTGCGGATCTACAAGATATTCGAGTACTTTATGAAGATTCTCAAGTTATATCTTCATAATATACTCTCTTTGATTAAGGTTGGATTTGATATCTTCTTTAGCAAGAAAATAATCCAATAATCCATGAATGGAGGTTTGGGAAGTTGTTTAGGCAGAGTCAGAGTGAGTCTTATTGTTTAAGTCTTTTGTAACTTATCTTCATGTAGTTTAGTGTTTCCTTTGGGGGATACCCAGATATAGGTGTGTTATTGGGAAATTATATCGTGTATTTTTTTGGTTATTTCTGCTTGTTTTACTGTTGTGTATTTATTGATACTTTTTACACCAATTGTGTTATTGATGTCTCCAATTGTGTTGTAGTTGCATGATTATAAGGATTATAAAATTCCAGATATAATAAACTAACAAGTATGATGCCTTTGTTGTTGGGGCCACATTTCTAAGTCGTCTACTTAGAGCATCTCCAGTGGGAAAAGACCTTAACGAATGCGTTTTAGAAAGTGTCATTGGGGGTGAGAGGAGGGAGGTGGTTTGAGAGAGAAAAGGCACAAGTGCCTCCCTGTTCTACCAAATTTGTGGGGCCATTTTATTTTTTATTGTTTTTATTTTATTTATCTTTTCCTTTTTTTCATCTATTTTGTTCCAAAATTATCAGATTGTCTTATTTTATTGTATGATTTTTTCCATAGTTTATGTTAAAGAAAAATTGTCGTTAGCATTTTCAACATTTAATATGTCCGTTGATCGGTAAAAAATCACTTATAAATAGAAATCAACCCTACTACATTATTTGTACATTTTTTTCCAATTTTCTTATCCATCTTCTCTAACATTCTTTTCTTCTTCTTCTTCTTCTTCTTCTTCTTCTTCTTCTTCTTCTTCTTCTTCTTCTTCTTCTTCTTCTTCTCTACACCTCCGCCTCTAACCCAGATGCCAATGATGATGAAACAACTTGCACTCGTCCGATTGGAAATAAGGCGGTGAAGAGAAATGCAGCGAAAGGTAAAGGAAAATCAACAAGCGAAGCCAAAGAGGTGGCCGATGCTCTCAATGCAAGAGCAGTTGTGACAACGATGATGGCGAATGCAATGGCTGATAAACAGAAGGCCAAAGAGCATAAAATTCTAATGCAAGATACCTCGAAGATGTCAGAAACCCAACTACGACTTCACCTAAAGTACTGTGCCCAAATCCAAAAGAAGTGGGAAGCGGAAGAATAGTAAAACTAGTCGTTGTAACTGCACTTATTTTATTAATGTTGTGTGTTGTATTTCAATTTCTTAAATTTAATTATTGTGTTTCCTATTGTACAAGTTTATTTAAATAAAAAGTGTGTCATTATCTAAACATTTTAGTATATTTTAATCATTCAAATTTGGCATGCTTGTATTTGTCATGCTTTTGACAGCTGCTCTCAATTATCATGCTTTTGAAAGTAGCATATCAATTATTTTTCTTTTGACTGTTGCAGCTCAATTATTTTTCTTTTGACCGTTGCAACTCAATTATTTTTCTTTTGACCGTTGAAAATCAATTATTTATCTTTTGACCGTTCGAATCATTCTATAAATCACAATCATCTCCATATACAAATTTTATACCCGCACTTGTTTCTTTCTTATTGTATTCCCAATATTTTTCTTCTTCTTTCATATTATCAATTCTCAATCTCAGTATGTCTTCATTGAATAATAGCTCTAGCTCAAGCGATGATGATTATATTGACGAGGAGATGAACTCAATCATGGAGGATGAAACCGCAGAAGCTTACTTGCTCCAATTAGTCGCTCAACATACTTCCCGTCCAAGAAGATACATATATCGAGATTGCGAATCCGCAAATGATCAATTAATGAATGATTACTTTGTTGAAAATTCAACTTATGGTGATAGAGAGTTTCGCCGCCAGAATCGGATGCGCAAAGAGTTATTCATTCGCATAGTGAATTCTTTGGAGGTGCACGATCCTTCTTTTCAGCAACGCTGCGATGCAACTGGGAGAAAAGGCTTCACGCCATTTTAGAAAAGCACGGTGGCGATACGACAACTAGCATATGGTGGTTCAGCTGATCACTACGATGAGTACTTACGCGTTGCCGAATTAACATGTATCGAATGTTTGCAAGATTTTTGCAGGTGTGTGATTGAAGTTTTTGGCAATTACTACTTGAGAAAGCCGACTGCGAATGACGTTCAAGGGTTGATGAGAATGCATGAGGAAAAACATGGCTTTCTGGAATGCTCGGAAGCCTTGATTGTATGCATTGGAAATGGAAGAATTGCCCAGTAGCATGGAAAGGTCAGTATACTCGTGGTGATATTAAAAAACCTACTATTATGCTTGAAGCTGTTGCTTCTCAAAATTTGTGGATATGGCATGCATTTTTTGGAGTTGCGGGTTCAAACAATGACATCAATTTGCTCGGGCAATCACCGTTGTTCAACGATGATCTACAAGGATTTGCACCGACGATCTCTTTCACTATAAATGGCATGCAATACACACAAGGATATTACTTAACCGATGGAATCTACCCCGAATGGGCCGCTTTCGTCAAGAGCTTTTCACATCCGCAAGATTTGAAGAGGTTGAAGTTCAAACAAATGCAAGAAGCTGCGAGAAAGGATGTCGAACGTGCTTTTGGTGTTCTTCAAGCTCGATGGGCATTGATAAAAGGCTCATGCCGTCTTTGGTACCGAGACAACTTGAAAGATATTATGTTGTCTTGCATTATATTACATAATATGATAATCGATGATGAAGGCGAAATGGCAAGCAATTGACTGGACGACGAGCAAATCATAGATAATCCCCTCGAATAATTTAAGGTTCTCGCCACCGAATTGTAAATTATCTCAAGAGAGGTGTCCAACTACGTGATAAAGAAACTCATCATCAACTTCGTGCCGATTTAGTTGAGCATATTTGGGCACGTTTCGGTGATGATGAGTAATTTAAGCTTCTAAAATTATGTTTATGTTGTATTTAAATTTCTTATATTTAAATTGTCTTATTCTATCGTATGATTTTTTAAAGTATTTATGTCATTTATTAATTTAATTATAATTATGATTTATAAATAATTTATTTATTTTATATTATTTAAAACTATCAAATTAATTATAATTTAAAATTTAAATGTGAGAATGTATAAAATAATGAATGTGTTGAAAGTGAGTGAAAAGTATGGTCCATAATGATGTCACCAAAAATCTGAGTTTTGGGAGGTATTGTTGGGAGTGAAAATAAGAGTTGGAAATATAGTGATGTGTCTGTGATGATGTCAGCAAAAACCTGAATTTGAGGAGGTATGATTGGAGATGGTCTTAGGGTGCCTACAACAATAAAACCAATTTTCTTTAACTTGGATCCTACAATGTCACACCATTTTTTAAAAGTCATCATTTTTTTCCTACTTTTTCTACAACAATAAACCTAATTTCTAATTTTGAATGGATCCCACTAAAAACACACAACTTTGTATATTTATATATGTGATTAATTATAAATTTTTAATTATAACTCGAACAATTTAATAAAATATTTTTTAATTAATAATTAAAAATGAAATTCAATAACTAAAATTAAAATTATATTACTAAAATTCAATTGAAATTACATTACTAAAATTTAAAATTACATTAATTGAAAAAACAAAATTACTACACTTTTTCTTCATTTCCTTTTTTTGTTTTGAATGTTCATATTTTAAAGACAAGTGAGTCATTCTTTCAACTTGTGTTTATAACGATGGGATTTTTTTATTTTTTTTCATTTTGTGTTGCATTTTATTTTTACTATTATTAGTAAAAATGGGGGATAGATACTTAACGAGAAGAAGAAAATGGAGGAGAAGAAGTGTGCGGATCCCACCTAATATCAGAGAAAGCCAGCTTTAGTTTGCAAGAAGCTGGTGCAGCTTCCATTTTTCCTTCCCAAGTATCAATTATATTTATTCAGATATCATGTAAGCCATCCTGGTGGTGTGTAGTTGTAAGTCACAAGTGTTAGTTAGCGAAGGTCATTAGCCACTATTCTGGTGGTTAGTATGTTAGTTTGTTACGTATCGGTTGAATCGAATCCATGCATTCAACGATGCGATTCACTATAAAGTCTCAGATACATTGTGAAATGAAACAGCTGCTTTATTCTTCTCTCTCGTGTTCATCTCTCTCAATCTACATTTGCTCAGGTTAACATGGTATCGAGCTTGTGTAGTTTTTCTTCCTCTGCTTCCTCTTCATCGATTCAAGATCACGGATCGTTAAATCACACCACACCAAATCTTCCATCAATACATTCTATCGCCTCAAACTTGATAGATCAAATTATAATTTCGAAAACTCAAATCATTGCCACGACCAAAGCTTATGGTTTTGAAGATGTTTCTTGTCAACATCCGCACTGAGCAATTCATCCGAGAAATTACTCCAACCAAAGATATTTAATACGGCTTCGACGTGACCAATTCATATTCACCGATACTTACATCCATATCATCCTCCATGATAGGATATGTGGGAGATGCACTACAAAGAAATCAATCATGGATCGTCTTTGAAAAATTATTCCGATCAGATTCTCGAGCTCGCTCGTGCAGACTTCGATTTCAACCGCAAACTCAAGAAAGGAGATCTCTCAGATGACTACATTCTCAAGTTCGTAAACATCTCGGATCAACTATTCAAGATCGCCAACAAATTACGTAATCGGATCTCATAACCTATGTTCTTGGTGGCTTAGGTCCCGAATTTGAGAGTATTGTGTTTTCTACGCACGAAGAATGAAGAATTAACCTCGACGATGTGCAATATGCTCTACGACGCATCGAAATCGAGTTCAAAATCAAGCGACACAACCCATCGCTCTCACTACTATTGCTTCTCACATCATGTAGGTGAATGTCGCTTATAACCCAAGTCACAGAGGAAATGGTCGACAAAGCTATCGAGGTTCGAACAATAGGGGAAGAGGTGGTGGCATGTATCACTATGGCAACAACAACAAAATTCTTTGTCAAATCTGTGGTAAGACAAATCATATAGCACTCAAATGTTTTAAACGTTTTGATGTACATTTCAGTGGATCCGAACCTATCTCTATTCCTCATCAAGTCAACTATGCCACACCATCTCCACAAAGTGATTGCCCTACATCTATCACTCACCACAACCTTCCCCTCAAGATACAAATTCGCCCAAAATGCATACCCTACATCTATCCCTACCCACGGCTTTCCTCCTCAATATCCATATTCTGCCCAAAATATACCATCTCAGCCACATACTCAAGCAAATTCGACCGGTGCACGGATACGGAGCATCCGCTCATGTCACGGCAGACATGGCAAATCTACACCTTCAAGATCCCTATCATGGTCATGAGAAGCTTCATCAGAGGTAATGGTTCACAACTCTCAATCACACACGAGGTTCGACTTCATTACTAGCTCAAATTCCACACCTCTTCTACTCAAGAACATACTCTTTGTACCACACATCACAAAAAATCTGTTGAGTATTTCAAAGTTTACACATGATAACAATGTTCATCTTGAGTTTCACTCAATTTCATTGTGTTAAGGACAAGATATCCCACAAAACTCGATGGAGGTACTCTTGAGAAGGACTCTATCACCTAAATCCACAACAATACAACGCAAACACTTCATCTGTCGCAATCTCTCTACCCAGGTCAAGAGCTCCTCCTTCCAGTTCAACTCCATCTTTCACCGTGGCACCGCTGCCCAGGCCATCCTTGTCTTCAAGTACTTGCATGCCTTACGCAACTCAAGTCACAAATAAAGGAGTCATCAAGTAGTTTTTGTGATGCATGTGCCATGGGCAAAATACATAGTTTCAGTTTTCCTTCTGTAAAAGTCAAAACAACATCTCCATTTCAAATTGTCCATACTGATCTTTGGGGCCCAAGCTCGATAAGTTCAAAAGCTGGGTTCAAATATTATGTGCATTTCGTTGATGACTTCTCTAGGTATACATGGATTTTTCCTTTACATACTAAAGCTGAAGTCTACAACACTTTTGTTAATTTCAACACCTTTGTAGAACGCCAATTTAAGACAAAAATTCTTACAATACAATCAGATTGGGGGGGGAGGGGGGTGAATACCGCAGCCTTCGCCCATTACTCACCACACTAGGAATTCATTTTAGACATCCTTGTCCACACACTCATCAACAAAATGGTAGAGCCGAGAGAAAACATCAACACATAGCCGATATGGGTCTCACTTTATTAGCCTCAGCAAAACTCCCCTCGGTATTTTGGTGGGAAGCCTTCTCAACTGCAGTACATCTTATAAACCGTCTCCCATCGCCTACTCTTCAAAATATGTCCCCTTTTCAATGCCTCTATAAACACCCACCTGACTATAGTATGCTTCGAACCTTTGGGTGTAGTTGCTTTCCGTTTCTTCGACCCTATAATAATTCCAAACTTCAGTTTCGTTCCTCAAAGTGCATCTTATTGGGTTACAGTCCAACTCATAAAGGTTACACCTGTCTCCACCCATCGGGTCGTATATATGTAGCTCGCACAGTTGTCTTCAATGAGGATGAGTTTCCTATCCTACTCTTTTTCCAGAATCAGCCCCATCTCTTGACATAACACATAGCTCAAGCACTTTTCCCATTCCTCAACTCACTGACAACCAACACGGGCATGTACATGGTCATCAAGAGTATGTCACTGGTCATCACATAAATCCTCCACTTACACATCTAACAAACTCCAACTCCAACACTACCTCACATACACCTACTGCGACAAACACACATTCTCCCTTAGCACCTATTATCACCCAGTCTGCCTCATCTATCCCCTCTCAGTCTCCCACTTCATCATCATCTCCTAGGTCCGTAAATCATTTAGATGTCCACAACACTCATCATATGTGCACGAGAGCAAAGAGTGGAATTTTCAAACCAAAAGTTTTCATTGCCCAAAATACTTCCACTGGCGTTACCACGTTCACTGTCATCGAGCCTGTCACTGCCTCTGAAGCTATTGCTCAACCTGAATGGCAACGCGCAATGGAAAAGGAGTTTCAAGCTATAATTTCAAAATCCACCTGGGAGCTGGTTCCATATTCTGAAGATATGAATCTGATTCAATGTAAATGGATATTTCGTGTGAAAACAAATGCAGATGGATCGGTGGATAGATTGAAAGCACGTCTAATGGACAAAGGATTTCAGCAGCGGGCCGGTGTTGATTTTTTGGATACCTTTAGTCCGGTGGTTAAACCTGTTACTGTTCGACTCATATTCTCCTTAGCAGCTACATTCCACTGGGACATACAACACATAGACGTTAACAACGCATTTCTAAATGGTGATCTCAACACACCTGTTTTCATGGAACAACCGGAGGGTTTCGTCAGCTCAGAATTTCCAGACCATGTATGCAAGCTGAACAAGTCCTTGTATGGACTGAAGCAGGCCCCGCGCGCTTGGTATAATAAACTCAAAGGCTATCTTGTTCAGTGTGGTTTCTCGCACTCTACATCGGATCATTCATTCTTCCATATGAGAAAAATGGAAAGCTACTACTCGTGCTTGTATACGTCGATGACATTCTCATCACCGGAGAAGATCAAGCTCTCGTGTCCAACATCATACAAGGTTTGTCTTCAAAATTTGCTCTCAAAACACTTGGTACAGTTAACTATTTTCTTGGCATCCAGGTTATCAAAACCAACACCCACTCGTATATCCTAAATCAGGCCAAATATATCCGCGAACTTCTCCTCAAAACTAATCTTCTTGATTTTAAACCACAACCTTCTCCGTACGATTTAGGAACCAAACTCCTCAAATGACAGCCCTCTCTTCTCAAATCCAACTCTTTTTTGCAGTATCATAGGTACACTACAATACCTTACCCTTTCACGACCTGATATAGCTTTCATAGTCAATAAACTCAGCCAATTTCTTCACTATCCCACTGATCTTCAGTGGAAAGCTTGTCGCCGGTTGCTCAGGTATCTCAAGGGCACCATTCACTATAATCTTGCATTCCATCCTTTCCCATCTCTCAATCTCACAGCATTCTCAGATGCGGACTGGGCGGGTTCGCTCGATGACCGGAAGTCCACCGGTGGGTTTTGTGTTTTTCTTGGCTCCACGTTGATTTCTTGGAGCTCCAAGAAGCAAAAAGTTGTTTCGCGTAGCTCTACCGAAAGTACGGCGACGATAGCGTCAAAAGTGCGGCAGCGATAGCGTCAAATCCAGTTTATCATGCTCGTACGAAGCATATTAAAATCAACACGCATTTTGTTCGGGATAAAGTTCAGAAGAAAGAATTGGAGGTGTGTTACGTTTCAAATGCAGATCAAATAGTGGACATGTTCACAAAGCCCATTCCTGTTGTTCGCTTAAGTCACTTGCTTGAAAGTTTTCCAATTGAGAAAGGATAGGTAGTTTAGTTTGCGTACGGGTTGTATTGAATTATATTTATTCTGTATATCATGTAAGCCATCCTTGGCGGTGTGTAGTTGTAAGTCACAGTGTTAGTTAGCAGTGTTTGTTAGCCACGGTTACAGGTGGTTAGTATGTTAGTTTGTTACGTATCAGTTGTAACTGAATCCATGCATTCAACGCATGCAGATTCACTATAAAGTCTGTATACATTGTGAAATGAAACAGTTTTGGCTTTATTCTTTTCTCTCTCGTGTTCATCTCTCTCAATCTACATTTGCTCAGTTTGTGTTAACACCAAGTGTTGTAGCCACGGAACCTAGTTTCCAACTTTTAAAAGTTTAATTTTTTCCACCGTTGTCATCCAATGATCTTGATGGTGGCTTACCTGCAATCAATTCGACTATGTTGACATACCTGCGGCCTGATAACAAACAGATTGACAGGCAGACTACCTCCAGTTTTGGGTAATCTCACCAACTTCAATTTTTGCTTCTAGAGTGTAATTACTGTTACAACTCCTAACTGGTAAGCCAGCAGTAACCAGTAAGTGAAGGAACTAAACTAGTCAAATGGGTGTTAAGCAGCTCCACATGGGATCAAATTCTTGATTCAAATGTCAGTCATACATCAATTGTTGTTAGAAATCAAATGGTTGCAGCGCTTGAGGTTGCCTTAGCATGTATTAGTATCTCACCATAAATGAGTCCAAATAATAACTGTATGCTAAGAATGCGTTTACTTTTCATGATAAGATAGATTGATAAAACATATGATTGAGTATTTTGTTGGAAAATTATTATTTTCCTTATGAATTTATTTAATAGAGTTGGTTATAGGTGGTTAAAAGCGGTTAGAGGTACATTTTCATATGAAAAGACGTACATTTTTCATATAAAAGGACGTACCTTTTCACATGAAAGGGCACGTACCTCTTCGCGAAAAAACACCTTCCACCTTCCTCTCTATAAATAGACCCATTTGGTAGACATTCAAACACACCAAAACGAAGATAATTAATCAATCTCATTCATTCTTCAAAAGCCTCTATCCTGAGTATCAAGTAGTTCGCCCGGAGTACGATTTCCTAGTACAAGGTCTCGTATTCATAGAAAATCGTTGTATCTTGGGGACGTTTGCCGTTGAACCGCATGTATCAGGCGGGCAATTTCGTCTCACTGGAAAAGAGTCTAACTCGCCTCGGTTTTACATAGCATATTATTATTACATCTATTTTCTACACCCAAAAATAACAATCGTGAAGACGAAATCACAGAAGATGGCGCCGTCAACAACAATGTTCATGCTCCGCCCATGCCGAGAAACCCGAGAAATTTTCAGGTTTTGATTTCAAACGTTGGCCTAAAATATTGTTTTACCGTACTACTCGAACTATCTAGTTTTTGTCCGAATTTCTCCTCCTCGTGGGGGATGATGAAACCGACACCCAAAACGCCTGCGTTGGATGCATGGCATCATAGCAACTTCTTATGTCGCAACTATATTTTGAATGGGTGGACGACACACTTTACGATGTTTACTCCACGACCAAACGCATAAAGAGTTGTGGGACTCGAGGAGACAAAATATAAAATTGAAGATGCGGTTTGAAGAAGTTCATCGTTGGTCGCGTTTTCTCGACTTCAAGATGGTGGACAACAAAACCGTTCTTGAACAAGTGCAGAAATTCGGTTGATTACGCATGATATTCGGCGGAAGGAATGAGTTTGTCGAATCCTTTCAAGTTGCCGCCATAATTGAGAAGTTGCCTCATGTGGAGGATTTCAAAATTACCTCAAGCATAAGCGCAAGGAGATGGGTATTGAAGACCTCATCGTGCGATTGAGAATCAAGAAGACAATCGAAGATCGATGTCAAGATGAACAAGTCATCCATGGAGGCAAAAGCAAATATTGCCGAGTCAAACAACAAGAAGTTTAAAATTCATTCAAAAGAAGCAAGACTTGCATAAACAAAAGAAAATCAAAGGAGATGTTATAAGCTCGGCAAAGTCGAACGTATGACTAAAGATTATCGTAAACGAAGAAGGATAAGAACGAGCGCCACCAAGCCAATATAACCGAAGAGAAATGCGTGCTCGCTGATTTGTCCAACCTTGATCTATCCGCATTGTAGATGAAGTCAACATGGTTGGTAGCCCAGTCGGATGATGGGTTGACACCGACGCTACCAAACATATTTGTGCGGATAAAGCCATGTTCTCTCTTACGAGCCCGTCACCGAAAATAGGAAGTTATATATGGGCAACTCATTGCGCTCCAAAATCGTTGGGCGGAAACTTTATACTAAAGATGACATCGGGATTGAAAGTGACGCCAAGAATGTGTTGCATGTTCCTGACATCCGCAAGAATCTTGTGTCCGGCTCAGTTTTGAGCAAGGCCGGATTTAGACTAGTGTTTGAAGCGGATAAAGTTGTAATGACCAAGAATGACGGCATTTTCAAGCTTAATGCTATCAATGTACTTTGTGATAATGAAATAAACGATAAAGTTGCTTACTTGGTTGAGTCTCCTAATTTATGGCATGATAGATTAGGACATGCAAATCTAACTACACTAGGACGTTTAATAAATTTAGATTTATTGCCAAAAATGACTTTCAATCAACACAAAAGGTGTGAAATTTGTGTTGAAGCAAAATTGGCAAAATCTCATTTTCATTCATTGGAGAGATCAACAAAGCATCTTGAATTGATTCACACCGATCTATGTGATTTAAAACTTGTGCAAACAAGAGGTAGAAGGAATTATTTTATAAATTTTATAGACGATTGCACAAGATTTTGTTATGTGTATCTTTTGAGAAGCAAAGACGAAGCACTCGAAGCTTTCAAAACTTACAAAAATGAAGTTGAAAATCAACTTAACACCAAAATCAAAATGATTCAAGCGATCGAGGTGACGAATATGTTGCACCTCTTCAAGAATTATGTCGTAAAAATAGCATTATTCATCAAACGATCGCACCTTATTAACCCCAATCAAATGGTGTTGTGGAACGAAAGAACGTAACATTAAAAGAAATGATGAATGCTATGTTTATAAGTTCGGGCCTATCACATAACATGTGGGGAAGCTATTCTTCGGCAAATAAAATTTTAAACAAATTATCCCAAAAGAAGCAAGATAAAACTCCATATGAATTATGGAAAGGAAGGAAGCAGTCTATAAATACACAAAAGTGTGGGGTGTTTAGCAAAATTTGAAGTACTAAAACCCAAGCAAGTAAAAAATAGACCTAAAAGCTGATTGCATTTTCATAGATATGCAAACAATAGTAGTCGCATCGATTTTTGATTCATAAATCAAGTTCCCGATATGAATGAGGAATGATCATAGAATCAAGAAACGCCGTATTTTTTGAGACGATATTCCCTAAGAAAGAAAAGAATGACATAAGTTCAAAAAAGAGAACTTTAGATGAAATCTCGTCAAAAAGTAATGGATCAACATATGAACCAACACCGGAACCAAGGCGAGGAAAGCGTACAAAAACTACAAAAACCTTTGATCCGAATTTTGTAGTCTACTCTTTGGAAGATGAGCCAAAGACAATCAAGGAAGCATTGTCTGGTCCCGATGCCGATTTATGGCGTGAAGTGATCAATAGTGAAATCTAATCAATCTTAAACAATCACACTTGGCATATTGTTGATCTTCCTCCGGAAAATAAACCCTTAGGTTGTAAGTGGATTCTTAAGAAGAAATATAAAGCCGATGGATCTATTGACAAGTATAAAGCACGTTTGGTAGTCAAAGGCTACAAACAAAAGGAAGGGTATGATTATTTCAATACATACTCACCGGTTACTCGAATTACATCCATTAGAATGCTACTTGCGATAGCAGCATTATACAATCTTGTGATACACCAAATGAATGTAAAAACGGCATTTCTAAATGGAGATTTAGAAGATGAAATATATATGGAACAATCCGAAGGGTTCATAGTTCCCGACCAAGAAAAAAAGGTTTGTAAACTTGTCAAGTCTTTATATGGACTTAAACAAGCACCTAAGCAATGCCACGAGAAATTTGACCAAATAAAGATGTCAAATGGATTCAAAATCAACGAATGTGACAAGTGTGTACATCAAAGGTACATCGGACAATTTTGTCATTGTGTGTCTCTACGTTGCTGATATGCTAATTATGGGTAGCAACAATAAAATCATCATAGACACTAAAGAAATGTTAAAGAAGAACTTTGATATGAAAGATATGGGATTAGCCGATGTGATTCTAAGAATCAAGATTCTAGAACACCCGATGGAATAATCTTATCACAGTCTCACTATGCTGAGAGTGTGCTTAAGAAATTCAAAGCTTACGATCTACCTCCAGCTAAGACACATGTTGACTTAAACACACACTTAGCCAAAAATCGAGGAGGATCCATATCACAAACAGACTATGCTAGGATCATTGGAAGCCTAATGTACTTAGCAAATTGTACAAGGTCAGACATATCATACTCTATTAGCAAGTTGAGTCGGTTTACAAATAATCCGGAAAGGATCACTGGACCGCATTGACAAGAGTGTTGAGATACTTGAAACACACTAGCACTCATGGTATACACTTAACAAGATATCCCGCTGTTTTGGAAAGATATTGTGATGTCAATTGGATATCTGATACTAAAGACTCCAAATCCACAAGTGATTTTGTATTTACAATTGGTGGAGGAGCAATTTCATGGAAATCTTCTAAGCAAACTTGCATAACCCGATCTACAATGGAATCAAGTTTATTGCTCTAGACAAAGCCGTGAATAGTCGAATGGCTAAGAAACTTAGAAGATATCCTGTTGGGAAAAACTTTTGCCTCAGGTTATGATACATTGTGATAGCATGGCGGTCATAGGAGAGCAAAGAATAATATGTATAATGGTAAGTCTTGACATATTCGTCGAAGACATAATACCATTAGACAATTGATCACTACAGGAGTAATGTGTATTGACTATGTAAAGTCAAAAGACAATATAGCGGATCCGTTTACTAAAGGTATCAACCGTGATCAATTATATGATGCAGTAAGGGGAATGGGATTAAAATCCACACATTAAGAACACTTAGAATGGTAACTCAACCATGATGATTGGAGATCCCAAAAACATGGTTCAATGAGACAACTAAGTTGTAGAAGTTCAAGTTGAACACTGGAAATTTTAAAAATCCATTCTCGTAGCTGCTCAAGTGCAAACCTGTAGTTTATGGTAAAATGGTAAGCCTTTAAGGTTTTTAATGATTCCTATAGCCTTTTATAGGTGGAGTATGGCAGGATACTCTTTATAGGAGATCACCAATATAAGTGAAGAAGTGAGGTCGCTTTAAGATTACAATAACACTTATGAATTCAAGAAATGGTCCAAGGCCAAAATAGATACAACGTGAGAACGAAAGATATTAGATCTATTATGTGTGTATGTTGTTGTCTTGGTTTACACTAAAGTTGACTGGTTCAAGACATCGCGTTCACCAAGCAACGAGTAAATCCGATAGCATTACACTAAGGAAGGTTCAAAGCTAACTACTACCTATCCTGATGCAATAATAGGTCGTCGGGACTTTAAAAAACCTGCATTTGCATTAAATGTCATTCATGTGGGGGATTGTTGGAAAATTATTATTTTCCATGTGAATTTATTTAATAGAGTTGGTTATATGTGGTTAAAAGCGGTTAGAGATACATTTTCATATGAAAAGACGTACATTTTCATATAAAAGGACGTACCTTTTCACATGAAATGGCACGTACCTCTTCGCGAAAAGACACATTCCTCTCTATAAATAGACACATTTGGTAGACATTCAAACACACCAAAACGAAGATAATTAATCAATCTCATTCATTCTTCAAAAGCCTCTATACCAAGTATCAAGTAGGTCGCCCGGAGTACGATTTCCTAGTACAAGGTCTCGTATTCATAGAAAACCGTTGTATCTTGGGGACGTTTGTCGTTGACCGCGTGTATTGTGCGGGACAATTTCGTCTTACGGAAAGAGAGTCTAACTCTCGCCTCGATTTTACATAGCATATTATTATTCTGTCCATTTTCTACACCAAAAAAATAACATATTTGAATGATAAGATTATCAAGCAAGTTTAAAATTGATCAATCCATTATTAATCCGTCAAAGTAAATTATGACTTAGCTTGGATTATTTTTATCTATCCGTCATATCATAAAAAGTAAATGCTCCTAAGTAGAAGATCGCACGATCGATCAAGACCTATAATTGGTACGATGGTGACGGTGCGATCTCTGAATCTTTTATGAGATAATTATTAGTAGTTATAAATTACAGATTTAATAGCCAAATTTGGTTATGGTTTCATTTATAAATAGTGGTTTAGGACATTTTTATTTTCAATCAAGAAATTAATAATTATAGTAATAATAATAATAATAATAATAATAATAATAATAATAATAAAATTATTGTATTTTTACACGTTGTTTTAATGGGATTTTTTCATAGCTTGAAAAGTGAAGTAGGAGTTTACCTTCCTTGAAAGGCGAATTAAGGGTCTTGTTTGCTCGAAAGCCAAACATGAAGCCCGTACTCACCCAAAGGTTTAAGGATTATTATTATTATTATTAAGAAAAATATTAGGAATTGGAACTTTAGTTTCACTTCTTACACCATTTGGATGTTCTCGATTGGAACAATGTGGCCATCTTGAGATGTGAATTGTGTTGCTCTATTTATAGCAACACTGTTCGCAACGCTATTTTTTTATTTATTTTAATCCTTGTTATATAATCTGTCCTCACTCTCTCTTTTAAATTCTTTATATAAATTTATATTAAAATTAATTCAGTTATATAGAAAATCTAGCACATATGATGTGTACACAATATTAATAAATTTAAAGTGCTATGAAATTAAAAATGCTACACATAAATTTTAAAGATTACATAAATTACATAGTAAAATGTTGAAATATATATAATTCGGATAAAATAGAATATATTATTATATTGTAACTTGAATTTCTTTTCATTGTTATTATGAAACATAATTTTTATTTTGCACTAATTGCAATAAATTCTACATATTATTATGAGTGAACAAATAAAAACAATTTCATAAAATTGTAGTGAATTGAAAGTGCGGAGAGTATAACTAACATGTTTAAATAATTTTGTTATATTGTTGATTTTTTTATTATAAAATATAATCTTAACATCTATAACTACTTTATCAAAACTGTAATTAACTCGTAATTTTATTTTAAAAGGTCTTTACAATAATTTTTAGGGTTAATTAGTTGTAAATTCAAGAACCATTAGTGAATTTTGATTTTTCCTATAATCTATAAAATTGGTGCGTAAATACATGAACTTTGATCAAATTCGAAATTTTCCAAGAGTTCAAATTTCGGTCAAATCGGAATCATTGTAGCATCAGAAAAGATGATATGACAACTTCAATAATAAAAAAGACTTCATTTTGATCATTAATTTTTAATTTTTTTTCTATTCTACTCTCACCAGTTTTAGAGATGAGATACAAAGAGGGAAAAAATAATAATGACCAAAACGACGTCGTTTTGATTATTGAAATCGCCACATCATCTATTTCTAATGTTATGTTGGTTACAATCGATTTACTTAATTTGGATTTGTGAAAATTCTAAAATTGACCAAAATTCATGTATTTACAAACCAATTTTATAGTTTAGGAGAAAAATTCATGTATTTATAAACCAATTCATATGATTGGAGATTTTTATTCTGCGTTGTCTTAATATTGCATCAATATAACTTCAAATAATAGTGATAAATCTAGTTACGTGAGTATGCGAGATTTATGTAGAGCAATAAAGATCACCAAGGCTTTTACGTGGTTCGATCGTTAATGAGATTTACGCCCACGGAAGAGTGATTCTCAATACTTTCACTATGATTTGAGTACGGTGAGTGTAGTTACAAGCTCTTAGCATTGATAAGTTGTCAACCCTTCTATCATCAATTTTCTTTCTATTTATACATATTCGAGCCTGCGCCAAAGGCGTGCCCAATCTCTCCATCGCGGGACTCTTCCTGGCGTGCATTCTCCATTGGTCGGGGCTCTTTGGCGTGTCCTCCATCGCCGGGCGGGACGCCGCCTTCCGTGCGCCACGTGGAGGTGGCGCCGACTTTCGTTCCTGGGGCTGGGTTTTGGGATCGATTAGGGCTCGCCTTGGCTTAACCGCGTGGCCCGCTATCAACGTTAGGCCCGCATCGTTTGGGCCTATTAGTGGGCACGATCGGTTGAGGCCACATCCCATCATAACCTCCCTCCCCAGAATAGTCGAGTATGATCGCCGAGGGGGTGGAAGAAAGCGCTTTGCCGGTGAGGTGTTGCTCGGTTGAAGTTGTTGTCGAAGGTGTTGTTTTTCGACGTGAGGGTTTATTTCGCGATCCGGTTCGAATCGAGTTGGGTGATCCGTCGCTCGGGCATGCACCGCTTGTCAAGACCTAAGTGAGTTGTGCGTCACCGACAAAGACGTTCTGAGAAGGAAGTCAAGTCCGACACGGATAACGACCCTCACGTGGGTTACGCCGAGGTCCGATCCGATGGAGATATTCTCGTGGGGACGAAGTCCGCCGACAGACGCCGAGGTCCGATCGGATTGAGATATTCTCGTAGGGACGAAGTCCGCCGATAGGCGCCGAGGTCCGATCTGGATGCCTCGTTATTTGGGGACGCCGAGGCACGACCGAGGCGCCGCTTTCCGGAGGACGCCGGGTCCGCGTGATGATTGAGAGGTCGATGGCGGTCTATCTTACGCTAGCGTGACGTCATACGCGCGCCAAAGGTAGTTGGGCACTCGAACAGGTGTGCGCGCGTGGACTCCACATCCAATCACGGTAGCGTGTGGAAGTTGAAACGGCCGCTAAGGCGCCCATTCACTTTATAAATAGCCCCTACCGAGGGAATTCACTTTTCTCTCTTCGCTCGCAGCAAAAGAACATACCAAATTTTCGAGTTTTGAAGTCTTTGTCCGATCTTGAGCAATGAGAGCCTTCTTTTTTAAAAGTAAGTATGACTTCTACATCTTCTTCCTCTCGGGTTCTTCTTTCCCTCCTCTTGATGAAATTATAGAGATTAGGATTTTTGTGCCATACCTGGGGGTAGATCTCTTAGTATTAGCGAGAGGCTGGAAATACCCTCCGCTTGGGATGGGTATAAAGTTAGGGATGTTAAATCATCTTTGACCGCCGATGTAATGAGGTGGGAAGGAGTGTGCCTGCGGGCGTGAGGCTGGTGGTGCTGCAGGGCCCCGCGACGAGCTTTGGCTCCGTCGGAGGGTTTTTGATTGTGTACGTAGATGCCACGAAGGCGGGTCTTAGATTTCCTCTAGCTCCCATTTTTTGCATATTCAGAATATTTCCAAATTCCATCCGTCGGTTTACCCCAAATTCTATTAGGTCCGTAGTTGAGATTGGGCTTTCTTGTTATGGCATAGTGAGAGTTCTCCTTTCAAGTCTTGATGTGATTTTTCAAATGTCAAGTGTACAAGAGGAGTGTACTATTTTCGCCTCGGTGACCATTTAAGGTGGCCCACTCCAAGGTTTCGGGTGGCAAAGCAAATACTTTTTTTTGGTGATGGGCACCGAGCTACAGTGGGGTTGGGTAAATTTCAGATATAAAATTGAAACCCTCGGCTACATAGAGGCGGCTCAACATGCTCGGCGAGGTCTCGTAAAATTTACCGAGGACGACCTTAATAACGTCGGGTTGAGCATACACAGGTCCGGGACTCCTGGGTCGGGGTCCGAGATGGGTGAGGGCACCCCCCTTTCTCTTGTTTTTGTACATCCGACCTCGCCTGAGTTAACGTGATTTTTCTTTTTCGAAAACTAGCAGTTCGCCCTGTTAGTCCTCGATCTTTTGGGGAAAACGATATAGTTGATAAGATCAAAAGGATTTCTTTCTATTATCTATTTTATATATATTCTATTAGTATTAGTCTGTTAAATATCGGGGGGGAGTTATTGTCTATCGTTGGCCTCTATGGTAGAATCGATCGGGGCATGAGGCGGTGGGAGGATCCATTTGGGAAGTAAAGCCCTTCGACATCTCTTCATCTACGAATTCTGATCAGTCCCATTAACCGCTCGGGCATCGACCCGGAAGAACCCATTTAAATTTTTTTATAGCTTTGGTCGTGTGCGGAAGTCGACGTTGGAAGAGGAGGTCTTCCCGCCAAGAAAGCGAGCCTCAGGAAGAAGGCGGCGGGCGGGATTGCCAAGCACCCAGAAGAAGGTGGACAATCTCACCAATCGATAATGAGCCTTTGTCGGGGTCGAGTCCGATCGAGCAGAATCAGATCCACCTTCATCGAGCACGTGGTGCGGGCTCCGATTCGCCGCACCTCCCACGTGTATAAAAGCCCTCCGCACTGGGTTTTACGTGCTCGTGATATGTGCTAACTTGTATTGTGTTTAGAAACGAGCTCGATGATCGGGGACCCGCAACGTATTCCGGGTACATCTCCGAGAGCTCGCTCGATGTGGGATTGGAGCACGGGAGCTCGCCGCACGAGCGGATGCGGAGGCGGCTGTTGCGGCCGTGAGGTGGAGGCCGAGGCGAGGTGGCCGACGAGGCCGCTCGAAAAGAAGGCCAGGCACCGGAGGCCGCCGGAGGCTGGAGGCGGCGCGAGGAGGTCGTGGCGAAGAAGGAGCTCGCCGATGGGATGAGTGCCTTGCTGTTACGTCAGGGGCCAATGTTGAGGGCCTTCGCCGGCAAGCTCATCGAGTCGGAGAGCTTCTCGGGCTTCATCGCCAATCTTGCCACCGTGATGAAGCGAAGGTGGTGTCGATCACACAGGGAAGTGGCGGCCGCCATGCTCGACCGACAAGGTCAAGCATGGCTGGACCGAGGTCGACCTCAGAGCTAAACAAAGCTTACGCCGGGTGATCTCGGTGTTGGCTCCTTCCGGTCTTTGGAGGCCCCGGCGTCGATTCGACCCTCTCGACGGCCGAGGTAGTCGCCCGGTCTGAGGAGGATGAGGATCCCGAGCCTGTGAGCTACTTGCGAGTGCGGGCCGGCCAGGAAGAGGAGAGAGGTCTTGGAGCTCCCAGTGGAGGGACAACCGCAAGAGCGGCGAGGCGGCAGGAGGTCGGCGGTCCGCAACAAGCTTGAGGTCGTGGACTGATATAATAGTCGAATCAGGGGTCGATAGGATCCGAGCCCTTGTAAAATTTCGGTTGAATAATAAACACACTATTTTGAAATGCGATCTTCTTGTTTATTGCTAGCACATCGTCCTCAATACTTGGACTTGATCATGACTTCTTGGTCAAACTAAAAGAAGTCCGAGGTGCTCGGCGAAAAGGACGAAGAAGTCTTTTGCTCGAAGAGCCGATCACGAATCGACCTGTGTTTGGCAAGATGGACGTCAGCTCGGTATCATCCGCCGATCTGAAGAAGAAGATGCAGGAGGCCGATCATGAGGCGGCTCGCCTCCTGGCCGAGAACGAGACTCTTAAGTCAAGGATCCTGCATCTCGAAGTCTAGGGGCGGACTTGTTTGCCGACGTCGTTCATGGACGTTTGATGCAGTGTGAGGAGGAGCTCGAGATGGCCCGAGAGAAGCTGGCGCAGGTCTCCGAGGAGCACGCAGAGTACAAAGGTGATTCGCCGATCCGCGGCGTGACCATCTCGAAGTTGATGGCGGGTTGAGCAGCCCGTGTTGAGGGATAGTCCGAGGACGGAGGAGGCGAATAATAAAAACTTCAAAGATTGCCTCGACTCCTCGTGAAGTACCTCAAGATCTATGAGATCGTCCGGAGACGTCGCTCACCCAAAGCTAGTAGCCGATCACCGCCACCCCACCGGTGTTAGAGTTGAAGAACACGATGACGGGGCGGTTATGCCGACCACGCCAAGGCCGAGGTTACTTGGTCCGGCTGCACCTAGGGCGCCTCGTGGCCAGCCCGGAGATCGGAAGAAGAGGACCCCGAATCCACCGGGGTCGGGAGGCGGTCGAAGCGCAGAGGTCGGCTCGAGGCGGACGCAGCGGGCGGGCGATGCGAGGGAGAAGAGTCCAACCTTGGCCCCGGGAGCTTCTTCCTCGGTCGGGGTGTGTCGAGCTGCCTGGCGTCCACAGGGTAGGCCTCGGGACGGAGTCCCGTTCGGTCATGGCGCCCCGAGGCTCGCGGGATGTACCGTGAGGCGGGTCACGGGATGCCACCTAATCGATCGGGTTGAAGGCACCGAGTTCATTCAGTGTTCATCGCCGACCGAGATTTTGTTCGAATCTGGTGTAGCTTCGCCCGAGTTGTGGCGTAGAGCTCGGAAGCCCGAATAAGTTTGTATATAGCTAGACTTTGCATGTAGTCGTAAATGTATTTAGACTGCTCCAAAGTGTATATTTTCCCTCGAGAGGTACAAACATAGCTTAGGACTTCGCTTTTGTCGCAAATGTATTTAGGCGTATACAAAAGTGTATATCTTCCCAAATAAAGGGGTATAAACGAGCTAGGAAGCCCGGTTGACTTGTATATGGCTTGGAACTCGGTTTGTAGTCGTTAATGCATTTAGGCGTGTAACGGAGTGCATATCTTCCCAAATAAAGGGGTATAAGTTGGCGAGATCGGTCGGATGTCGCGTGCATGTAGACGCCCAACTTAATGGGTGTCTGTATGCTTTGCATGTAGGCGTTCAAATTAATGAGTAGTGCAGATGTCGCACCCTACTTAGTGGGATTTTCATCTTCGTAGGCGTCCCTTGTGAAAGTTTAGATGTGGTATATCCGAATGGATGTTCACATAGATATGAGACAGTGAAATATTTATTAGAAAACAAATGTTTTATTGAATATGTAATCAACATCGTATTTTGGCAAAACAATAAAGGACTAACATGATGTCGATCCGAAATCGAAGCTATGTAAAGTACCTCCTTAAATGAGTGATGTGCCAGGTTCGGGGGATAAGTGCACCGGATAGGTGAGCTAGCTTGTAAGCCCCTTTGCCGAGGTCCTCGTGAACGCGGTATGGGCCTTCCCATGTCGGATCCAGCTTGTTAAGACGCTCAGCTCTACTGGCTTCATTATTTCGTAGGACGAGGTCGCCTACTTGGGCCTTGGAGGCTTTGATCCTCGTCAGTAGCACCGTGCGACCGGCCCTTGTGCTGGCTTCGTTTATGAAGGCGAGCTCGCGCTTCTCCTCGAGAGCATCAAGGTTGGCACGCAGGTCTTCCTCGTTATTGGTGTGGTCGAAGTGGAGAGTGCGAGGGCTTGGTGCGCCGATCTCAGCCGGTATGACGGCCTCTGCACCGTAGACCGCATCGAAAGGGTTTCTCCATGCGAGGTCAGGGTGTTGTCTGTAGGACCGGAGGACTTGAGGAGATTTTCAGCCCAATCACCCTTAGCTCGGTCTAGCCTTTTCTTCAATCACATGCGATCGTGCGGTTCGTTACCTCGGTCTGACCATTCGCCTGCGGGTGTGTGACCGAGGTGAAGAGTTGCTCGATCTGGAGCTCTTCACACCACTCCTTGAAATTTTTGTCGACGAACTGGGTGCCTTTGTCCGAGACCAGAATGTGCGGTATGCAAAGCGGCGGACTATATTCTTCCACAAGGTCAGAATCCTCCCGCCATGAGGCTCGAAAGTGGCTCGGCCCGACCCATTTTGTGAAGTAGTCTATGGCTACGACTAAGTATCGAAGGCGACACGGTGCTCGGTCGAACGGACCAGCGATGTCGATCCCCACCGCACGAAGGCCACGGGCTCTGCAGCTGCTCGATCGGTTTGGGGTAGCTTTTTACCGTGGAGTGAAGCCGCACCGGACACTTTTGACGAGCTCGGCCGAATCTTGAGCGAGGTAGGCCAAGAATATCCCGACCTCGGCGTCTTCTTTGAGAGAACTCGCGACCGATGTGGCTTCCGCAAGATCCTCTGTGGATCTCATTGAGCACGTGAGTCGGCTTCCTCCGCCCGAGGCATCTCGGGAGGGTTGAAGGTGGGACTTCCAGGTGAGAGTGCCCTCGTGTATGAGGTACTTTTGGGATTTCGCCATCATCTTTTTGGCTTCGAGCCGATCTTGAGGTAGGGCACCATCTTCCAGAAAGGCCTTTAGGGGACACATCCAATTCGGCTCTATCTCGGTGATGATGCCGATGTGAGACTCCGCTATGCTTCTGGAATGAACCTCCTCCACTGGTGAACTTGTTGACGACGCAGCTAACTTGCTGAGGACGTCAGCTCGGCTGTTTTCCCCCCGTGGGATTCGATGAATACTGGAGTACCTGAATGAGGTCAGCATCTCCTTTGCCTTCTCGAGGTACTGCTTCATTCGATCCTCCTTGGCCTCGTATCTGCCTAGGACCTGGTTTACCATGACCTGGGAGTCTCTCAAGATCTGGACATTGTCCACTTTCAATTCCTTTGGGGAGTCCCGAGATCGCTCATACTCCACCTCGTTGTTGGTGGTCGGGAAGGTAAACCGGAGGGCGTAGGTCACTTCTTGTTTGTCCGGGCCAAGGAGGAGGATGCCTGCTCCGCTGTCCGTTTTACATGAAGCTCCGTCCACGTACATCTGCCAACAGTTATCGGGCGGTGCAGGGACGGATTCCTCCGCTATGGGGACGGGCGTTGAGGCGACCTCGCTGGTAGAGCCGACCTCGGTGAATTTGGTTTCCACCGGGAAGTCGGCGAGCTTGCCTTTATGGCGATGCAGGGAGTACGAGATGTCGTGCTCGCCGAGCTCGATGCCCACTGCTATGCGTCCGGATGACTCGGCTTGGACAAGACTTGTCTCAAAGGTAGGTCGGTTAGTACACGGACGAATGGGCTTGGAAGTAGGGTCGGGGCGCGCATGGCGTTCACCAAGGCTAGTGCTACCTTTTCGAGGTGGTGTACCTCGTCTACGGTCCTCGAGAGCTCGGCTAATAAAGTAGATGGGGAGTTGTCGTCCCTCCTCATCTCGCACTAATACAAGATCGATGGCCTCGTCCGAGCCGGCCAAGTATAGAAATGAGTTCACCTTGCTTGGGCGGGGGTCGGCAGATCGGCCGATACTCCTTGGTGTGGCGGCGACTGGTGTTCTTCCCGCCAGCGAACCCGAGCTCTTCTCGGGATCTTGAAGAAGGAAGCTGTTTCGCGGCTCGAGATAGGAATCTGCGAGGCGCCTAGGCACCCGGTGAGTTTGTGGATCTCACGGATGGTCCTTGGCACCTGCATGTCGAGCACTGCCTTCACCTTGGTGGGATTGGCCTTGAGCCCTCTTGAGAAACCCAAGATCCCGTGAACTTGCGGTCTTCACCATAAATGTACATTTCGGGGTTGAGCTTGAGGTTGGCCGACCTGAGGAGTTGGAGGATAGTGTTGAGGTCATCGGCGTAACTCTCCGTTTTTTGACTTTTGACTACGATGTCGTCGACGTAGACCTCGACAATCTCCCCGATGTGGTCTTTGAATGTTGCATTCACCATCCTCTGGTAAGTAGCCCCGGCGTTCTTCAGGCCGAAAGGCATCTTCGATCTGTAAAGACGCAAAGTCGGTGATGAACGCGGTCTTGGGACATCCTCCGGGTTCATCGAGATTTGGTGGTATCCTTTGTATAGATCTAGAAACCGAACATCCGTGGCCAATGCCTCCACCTTTGTCAATGTCGGGAGGGTAGCAATCTTTTGGGCAGTGCTTGTTGAGGTCGGTGTAATCGACGCACATGCGCCACCCTCCCCCTGGCTTTCGGACCACGACTGGATTAGCCATCCAGGTCGGGTATTTGACCTCGAACAAGATCTTGGCCTTCAGAAGTTGAGTCACCTCGTCCCTTATGACCTGGCTGCGTTCTGCCGCGAATATTCTTTTCTTCTGCCGGACTGGCTTGGTAGCCGGGTCAATGTTGAGGCGATGAGTTATGAGCTCGGGCGACACTCCGGTCATATCGAGCGGGGACCACGCAAACACATCCCTGTATTCCCTCAGAAGTTGTATGACACGCCGTCGGATGTCAGTTGGGCCCTGGGTGCCGACCTGGATGACCTTCGAGGGATCATCGTCTCATAGTCGAGTTTTCGGTCGGGTCGTCCGGGCGTCGGCCTCAGGGTTCTGTAATTGCTATGCCCGGGCGAGGCCACATCTTGGGTTGAGACTCGTAGGCATTCTTTGCCGCCGTTTGGTCGCCTACGGATGCTAAGCACTCCCACGGGTGGGAATCTTGACGGTGGTGGTAGACCGAGCAGACAACTTTGGTGGCGATAGCCAATCTCTCCCTGTGATGATGTTGTACGGAGGGGGCCCGGACCGAGAAAAATTTAATGGCCTTGGTGGCCAGGCACGGGAGCCCGCCCCTCTGAATCGGAAGGGTAATGACGCCTCGGGTTGAACCGCCTCTGGGTGAAGCTCCGTGGTGTGAGGGCGAAGTATACTGAATGCCTCCGACCTCGAGTTTATCCAGCAGCTACGGAAGATGATCGACGGAGGCCCCGATGTCGACATAGACCCGATGGACGTTCTTGTTGCCCACCATGGCTCGTATGGTGATGGCGTCCAGTGCGGCATGATTTTGGGTACCGGATCCTCCTCGAGAACACTATGTTCTCACCGTCCCGAGTCGCTTGTTCTTTGGCTCCTCGGTGGCGGCCTCGAAGCCGTTCTTTAACGACGACTCGTCGCTCCGATGGGCAATCCGGTTATAACGTAGACCTACTCCATAACATTGGGACCTTCGTCCTCGTCGTCTTCAGGTCGGGTCGTCGTCAAGGTCGGCCCGCAGTTGTTGCCACCGTTATTCTTCCCCCTGCGCTTCCTGTTTCCCTGCCCAGCTCGGCCGAGGTATTTCTTGAGGGCTCCACCTTTGACGAGCTCGTTGATCTGCGAACCCAGGTTCCTGCAATCCTCGGTATCATGATCATACCCTTGGTGATAGTCACAATACTCCTCTGTGGACCTCTTCTTGGATCCTCCTTTCATCGGAGGGGGCTTCGGGAAGAGCTCGGCGTGGAGCTCGAATATTTTCGCCCTTGATTTGAGCGGAGAGGCACTCTGCGCCGCGGGGTTGGGCCGAGGTCCGAGCACGGATTCGGTGCCCTCTCTTGATTCTATCGGCGCGCGCGATCGGCGCCTCGACTTGATCGTCGACTTTTCTCTCGGACTTCTGCTCGTCCCAGATCTCCCTCTTCTTCCGATCCGACTCGTCTCCTTTGACGAAGTTGTCCACCAGGTTCCAAAGCTTACTCGCCGTCTTTGGTTTCTCCCTGGTGATTTCTTTGTTCAGCGCGCCGGGTAGGATCCCTTTTTTGAACGCGTTGATGATGTAGAGATTATTCTTGTCGTTAATTTTGGCGATTCTTTGATGAACCTCGAGGCGAAGTTCGACATCGTCTCGCCCCACCTGGCGGATTGTGAGCGGTGGGAGGAAGGTGGCGAGGTGGCATCTTTCGATAGAAGCGACATTTGAAGCGATCCATGAGGTCACAGGCGGTGTGTCTTGCTCGGCGGGCGAGGTGAACCGGCGTCGGGCGTTGGAGATCAATACTCGGGAAGATTTTGCACATGTGAAAATCTTCCATTCCTTGATTCGCCATGTTGGTAGTGTAGGCGAAAAGGAAGTGGAGGGTCTCCTAGACCATCGAGGTAGCAATATTGGGTGCCCGTATCATTGGGGCGGGCGTGTCTAGAATTTCCACGGAGAAAGGAGATGATTCTCCGCATCGATCGAACCCCGGAGATCGTTGCCATCTCTTTACGGGCGGTGGGGGACCGATGGCGGCGCCTATCGTCCTCCGGGGGAGTTCGACTCGCCTTTCTTCTCTCTGCTTTGCTCGGCTCTGCGGTTGGCATGACGAGGTGGAGAGCGGCCCGCGAATGGCGCGGACGGCCGGTGGTGGCGGCTCGTCCGCGGTGAGCGGCTCCGGACGTCGGGGTGCGGTGCACGTTCTCGGCTATCACACCGAGGTGGGCGCTGGCTGTTTTGGAGGGGGGAACGACCTCGGGTGGCCGTGGTAGTCAGTTCGGGGGTCCTTGAGGGGCCCGCCTTTGTCCTCCGATTGAGGAAGCTTTGGAATCGCGAGGTTGGCGTTGAGGAACTCGGTCACGGCTCGGCCGAGGCCTCGTGGGACGAATGAGCATTTGTTCGTCCTCGTTGAGGTCGCATCTCACTAAGTTGGGGAGGCGGTCCCAGGGGTGTTGGAGCGTTTTCCATGTTGCCTCGTGAGTGTGAGAACGCATGGCGTCTGCAATCTCCTTCCGCGACGGTGAGTGACCACCGTCGTCCTCGGTAGCGGTTGTTGCCAGCGTCGGCGGCGGTTGTGCGTGTTCTTGCCATTAAGTTGTAGAGGAAGCGAAGCTTTCTTGTTCGAGACGGTTTTCCACAGACGGCGCCAATGATAAATCTAGTTACGTGGTATGCGAGATTTATGTAGAAGCGATAAAGAACACCAGGCTTTTACGTGGTTCGATCGTTAATGAGATCTCGCCCACGGATGAGTGATTCCTCAATACTTTCATTATGATTTGAGTACGGTGAGTGTAGTTACAAGCTCTTAGCATTGATAAGTTGCCAACCTTTCTCATCACGATTTTCCTTCTATTTATACATATTCGAGCTGCGCTAAAGGCGTGCCCAATCTCCATTGGCGGGACTCTTCCTGGCGTGCCTCCATTGGCGTGGCTCTTCTTGGCGTGTCCTCCATCGGGTGGGCGGGGACGCCGCCTTCCGTGCACCACGTGGAGGTGGCGCGACTTTGGTTCCGGGGCTAGGATTTTGGGGCCGATTAGGGCTCACTGGCTTAACCGCATGGGCCCGCTACCAACGTTAGGCCCAGATCGTTTGGGCCTGTTAGTGGGCCTGATCGGTTGGGCCACATCCCATCAAATAGTAATTTTATACTAATATGGGATGGCCATTTATATGTTATCAATATATATATATATATAGGGGATATTGGATCAAATGAGAACCCATATATTTTTGAGAAATAAGAACTAATGTTGTACATTGATTTAGATGCATCCGGCGGTTATGATTTTATGTTTATTTCAGATATTTTTTTATGTTTTAATTATAAGGATATTACAGTAATTATGTTGATTTACGTGATATTTAATATCCCTAAAAACATGGGATTGATGCAGTTACCAAAAACATTTACTTTCGTGGGATGTTAATTAAAAATTATGCACAATCGTGTTATACATAATAATATATAGCATGTTCATCACAAAATAGAAAATATGCTCAACATCATTAAATATATAGCATGTCCATAACAAAATAAAAAATATGCACAACATCATTATGCATAACAAATATTAGCATATTTATATCAATTAACAACATATGCATATAAATATTATACATAACAAATATATAGCATGTTCATAGCAAAATATTAGCTTATTCTTACCAAATAACAAAATATGCACAACAAATTATTTAGAAGAATATTTTACGTAATTTTTCGTATTGGACAAAACTAGCATATTTTTCTTCCTTTAATTCGAAAATTTGGTATAATGATATAAAATATGAGAAAGTGGTAGGAGAGAGAAGATGAGCATATTTGACGCATTAATTTAGGGGGTCTGGGTGGTTACGTTGGGTTGAGATGAATTTCAAATGGACAAAATCACCGTTCACCCATTAATAATAGTCAAATCCTCATTAATTTAGTCAAATACATTATGCACAAATTTAATTTAGGCCATTAGATAATACAATATCTAGGGTCTTGATTACTTCTTAATTATCATTTTAGAGATAATTCTTCATATAATCAACCTATATATATATATATATAGGGAAGAGATCAAATAAAAAATTATTTTTCATAAAAACATAAAAATCAATGCACTTTATGTATAAAGTTACTGCACTACTAAATATTGATGAATAATATTATCTTTTATCAGAATTCAATGGTACATTAGTTTTATACGTGAAGTGCATTGATTTTGTATATAAAGTGCTTTGATTTTTAAGTTTTACGAAAAAATATGTTTTATTATAATTCAACCCTATATATATAAAGATCTCGTTAATTCCGAGAACGAAGACTTTGAGTCAACGTCGTGGAAATTTTTTTGTGGACTCGGCCCCTTCCATACGTAAAATGGCAGTTTTTCCACAGTCAACATCTATATACAATAGACATACTTCTTATGAAATTTAGTTTTAGTCATTTTTCAAAATCAAATTATAGTAGTTTTAGTTAGGAAAACCTTGTTCAATTAATTCTTTTGTGTAGATTAACAACTATTGCACCTATATATAACGGTTGTTCCTTACAAAATTAGGCCTCCCAATCCATCACACACACACACATGGATGATTTTAGCAGAATTTATTTATAATGTAAGAATTATGAGCTAGTTTGATTTATATATATATATATATATATATATATATATATATCTTAAGTATGGTCAAAATTAGTTTTTACATGTAATAATGTTTTTGTATGACAATCATGTTCAAATTGTAACTCAATCTTTAAACATGTGGAATTAATGGCCAACTAATATATAAATTTTTATCTAATTTACAATTTTAACACGACCTTTTAAAGGTTGCAATAATGTCATAATCTTTTAATTTATTGTGAAATTAGCATCCCAATTTTTTCACAACAAAAAGCTATGCATCTATGTGGAATAGATTAGATATGTAGAGATATAATTTGTGTAAAAAATAAAGCCATTGGACATTTTGTAGATTTTAGAAGAGAGAGAGAAGAATGAAATGGATCTCCACTAGCGTAATTTCACGTAGGGGTAGTTAATATAGTGTAAGACTTGAGATTAATTACTATAATAATATTTCACGTCATTTATGCAATAAACTAACCTAGAATATTTCTTTTTGGGCTTTATGCACAAATTAATTATGGACCATCAGATTAGATAAAATAAATGATTATGATTAGTTCTTATTTCTTATTTCTTATTTTTGAATCCATTTTCCCTATAATCAACTCATTCATATATATATATATATATATATATATATATATAAAGATCTAGTTAATTCCGAGGACGAAGACTCGAGTCAACGTCGTGGAAATTTTTCTGCGGACTCGACCCCTTCCACACATAAAATGGCAGTTTTTCCACAGTCAACATCTATATACAATAGACATACTTTTTTGAAATTTAGTTTTTCATTTTTCAAAATCAAATTATAGTAGTTTTAGTTAGGAAAACCAAATTATTACTGCGTACCACTCGATTTCAAAGAAAATAACTAAACGTTAAAAACTTGAGTTATTAAAAAATAAGACGTACGTAGAAAAGTGAAGTAATTGAAAATGAAAGGGCAATGATCATTGTGGAAAATTTTGGCATTAACGTGTGGAATGAGGCTAAAGAGAAAAAGATTTAATTTTTTAAAGCAAAAAAGTGGTCAGGACACGGTAAGGCGACTTTGAATGATAAGGCAACTTTCCACGTTTGACTTAAGTCTTCGTCCACAGACCATTAATTAAAACTGGGACAGCACTTTTTCTTATCGTGTTAATTAAATTTTCTATTTTTTGATTGATTAGCATAAAAATGATTCGTTTTTCTTTTTAGATATTTTTATTAAAAATAATTTATTATTAGAAATAAATCAATTATATAAATAAAATATCTCGAAATCCGTAAACCACTTCTTTACATGTAGAAAACACAACTTTTTTTAATTAATGGGTCAAAAAATAACGTGTCACTTTTAGCTGGATGGAGAGAGTAGATTCTCCAAAAAAATGTGAAGTATACATTCTTAAAGTCTGAAGACTCTGAACTGAATCGATTTTTTTAGTTTAATTTGATAAACAGTGTACATAGTGATTTCTTTAAAAGAAAAGAAAAAGAAGACGTCTAAAATTGAAATTGAAACAAAATTTTCACATTATTTTTAAAATGTTAAAATTTATTTCTACATACCTTTTATTTTTTTGGTAATATAATATTCACAAAAAGTTTAACAAAATTTGTCCAATGTGTTATCTATAAACGCCATCATTATATCTAGAAAACTTTGTACTTTTATTACTGAAAAGTTATGGAGATTGTAATTGAAAGATATTTAAATAGTGATTTTATAACTACAGTATTTTAAAATTTGTGTAAAATCACAAAAATTGAAAAAAATATTATATTATATCCAACAAGAGAAAATAGCATTTATACTCCGGCGATTGAACTTTTAACAATCGTATTACAATTTACAACTTATACAAATAATAAATTAACATCTATACTATCAATATTGTTAATAATTTTACCATATTATCCAACTTCGGTAGCATAATGTTGACTCAATCAGCATGCTGGAAATACAAGTGTGTGACACATAAAAAGAAAAAAAAGAAATTGGCTGGAGATATCCTCATTTTGGGAGAGTTGATTGTAAACGTTGACCACCAGAAACTTAAGACATGATAGAATTAATTAGTAATAAACCATTTTCAGCCATTAGATCGCGAAGATCTACGGTGATGCATCATTTTATTGGAAGAGTGCATTGTGTATCACCTGGGTTCGAATCCTATGAGGAGCGAAAATTCAAATATTTTGTTTAGTGCAGTAATTTTTAAGGAGAATGCATCATTCTCACGTTTGTAGGATAACAAAAGTTTTTATAATAATTCACTCATATATATATATATAGAGAGATGAGGGATCAAATAGTACTCGGGCCTGAGATAGTATGTAGTACTCAATCTCACTCACTCATCTCATAGATCCTATGGTTCAGATTTTTTCGGACTTTTAAAGCTTAATTTCGCTGATTTTCGCTTCATTAAGGGTAGATTAGTAATTTGATTTGTTAGGTGATCGCGAAAAATATACTATGCATTTAGTTGAACTAAATAATGCATTCAAATGAACAAAAAATGCATGCAATTGAACATAATAATGCATGCAGGTTTTTACAACTTGATTGCTATGTATGTCTGAGAAAACGAACCATGCATATTTTAAAACAAAAAGCGCATATGCTTGAACAAAGAATTGCATAATGTTGAACACGAAAATGCATGTGATATTGATTTATTCATAATTTCTTCTCTAGTTTTATTTATTACTTTTAGTTTCATAATTCGAAAGAAACAAATGATCAACAAGAAAGAAAGCAAATGATCAACAAGAAAGTGTTTGTGTATATTGAAGAAGAGAGAAAAGAGATATCAAAAATGATAATTTTTGTTTTAAAACATGCAGTGTTATGTTATGTTCTATGCATTTTATGTTTAGTATGCATGTTTTGTTTTTTAATATGCATGCCTATATATTATTATGCATATGCAGGTTTATGTATATTATGATGCATGTTTATGTGTATCAATATGCATATTCTTCGCAAATTGCATCATCTCGTCATCTCCTTCTCCGATTCACTTATTTCTTTGATTTCTGGTAAACTCCATCGTAAACCACCGTCTCCTACTCCAATTTTTGACGAACTTCGCCATAAACATCACCATAACCACCATCTTTCTTGATACCTCAATCTTCTCTCAAAATTATATTTATTTTTCTTCAATTTCAAGCAACTAATCAATGATTTTTCTGTAATTTCAGGCAACGATCAGCCACCACGATTGTCGCCGTCGTGATAGCCACCACCGCGACCGCCTCCATTGTGTCATTGTTGTTGTCGGCTTCCTATTCTTCTCCAATGAACAATAGCAGTTGCAAATTAAGAAGAAGAAGAAGAAGAAGAAGAAGAAGAAGAAGAAGAAGAATGAAAAAATTACTGTATTGCCCCTCAGCGAAAATAAAAATAAAAAATAAAAAAATTGTTATGCCACATGTCGCTTGTTCATGATATCCACATGCCCATAATGTGTGATCTAGATTGAATCTACATCTTATCTGGAGATCGGGTATTACATGAACCCAACATATATATATATATATATATATATATATATATATATATATATATATAAAAGAATGAAAATAAATGTAAGAAATAAATGAAAATAAATGTAAGAAATAAGAATAAATCTAAACCATTGGTTTTAATAAATCAATGGACATGATTTACTTTCGTTGTGCTACAAACAATAATTATATGTGCTATAAATTTTTACTTGTGTTTTCGACCAAGGTTATATAAGTAATTTAATCTTATAAGAATCAATTTTTTTCCTTAATTTAAGGTAACACATAGTTTTATCCTTATTTTTAGGGATTTTTTTGTAATCTATCCTTTAACTTTTTAGCTACAACATTATTTCAATTTCAGTACCTTAATATATGCAGATTTATTTATGATTTAAGTTAGCAAATCCATGAAAAACTCAATTAAAATAATCTATATATTGATTCATATGTATGATTCAGACTATAACACTGGTGTCATATTTTTGTAGCATTTTTTTACTTATTCGTTGCACATACTACTAAAATTTTAAAAATAATTATCGAGTTCATTTTATATGTTGTTACGTATATATACAATATTATTGATGTATATGTGCTACATGAGTTGAGTTATAATAAAATCTATTTTTCGTAAAAACCTAAAAACCAATGCACTTTATATACAAAGTTAATGCACTTTAAGTATAAAGCTAATGCACCATTGAGTTCTTGTAAAAGATAACATTATTCATCAATATTTCAGTAGTGCATTAACTTTATACATGAAATACATTGATTTTTAGGTTTTCTGAAAAATTGATTTTATTTGATCTCTTCCATGTGCTACATAATATATGTATATGTGTAAAAAAAAACACACTCAAACGTAACAAAAACAAATAAACACAATATATATACGTAACAAATAATCATATTAACTAGCAATAACTTACGAAATTTTAGTATATGTGCACAAGAATAAACTAACTATGCTAAAAAAATATTTCACCAGTGCAATAAGTATTAAAGAGCAGGTATAAATGAATACGTAAATTTTTTTATCTGCGTATCTACAAAATGAATATACTAAAAATGCTACAAAAATGTTCCACATGTGCAATAATTGAAAAAATATGTATGAATCAATAATTTTTTAAATCTACGTTTTCCATGGTTTTTGAAGCTTATCACAATAAATTTTCAGATATTAAATATAGAAACTGAAATAATCTATATAAAATAATAAGTTAAAGGATAAATAACAAGAAATTCCTTAAAAATAGGTTAAAATTGTATATTACCTATATTTAAGGGAAAAAAAAACTGTTTTTAATAATAATAAATTACTGATTTAACCTTGAAAAATATCCTACAAAAAAATTATAGCACATATAGCTACAATTTATTGCACAACGAAAATAAATCTTGTCTATTGATTTATTAAAATCAATGATTTAGATTTATTCTTATTTCTTATAAAAAAAATCATTCTTACCTGATCCATCCTCTGTATCCTATATATATATATATATATATATATAGTTTTGCATATATTGATATATAATTGCAAAACAATAAGGAATATTGAAGTATAAAATAATATTTTCCAGGTCCAAGCATTAACCCATTAATAATAAAACAAAAACCGGCCAAGAAGTGGGACCCCAAATCTTTGGACACTGTTTTCTTCCATAGAGAGTGTGTGTGTGTGTTTTTTGAGTCAAGAAAGAATAACAGTTTTCAGCCATTTCCACTTTAAAATATATATTATTTTCTCAAATAGTAAGTCTAGTCAACTCCACTCTCCCCCTTTCAAACATACACCCAAATTTTGTTCCACACATCATCTCTCCATTTTCGCATGCTGCTGAGATTGCTTCCTCAAATTCATTAACTTCACATGTCCCCCATTTCTTGATCTTGTTCATATTTCCAACCAAAAACACAACACAAAGTGAGCTTCCTTTCTTTCTTTTTGGAGAGTGAAACACCCCATATATAAAAATACAAAAGAGAGAGAGAGAGAGAGAGATGAAGAGGGTTTCTTGTAGTGTCCTCAACCTGTTTGTGATAATGCTTTGCATTCAGCTAGTCTCATCTGAGCTGCCACCTGATCAGGTCAGTGCGATGACTAGAATTTATGAAATCATTCAGAATAATACTGCTTCTTCCTTTGTGTGGAATCGTGTTTTGAAAACTTCAAATCCTTGTTCATGGAAGGGAGTTGTTTGCAGCTCTGATGATTCTTCCATAAAAACCATTTCTTTAAAGTATTTTTCAATTTCTACCTCCGAATTTCTTCCATATCTGTGCAATATTGCCACTTTAGAGTCTCTAGATGTGTCTAACAATCAACTTAGCTCAATCCCAGGTGGTTTTTTCACTGGTTGTGGGGGAATCAGTAGATTGAAACTCTTGAATTTCAGTGTGAATAAGTTGAATGGTCCTTTGCCTACTTTCAATGGCTTTGCAATGTTAGAAAAGTTGTATTTTTCTAGAAATTCACTTTCTGGGGATATTAGTCTGCAGTTGGATGGGTTGGGTTCACTCAAAAATCTAGACCTTAGTTGGAATCAGTTTACAGGAAAGATTCCTACAAATCTTGGAAAAATGAATCTTTTGGAGGAGCTTCTGCTCTCTGCCAATAAGTTCATAGGTGAAATTCCTGTAGATATCACAAAATTCAAGAATCTGAGCGTGATTGATCTCAGTTTCAATCAAGTCTCAGGCTCAATTCCATTGGAAATTGGAGAGTTCTCCAAATTGCAATATTTGGTGCTATCTCACAACTCTTTGAGTGGTGGAATTCCAACATCAATTTCCAATATTAAAACTCTCCAAAGATTTGCAGCCAATCAGAACCACTTTAATGGGTCTATTCCATCTGGGATCACTTCATTGCTTTCATCTTTGGACCTGAGTTATAATGAGTTGACAGGGAGCATCCCCTCTGATCTGCTGTCGGGGCCGAATCTTCAAGTTCTCGACTTGTCTTTCAATAAGTTGGAAGGGCCGATTCCTGCAATCAATTCAACCGAGTTGCTTAGGTTGAGACTAGGCAGCAATTCTCTTAATGGGACGGTTCCATCTGCCTCGTTGGGGAATCGTTTGAAACTGATGTATTTGGAGCTGGATAACAACAGCTTGAGTGGTGAGATACCTTGGGAGTTGGGCATGTTCAAGAACTTGTCTCTCTTGAACTTGGCCAACAACACATTGAGAGGCACATTGCCTCCATCTTTAGGTAATCTCACCAATCTTCAAGTTTTGAGTCTGCAGTCGAATAATCTTGTTGGAGAAATCCCACCACAGATTTTGCTGTTGAGTAAACTGGAGAAGCTGAATATAAGTAGCAACTCACTCAATGGCTCAATACCTCTATCCATTTCAAGAATGCAGAATCTTCGTAATTTGGACTTGCATGGAAACAATCTAAGTGGTTCTATACCCGATTCCATTGGAGACTTACCTTATTTGGTAGAATTGCAGCTGGGAAACAACCAACTCAAAGGGCGAATTCCAGACATGCCGGTAACACTGCAGATTTCTTTGAATCTTAGCCAAAATCTCTTTGTTGGGCCTATTCCAGTTATTCTATCAAGACTGCAGAATTTGGAAGTTTTGGACCTCTCAAACAACAGATTTTCGGGCAAGATACCAGAATTCTTGACCAAATTAATGAGCTTAACTCATTTGCTACTGATGAACAATAATCTCTCAGGGTTCTTCCAGATTTTCGAGATCATGTTGATGTTGAGACCAAAGGAAATGCTGTGTATGTTCCTCCTGCGCCAGAACCTACCCTCCTCCGACCTCCAAAAGTCTAAATCAATTGCCCCAACCATTATAATTTCAGTAGCAAGCTCTGCCATGGCTGTTGGTCTAGTCATCATGTTGAGTGTGCTCGTCTCAAGAAGATACCACAGGATCAACGACGAACACACACACTCTGCAGAGGAAGCTTCTCCAGCGCAGGTCGTCTATGGCAAATTGCTGACTCCCAACAGCATCCACAAGTCCAACATTGATTTCAGGGCTGCAATGGAGGCAGTATCTGACCCTCTAAACCTCACGTTGAAGACAAGATTCTCGACTTACTACAAAGCTGTCATGCCATCTGGAGCCAGCTACTTCGTCAAGAAACTCAACTGGAGTGACAAGATTTTTCAACTAGGCAGCCACGAGAAATTCGAGGAGGAGCTCGAAGTTCTTGGGAAACTCTACAATTCAAATGTCATGATCCCACTAGCCTACGTATTGACACTGGACAGCGCTTACCTCTTCTACGACTTCGCCCCAAAGGGCTCCCTCTTCGACTGCCTTCACAGGATGGGAAGCACACTGGATTGGGCAAGCCGTTACAGTATTGCCATTGGAGTTTCTCAGGGCCTTGCCTTTCTCCATGAATGCAAGTCCAGCCCGATTCTCCTCCTCGATCTTTCTACGAAAAGCATACTCTTGAAGTCCCTCAACGAGCCTCAAGTTGGAGACATTGAGCTGTGTAAAGTGATTGATCCCTCGAAGAGCACAGGCAGCCTCTCCGCCATTGCTGGCTCTGTTGGCTATGTCCCTCCAGGTATAAAAAAATTATTTTCTCCATTACAACGAACATTTTTGTGCTCACATAGTAATATAACTTAACAAACATTTCCTTTGCAGAGTATGCTTACACAATGAGAGTCACAGCAGCTGGAAATGTCTATAGTTTTGGTGTAGTTCTGCTTGAGCTCCTAACAGGGAAACCAGCCGTTAGCGGAGGAATAGAGCTAGCTAAATTGGTGCTGAGCAACTCTGCACAAAGAAACAAATGGGATCAGATTCTTGATTTCAATATTAGCAAGACATCAGTTGCTGTGAGAAGCCAGATGCTGGCTGTGCTCAAGGTGGCTATAACTTGTGTTAATCTGCAACCAGAAACGAGGCCGAAGATGAAGAGCGTGCTGCGGATGCTGCTGAATGCAAGGTGAGAGAGAAGAGAGGGAAGCAAAATTTTCAATTTTGACAGCATCAGTGACATATGGAAATATGTAAAAAAATAATATGGAAGATAATATTAGTATGTGTGTGATTTGATATTGATTTTTGAGTTTGGAAGTCAGCTTTTTGTTGGTTAGGAAAATGTAAGAGAAGATGATGAGCTTCTGTATATGTTATGTATATTTGGCTTTTTGGTGCTAAATGTTGTCAATTTGAGCATTCGTAGATGAAGTGAAGAAGCAACTACAGAATTATTGCTTGTAAACTAAACTGAATCTCGAAAGGGTTGATTGCCGATTAATGAACGAAAGTCCCCTGCAACTTCAACACGAATTATAAAATATTGTCATAATGTATCACCTTTCAATTTGTTACAAAATTATCAATTCCCATTTCTTGTGGTCTTGGAAAGTTAACATGACAAGTCTTGTGATCGGATCCATTATTGGCAAAGTGCGGTTGCACGGTCTCGATATTTTCGATTCGGACAACATCGTGCTAAGACGTGTCAATTATCCGTTGGAATTAAAAATGTTAATTTTACAATAAATTGATAGATTTGATTGTATTTCACTATTTTAAAAATCATATTAAAAATGGTAAAATGGGTGAAAGTTTGAGTATTAATTGACAATGAACGCATGTTGAAAATTTGATGCACAAATGAACTATAAATGTAATATAGTAGAAGAAAGACTGTATACACTTGTCTTGGGTGATTATGAATATTGTAGCCAATTTGTGATATAGCAGACCAACTGTTTTTGAATAGTTGAAATTTTAAATAATGCTCATCTTCCAGTACAATCCTCAATTTAAGAGTGGCTAAGCTTGCATTTTTTATTTTTGGAAACATTAACTACTCTTAATCTTTGATTTATTTAAAAAAAAATCACATATGATCCATCTTTTTACTCTTATTATATATTAATATATTCATTTATTATCTTCACTTATTTTACATTCATTATAATTTATTAAAACTCATGCCATATAAAATAATGTAAGTTTTTGGTAGACGGATGAAATATTAGTTACCTAGATCAACATATTATATATGTCGCCCTATTATCATATTGATTTGACCATACATGACGTCAAATTTCATGTAAGTGTACAAACCATATGATGATCTAGAATTTCCTTAAATGTAAATTTTCTTATATAAATTTTATCGTAACTATTGTAGCACAAATGGTCTTTAGATAAGTAAAAGGAGCAAGATATCAAAGTTTAAAACGTAATTATTATGATTATATTTAAAAAAAAAAAACTTTGTCATTATTGAGAAAAGCAATCACTAAATCATAGAGCGAATATTACTTATGTTTTTTTATAGGAATGGTTAAGACCTAAACAGACATAATATTTAATGGGGTGGTCTCCTCGTGAGTCCACCCTAATCAATTAATTAATTAATTTAATTTAAGTATTTCTAATTAAAATTAATTAATTAAATTAATTTAATTAAAATTAATTAGTTTAATAAAATTTAATTATAAATTAATAAATAATAATTTTGAATTAATATTTCTTAATTTTAAATTAATAAACTCTAATCGTGAATTAATAAACCCTAATTTTGAATAATAAATCTAATATTAAATTAAAAACCCTAATTGTGAATTAAGAAACCCTAATTATGAATTAAGAAACCTATTTGAAATTCATAAACCCTAATTTTGAATTAATAAATCCTAATTGGAAATAATAAACCCTAATTTTGAATAATAAACCCTAATTGTGAATTAATAAACCCTAACTTTGAATTAATAAACCCTAATTATAAATTAATAAACTTTAATTATTAATTAATAAATCATAATTATGAATTAATAAATTCTAATTTTGAATTAAAATTATAATTAAAATTAATAAATTTAATTATAAATTAATAAAATCTAATTATTCTTACTCACCATAATTAATATATAATTATTTTAAAAAAAGCAAGGTTGAAATTTCGCGATAAGGGGAGGCTTACCCAAGTTTTTATCATATTTAATAATAAAATAAGTTATTGCGTCTAATTTTAATTATCTCTTAATTAATATCAAAAGATTCACTTCATAAATGATCAACTGTAAAAGCAATAAAGAGTTCATAAAATTAAATTTTAAAAAATCAGCATATGTAATTCTAAAGTTAAGTAATAGTTTCAATTGCACAACTTCGAAATTAAAAATGTCCGTATTCGAATTTTAGATCAATAAAACTCCATTCAAAAACTACTGGTTTTGTTTTTATTTTTGTGAAAGCATTACCAATTTCTTTTGTTGGGCGAGAATTCCCAAAAAGGAAGTGACTACAACTATAAAGCGTAGCTGAAAAGTGAAAACCCTAATTTCAGCTTACTACACGACTGAGCCGCTATATCTCTACCACCATAGTCCACAGACTGCGCTGCGCAACCAGCAGATGGGGCTAATCTAATAAGATTTCACGACACCGTAACTCCAACGATCAATTTTGGACTTCCCAACAAAATCGACCAAAAGTTAGAATTTTCCCTGTTAGGAAAGCTAGCTGTTTTGATCCTTTGATCGCCCTCTAGTAGGTATCGCTCTCTTCTTTTCTTTTTTTGTAAATTGACAATGCCGACCTTTCTATTTGTTTTTCGTTTATCTTCCTTCTGCTATAATGCTGATTTGGTGAAAATTATCAGTGTTCTGTATTCGTTCATCCGTGATGATAATTTCATCGTGTTTTTCATTTATCGTATTTGATTTTGGGAAGATTTTCATGAATTTAACTGTATGCTGCGTGATTCATAAGAGATTGGTAACTTAGGTACAGCGATTGTATTATTCCTAAAGATAGTGCTGCCTTTTTCCAGATTACTCTTGATTGCTTCTGATGGCCGTCGATGAAAATCAATAAACTAAAAATGAAATTTCTCTCAGAAAATGGTAGAAATACTGCAGCAATTCGGTTTGTTTAATTGCTTTGCAGCTCTTGTGTATTTCTTTATCGTATTCTGAAGCTTGATTACGTGATATATGAATTATACAGTATTTTGATTGGAAAAATTACTAATAGGGTTATTATACATGCTTGAGAAATGCTTGTTTACAAAGTTGACCTGTCACATGATGTTTGGGACATTGCGCAAGGGCTTTGAGTTCCTTCGTTCATGATGTTAAGATGGGACAGTGAAAGAATCACATACATATCCCTTCTGATGGACATTGGCAGTACAACAAACAATTGAATTTGCTATCTGGATCATCCTGTAAGCTAGTAATGGTCGATAAATCACATGTGTCCTCATAATGTTTTCTAAAATGGATAAGATACAACAGGAATTTTACACTATTTTCTTTGCTTATTGTCTACTTATCGTATTTAGAATCTTGATCTGTATCAGCTGTAATCATTTTAATCGGCACACTCAGAAATATATATTTGCTTGCTTCATAATGCTTCTTTGAAATGAAGCGCATTTGCTGCCATATGATGTTTGGGACATTGCGCAAGGGCTTTGAGTTCCTCTGTTCATGTTTGTTCAGACGGACAGTGAAAGAATCATGTACATATCCCTTCTGATGGCAGTACAACAAACAATTGAATTTTCTATATCTTGTAAGCTGGCAGTTGTCGATAAATCACATGTATCCTCATAATGTTTTTCCTACAGGTCGTCATAAAAAATAAATAAATCTTTCAGTAATTTTGGCTCTAATAAGATGCTAAAGGCACAACAGGAATTAGACACTATTTTCTTTGCTTCTTGTGTAACAATATTGATCGTAGTTAGAACTTAGAACATTGATCTATATCAGCTTTAATAGTTAGAACATTTTGATTGGTACACTCACAACTATTCATTCGCCTGGTTTGGTATCTCTTCTTTAAGATGAACCTGATCTGCCATATGATGTTTGGGACATTGCGCAAGGGCTCTGAGTTCCTTCATTCATTTTTGTTTGGATAGGAAAGTGATATAAACATTCTATCTATCCCTTCTGATGGCATTAGTTCAGTATTAAGCTTCTGATGACTCACTTTCCCAGATTCTGCACCTCAATTGGTTTCTGTCGCTAATTTTCTGTTTGTATTATGGATCATTTTCTGTTTTTCCCCAATAACTAAGTCTATTTATTTTTTGTCTGTCAAAGTTAACTAAAACATACATCAGCCTTGAGATAGAAGTGAAGCGATCCATCTGAAGATCCAATGAAGCACATTGTAAAGATTATGACGTTGCTGGTAGCTCTATCAGCTGTGTGGGTTAGTTTATTACAAACGTCAGTACTTCCAAAGATCTATACTTGGTTGGTGAGCTTCGTACATTTTCTATTTACTTCTCTACTCGTGTATATTATTTCCACCTTGTTTATGGTCCTTTTTATGATCTCAGCTGCCTCTCTACTTCATTGTATCACTTGGATGTTATGGTCTCTTAATGGTTGGAGTTGGTCTAATGCATTTCCCGACTTGCCCACAGGAGGCTATACTATTACAACAGGTAAATATATCTTCACATTCTTACTCACCTCTATAATCCGCTACATCTAGATGATGGGCGCCTTCAATTTTGCCCGATCTTGCAGTGTCGGTTTTTTGATAGCAAACGATTGTCTGGCTTTGATGATATGTTTAATTATTGTAGGATGTTGTTGAAGCCAAGGAATTCCTAAAGGGGAAAGGGGTGGATGTTGGCACGGATTGATTTCATCGGATTTTGTTGTAGACTGGAGATTATTAATCTGACGGTTAAGATTACTTCAAAATTAGATGATCTTCATTCTTCAGTTGTGTTAAAGAGAAGTACAACATTTTGTTGGATGAATTATTGTTCGGTTTTGTAGAGTAGTAAAAATTAAAATCACAATTTTCCTTGCCCATGCCTGAATTGAATTTTACACAGTTCACTCATCTCTCTCTTTCTCTCCCTCGAATGATTAATAAAGCTTCGATTTTAAATAATTTAATATAGTGTATTAATATTTCAGGAGAACAAATGGCAAGTTCATAAATTCGTAAATGAAAATGATTATGAAAAGTAGTTTTAAATATTAGCTAAAGAATTGTAGCTAAAAAAAAGTTAGCTATAGAAATGTATAATAGGACTATAGCGAAATGGAATACTAGATCAAATATTCGGGATGGAGGTAATATTTATGTTGCATAAATTATAAAGGAAAAAACTCAAATGTGCTCAAAATGAGTAGATATGGCTTAAAAAAAGAAAAAGAAAAGAAAAATAGTAGATTTGATTTTTTCTACAAGGCAACCTATAGAATGTCTCCGGATACTAAACTAACATAAGGATAATAAATGAGTGAAGCACTTCAGATGCATAACTTTATATCGATTATAATAAAGAATCATTCAGAATTCGAACCGAGTTACTTAGAAGCTACTTTTATCTCAATCGGAGAAAATAATAATTTAAGATTTGAGCCAAGTTATTAACAAGTCACTTTTATCTCAATCACAAGGAATCATTTAAAATTCAAACGGTTAATAAGCAGTCAAGCTGGAGAAAATATTATTGAACATGCTTAGTAAAAAGAATTATAGATGGGCCATGAACAGAAGAATATTATTGGGCGTCCAGCAGTTAGCAAGCCCATAAAATTTGACCCTCTCAAAGCATTGGCACAAACCAATCTCCATCTCTCTATCTATTTATCTATCTATCTATTATATATATATATATATATATATATAGAGTTTAGTTCAAATAAGAACCATTCTTATCCTAAAACTAAGAACCAAATGAATTAGTTATGAAAGTTGATGAATCCGTTGAGAAAATTAATGAATTCAAAGTTCGAAATTTTCACCCGGTTCGAATCCCATGAGGAGCGAAAATTCTATTTTTGGATTGATAATTTTTCCAAGTGGATTCATCAACTTTCACCGTGAATTCATCGGTTTTGGTTCTCACGTTCTCACAATAAAATGGTTCTCACGTTAACCTCCCATATATATATATATATATATATATATATATATATATTGAGGAGAGGCATATGAGAATAGATATTAGTGTGAGAATTAAGAATGATTTTAAGCCCTTTAAGTTTATAGATCTAGGGTACAGATTTAATTATGAAAATGCAATAATAAATCAGACGGTGTGCTACACGTGATCATAATATCGTGTATCATAAGGATATGATTGTAAATTTACATTTTTTATATTATGGCAGTTCCTAGTATTTAGGCTATTTTAAAGGTGCAGTATGATACACGGCTATTTTATGGATATGGTAAATTTTTTTCTACACGGTTATTATTTTTACTTTTTTTGATTCATCTATATCCTCTATAACCTAATTTGAAAACAGCAGTTGAGTAACAACCATGGAAGACGCAAGTTTATCTCATAGCTTTTGAAAAAAACATTCAACAATTTGTGTTATAATAGAATATTAATATTCATTGCATATGATACACAGTTAATAGATTTTCGTTTTATTTAATGTTGCATTTGAGATTTAGTTTTACTTATACATATTATTTCGTTTTTTTACTTTTTGATTGTTCTTTTATTTTTTTGTTCAGATGACAGATATAATCAACAGAATATTGATGAAATTCATCCTCCAAATGAATATAATGGTATGTATGCAATCATTGATAGAATTTGATATTTTTAATAATTTTCGTGAAGTTGATACAATTTTTGTTTTACATCAGAGTATTAATATTATATGCATCTGTTAGTTTAATTCATAGCTTTTAGTAATATATAATGTTGCATTTGATAGTTATTTTTGATTTTAATGTTTACGATATGAGAATGAATTTTTTTTACTGTTTACTGTATGATCTTTATTGATCTAAAACTAATACATTTAAAAATTTAGAAGATACAGGTATATGTTGGAAATTCATTGATAGAATGTGTTATTTTTAAAAAATTTCGTCAATTATATGCAGTTTTGTTTTGAAATATAGCATTAATATCATATGCATCTGTTAGTTTAATTCATAGCTTTTCGTATTATATAATGTTGTATTTTATAGTTATTTTTTGATTTTATTGTTTAATATATGAGAATGAATTTTTTGACTGTTTACTGTATGATATTTATTGATTTAAAACTAATACATTTAACAATTTAGAAGATGAGAAAATTGAAGGTGCATGTTTTTATATAAATATTTTCGTCAATCTTGTTGTTTTTTGTTTATGTTATAATAGTATGTTATTATGAATTACACATTTTCACATTTAATAGCTTCCTTTTCATATAATGTTGCATTTTAAATTTATTTTTAATTTTACCTCTTTTTTCGTCTTTTCATTTTACGTCTGTTTTTTTGTATTGAACATTATGTATTGCGTTTTTTCTTTCTTTCAGATGTCACATATAATCAACAGAATGTTGATGAATTTCATCATCGAAATGATTCTAATGGTATGTTTGTAAATAATTTTAGTTGTGATACTTTTTAAAATTTTCGGAGCCCCAAATAATTTTAGTTGTAAACTAATATTGTTTGCATATATTAGTCTAATCCATAACATTTAGATAGTAAATATGATGCATTTGAAATTTATATTTTGTTTTACATATTCATTATTTTTTTAATCGTTTGTCTGATGTTTTGTATTTAATAATGTGTTCATTATTGTTGTTTTCATTAATTATATTGTTAATTATAATGGTATGTTGCTAAATAATTTTAGTTGTAATTTTTAAAAAACTGTATTTAAATTTGATACAGTTTTTATTTTGCATCATAGTCATACTTTTATTTGCATATGTTAGTTTAATTCATAGCTTTTAGTTTTATATAATGTTGCTTGTTATAGTTTTTTTTTATTTTTTGTTTACTGTATAACAATGAATCTTTATAATGTTGTTGATTGAATAAGTTATGATATATAATTTTGTATTTTTAGATTTCGATAATTTTGTTGGTTGTTTCTATACTTTTTTTCAGATTTGGATTATAATCAACAGAAATCCGATGAACTTCACATACCAAATTGTCCTAATGGTATGAAACCTTATGTTGGAAAGATTTTCATATCTTTAAAGGATGGAGAAAAATTTTATCGTGATTAATCAATTGTATGTGGGTTTGAAGCGCGTTTGTCAACTGTAGTCAAGTCCGATGATGATACAATTGTTTGGCGTTACGTTGTTTGTAACAAAGAGGGGCTTAAAATCCGGTTTAAGTCTGCAAGCAAGGCACAATCTAGTGGTAAAAAACGCATGAGGATGTCTACCAGATCAGGATGCGTGGCGCGTGTGGTATTTCGCTTAGATCTTTGGTGTTGGTTATGTGGTATCGAATTTTATTGAAGGTCATAATCATGATATGGTGTCTGAAAGTTACAAACATCTTATGAAGTGTAACAAGAAGATTAGTCCTGCACATGAAATGATTATTGCTAAATGCAGGAGAGCAAACATAGGGTCTATGCGATCATTCAGACTTTTTAAGGAGCTTGTTGGTAGTTTTGAGGATGTAGGTTGTACTAATGTTGAGTTTAAGAATTATGCACGTGATATGAGGGCGTTTGCTAATGGAGTAGATTGTGAAATTTTATTACAGAAGTTGGAACGCAAACGTGAGTTTTGTAATGGGTTTACGTTTGATTACATTGTGGATGAGCAGAAGAAATTTAAGAGTCTATTCTGGGCAGACGCACTCTCCATTGAAAATTATCATATATTTGGCGAAGCTGTGTCATTTGATGCTACTTATTCGACTAATAGGTTAGTATAAATGCAATATAATCCTACTGCAGTTTTAAATGTATTTCATATTTGTAGCATTAATTTTTGCATATTATATATATTTATATAAATGTTACAGAAATATTATGTTGTCAGAATATATATAATATATGCTACAAATTGATTGAGTGTTATACAGTTTTGTAAAGTAATGCAGTAAACAATACATTTGTTTATTTTGTGTATTATATATTTTTTTTTTGTTGACAATGTATTTTCACATATTAGGTACAAAATGATTTTGCGCCATTCACAGAGAGAGATAATCATGGTAAATGTGTGACCTTTGGTGCCGGGTTACTTACCAGAGAGGACTTTGATCTTATTCGTGGTTGCTCACAAAATTTGCTGAATGTATGAAAAATGCTCCAAAGATGTTGATAACTGATGAGGATCCAGCGTTGAAAAAGGCTGTTGCAGAAGTTCTTCCAAGCACACGTAATAGATTCTGTATGTGGCATATAATAATCAAAGTTGCAGAGAAGATTCCCTCAGCTTTGAATGATGATGCTGAATTTAAACAAAAGTTTAACAACATTGTTTGGTCCGAGCTACATGAACCAGATGCTTTCGAGATACAATGGAATGAATTGATTGATGAGTACGACCTGTCGGGTCACAAGTGGTTTGGTAAGACTTTTTCAATGCGGTCATATTGGATACCGGTATTTTGAGATTTTTCTATGAGTGGGTTGTTTAAGACAACTTCTCTTTCTGAAAGTGAGAACAACTTCTTCCGCGATATCTTAATCCCAATTCGGATTTGGCTGAATTTTATATGCATTATGAGAGTGCTATTGTTGTATTTTAACACACATGACAAATTGAGTTTTAAAGATGAAACAGTGTACAAGATGTTAAAACAAATTTTCCTATTGAGCGTCATCGTGGTGTGTGTATACAATTACTTTATTCGTTAAGGTACAAGCTCAGATTGAAAGTGCTGTACATGAGTATCGTATATTGTCTATTATCGATAAACCTGATTTGGTGTGTTACGTAGTTGTTGACAATGATGGATGCAAATTTGAAGTGGTACATGTTGGTTCTGATGATTCATTTTCATGTTCATGCAAGTGCTATATACAGAATGGATTATTGTGTAAGCATATATTTGTCATGATGATGAACTTGAACTTGAAATCAATTCCTGAGAAGTATGTTTGTCGTCGTTGGACCAAGTTTGCATGTTATAATGTTATCAGAGAACGTAAGAAAAAACATTGTTCCAATGGGAATGGAATTAATGAGTTATTCTCTGAGGCTTGTAAATGCATTGGTTTAGTTGATGGTGATCCGGATCGCACCGCAGAACTACTGGTTATACTAAAAGAAGCTAGCGCTACATTTGAATTAGGTGATGCTATGAATGCTGCGGATAAAGGTAAAGAGGGTATGTTTGAGAAGTATTATGGTTTAGCTAAACCGTCATCGGTAAGATTACATCCTCCTAACGTAGTTAGTACTAAAGGTAGTGCAAACAGGAAAAAATCTAATAGAGAGAAGGCCATAGCAGCTGCCATCAAGCCGAAGAGACTAAGTCGTAAATGCAACACATTGACGAATCATGATTCAAGAAATTGTCCTCATAGCAATAAGTCTTAGATTTTATAAACATATGTTTATATTTTTAGATACATTTATTAAGTAATATTAATGTTATGTATTTGTTTTTTTTTAAGTTAATATCGTACATCAGAACTTTTTGTTAGTCTGTAATGACATTAAGGTTTTTTAAAAAGTTTTACACATTGTGTTAATTTCGAATGTTTATTTGCTATATTCGTTGTATAAAATAGCTACATTTCGGTTTATTAAAATAAAGGGCGTATTACAGATTATATTTTTATGAATATGTTTTAGATTGTGCTAAAGATAAGCATATTAAATCCAATATATGATTATAATAGATTCTACAGTTATAGATTTTTTATATATCAATAAAATAGAGCAACATTTATTTATAGAAAATTTAATAAGCAATACAGATAAATGTATGCAAATTTTAAGTAATAATATTTTTCCATAAATTAAGGTAGTGCTGAAAAATTCATCGTTTAAAAAATAATACATATTTATAGTTTTTTTGATGTTGCATGTTATAGTGTAATTCATAGCTTTTCGTCTTAATTATTGTTGCATGTTATAGTTTATTTGCGCTAATTATCAGATTCAAAGCTATAGTTCGTTTGATTATATAAAATAAGGAATACGTAATTTAGTTTACCCAAATATGTTTTAGATTGTGCAAAAGATAAACATATTAAATGCAATATATGATTATAATAGATGCTACAGTTATAGAATTTTTATATATAAAAAAAATAGAGTAAAATTTATTTATAGAAAGTTTAATAAGCAATACTGATAAATGTATGCAAATTATAAGTAATAATATTTTTCCATAATTTAAGGTAGTACTGAAAAATTCATCGTTTTAAAAATAGTACATATTTATAGTTTTTTGTTGTTGCATGTTATAGTGTAATTCATAGCTTTTCGTATTAATTAATGTTGCATGTTATAGTTCGTTTGATTATATAAAATAAGGAATACATAATTTAGTTTACCCAAATATGTTTTAGATTGTGCAAAAGATAATCGTTTAATATGCAATGTTTTATAAGTATAGATGCTATAATTATAGTATATATTATATCAACAAGACAGAACTACATTTGCATTTGACAAATGTAATAATAAATACTGATAAATGTATGCAAATTATCAGTAATTATATTTTGCATAATTGAGACTTTTACTGATAAATGTACGGAGATTGAGGTTGGAACCAATGTCAATACTGAAGAATACTTATTAAAATTATGAGTTCATAGCAAAAAATACTGAAGAATCCTGCTTAAAACATAAATTTAAATGTCACTAGAAAATTACATATAATACTATCAACTAAACATCAAGCTTTCTGCTTTGAAATTTGGGTCAACACAAATACCACGGTAACAAGCATTTGCTTCAGCCAAAACTTCATTCTTCATGATGTTGTGTTCCCAACTCATCATTGATGCGCAGTAACGAACACGCATAATCAACAATTATTTTGAATGATTAGCAATAAATCCAGAAACCCATTTAACAGACAAATCTCCCATGAAAGTTTCAGGTGTCATAATAAATATATTCTACTATCAATCGTATTTTTCCTGTTTCCCATTTTAATGGTGGAATTTGGAAGTTAACTCTCTCAACCATTTTTACCTTTGTAGTGTAATCCCTGAAAATCAAGTATTCTGATAGTATGGAATACTGCAAAAATCATTACGTGGAACATTATTAAGAAACATGTACATAGAATTGAATTATTTATATATAGTAAAGATAGATTACAATACAAAACATATCAAGTTTATGAGTAGATCATCATATTTTAAAGCCGACATTCGATTCTGAATCATTCATACTATCCAAGACATAATTTTACCATTCTTCACATCGACGCATATTGCAAAGTATTGTTTAGCTCTATATATAGGAAAGAAAACTACATGTACAAGAATAATAATATTATTACATGAAATATAAATAAAAAAAAATATAAATACATATTACCATAAACTTACAATGTCAATGTCATTGATTTTGAGATGTTGGTTGGCTTCTAACTTCGGTGAATGATTTTCAAAAAATGATTCCCTTTTTGCTTATCATTTAACAATTGAGTCCGTCTATAAAAGATATTAAATAAATAATGCCAAAATAGTAATATATTTAGAAATATACGATATATAATATTTACAAAAAAAACTTACAGCAACAAAGGTACTTGCAAATAATCGTGTTGGTGAACTTTCACAACGACTCTTCTCCAAGTCATTAAGCATTAGACACCAAGCATCCACTACACCAACTCCTATAATGCTATCTTTTTTCAATGTAGCCATATGTTTTTTTGTTAGTTCAATGACTCCATCTTGAACAACACAGTTTCTCTGTTAAAATTAAATATATAGTCATAAACATTCAAAGCTTATACAAATAAATATGTTAAAATGTCCATACTCATCCTATGTAGAGTTGTAGAGAGCATAAATCCCAAACTTTGTTTCTTTCTTCGTGAGACTCTTAGATGCGCTGACCTTTCTGATAACATATGGAGACTTCAAAGCAATAGGCTTATTTGACAAACTAATGTACGCACTTTTTTGTTACTGTAATGTCGATGTATTTGTGATCTACAAGCATTATGAATCAATAGATATTACGGTAGATAAAATAACAAAATAATATACAACTTACGAAAATGATAAACAAAATTGGAACATATGCGAACATAATCACACTACTAATAATCGGTAATCCATTAATAATATTTGCATATTCGAGCAATATATGGTTTACATTAGACTTACTAAAGCTGTAGTAGGAGTTAGGCAAAATAACATAATGAAGGTATATACAAATATTACAAAATGGTTATAGTTAAGATGCGATTAATTACAACCAAATCGAATTTATGTTTTTTTTTTTTTTTTTTTTTTCCGTCAAGCGACAAGAACCTTCTTTGTTGATTCGGGACAAGATCGGTTCTTTGCCTCGAGTTAGCTCAATGTTCCTATTGTTTCATCTTGATTACATTAACCTCCTTAAACGGATTCGCAAATTACATAAAACAATAGAAATTAACAATATGTTAATCATATTTTACAAATTACTTTAACAAACAAGAAACTCCCGTCATCATCTACATTAAACCTTAATGATATTAACCAGTAATATGCAAATCATAATGGTATTATGTGCTATATTTCACTTGAACAAGAGCTAAGTATTGATAAGAAAATGCATCACATTACAGAGACAGTGTTATGCTCTATAGTTCTATTGAACAAGAGCTATATATTATTACGAAAATGCAACAGCAACTACTTACAGTACACTACATTAATGTTTAAATTCTACAACAGTTTAACCCTTATTTTGCAAATGAAAGAAAATGGAAAAATGCAACAGAATTAAAAAAAAATGCCAAAAAATGTACAACATATATTACTTATATTAACAAATTACTTTAACCAATAATAATCTCCCATCATCATCTACATCAACACTTACTTACATTAACCAATAATATGGAAATAATAATGGTATTATATGCTATATTTTACTTGAACAAGAGCTAAGTATTGTTAAGAAAATGCATAACATTACATAGACAGTGTAATGTGCTATAGTTTTATTGAACAAGAGCTACATATTATTAAGCAAATGCAACATTTACTACATACAGTACACTACATCAATGTTTAAATTGTATGACAGTTTAACCCTTATTTTTGCAAATGCAAGAAAATGGAAAATGCAAATGTATTCACGAAAATCCCAAAAAAATGTACCACATATATTACTTATGTTTTTTAAAAGAGTACATGTACCTCAACACGAACATTCTTTAATGTTTCTGGGACAGGATCAGTTTCCGGCATTAGCGTTGGCTGAATGTCACCTATTGTTCGAACTTCAGTTTCATTAATTTCCTTACATGGCTGCTGCAAATTACATCAACCAATATAAATGAATAATATCTAAATAATATTTAACAAATTATTGTAACCAACAAGAACATATCATCTTCAGCTACATTTACCATTAGTAGCAGTAAACAAAAATATGTAAATCATAATCATATTATATGCCTTTTTTCTATTTAACAAGACCTACATATTGTAAATAAAATGCAACAATTAATTCGAGACGATGTAATGTGTTACATTCCTATTAAACAAGAGCTCTGATTTTAAATAAAATGCAACATTTTAAATTATGCACCAGTTTAACCCGTAATTTCTAACATAAATTACTATTATATGCAAATCATATGTATACTATATGCGATATATCTATTAAAAAGCATCATACATTTTTAAGACAATGCAACAATTACTACAGATAGTACACTACATTCATTTTAAATTGTACAACAGTTTAACTATTAAGCTGAAATACAGGAAAAAGGAGAATGCAATAAAAGTCACGAAAATTAAAAAATGGTACAAATTGTATTACTTATTGCTTTTGATAAGACTATATGTACCTCATTTCCATATGTTTTGTCATGTTGTTGCACTGTTTCATCAATTTGTTGCACAATATCACCCACGCATGTTGCATCACCTTGTTGTGTCACCCATGCTTGTGTCATTCCAAAGCTGAACGAAGGTATATCATCCAACTTACTCACATACTGTCTCTCTTTGCAACGGTGAGTCGATGTCATCCCACGACTTTTGAACTTCTTCATCGTCCCGAAATTGTCATCTTCACCCGGTGTTTCTTTGCTCATAAACAGACCTCGTCGTGAAGCGAGCATGGTTGTACAAGAGATTGACTTCATTGCGGTTTCAATTATCCTCGAAAGAGCGAGTACTTGCAATGTCCGCGGTGCAAACTCGATTATCTTCATCATTTCAACACTCGATGTAGCAATTTGTTTTGCAATAGACAAGACTTCAACATTAACACCTACACCACTACCACTAGCTTCTTTTTCGGTATGCCTCATGGCTCTCCGTAACCATATTACGATTGTCGCCGACGTGTACATTGTGATCGTGTCCAACTCAATGGGTCGTAAGGATAACCATCCCCAAATTGACCACCTTTCATCTCGTCCATTTCTCTTTTCGCAAACTTTTGTACTCCAATTTGAAATAATTGGGTAATTTCTTGGAACAGTTTGAAATTTGTAACCAACAATATCAACATAAAACACCTGCCAAAAGTAAAATAAATAATTATCAGATATCATAATACATATCAGTAGAATATTTAAAAATACTCATAAAATTATAATAATGTAATACCATTAAAAAAAGTAATGGTCCCACGAACATGGAAGCATTCTTCTCTGTCCAAGTAGTCTTGTTTTCAATCAAACTTCTCATAACATACTCCCCCCAATTCCATTGATAAATTGTTTCCACATCTTCCAAACAATTAAGTATGTAAGGTATAATATACTCGTTACCAGTACTTTCCATGAATGAAGATTGCACATCAATCATGAAGTATCTTTTAAACCACACCCCACCGTCTTCACAACTCAAGATAGCATTGTGCAACATTTTAATAGTTACTCTATTTCGATGAGTATCCGAGAAATAACCCATCCGCTCATCAAACAATGGTGATTTGTGAGTCCCAAGAAACCGCTTAACTGTTGGCGTCCTCGGGAAAACCATATACCTGTAAACATCTTCGGAGTGACATGTATCCTCCTATTACTAGTTAGTATTATTTGAGTGTGGTGGTTGAAATTTTCCACGACCAATATGCAAGTCGAGCGGTGACTCTCTAATGTTGACATCTCGAACATGACCAAATCCCATCTCATCGATAGCCGCTTTTGATGATCATTCAATTTGGAGAGTGTCATAATATGTGTTCGATTACTTGACTTGCCGACTTGGGAAAACCTATATCATCACCATTGTTGTCGTTGTTTGCAACTTTGATCAATCAAAGCCTCATTGTTTCTTCTTCATAACGTTTTTCGTCGACCCTGCTTTTTCTTATTGGCTTTATCGGTATCCACACTTAATCCCGTTTGTCTTCACGCTTTAAGTTTCTTTATTCTTACCATGATCTAAAATAAATAAACATATTACAATTACAATAATATAGTTTAAATGCAACAAACACTTATCTGATTAAAATAATAAGCTTCAATAGTAATATATCAACTTATACAAAATAAAATAATACTGTATATCTGTAAATATATGTAACAGGTAGATACTTAATGTCCAACACATATTACTATAGGTGCTATTTTAATAATGAAAAGATAAATAATGTGCTATATTTATTATATTAAGAGCAACATATTATTAAGTAAATGCAATAATTACTAACAATGGCATACTACTATCATTTTTAGAATATACATCAGTTTAACTTTATATTCGTAAAATATTATATTATTATATGCTTCATTACAATTAAACATTAGCTGCATGTGGTTTAAAAAATGCAATGAACTAATACAAAAAGTATTTTACACTAAAAGTGCTATATTACTATTGTAAAAGTGCTACACAAGTATAAGAAAATGCAACAACTAATACAAAAGTATTTTACACTAATTTTAATGATTCCAACAGTTTTACCATTGAGGTGCTAAATATTTGACTATTTTATTTTACAAGCGCTCAATAGCTACATATTTTTAAATCTGATTGCATCAATCTATACTGATATTATGCTACAGTCATTTTACAGTTGTAAAAAGGTTTTACCATTGATGTGCAATATATTTGAATCATATATGTTATATTATAACTTTTCATTAGCTACGTATTTTGAAGAAAGTGCAACAATCAATACCGATAGTATTATGCAACAGTTTTACCATTGCTGGACAATATATTTGAATAATATATAGCACATTAAAACTTATCATGAGCTACATGCTTTAAAGAAAATGCAATATTAAACACCGATAGTATTCTAAATTCATTTTATTATTGTGCAAAGTTTTACAATTTATGTGCAATATATTTGACTATCATATGCTACATTACAAATAATCATTAGCTATATATTAATAAGAAAGAGGAACTATAAATCATGATACTACTCTATATTACATTTATTGCAACAATTTTACCATTGATGTGCAATATATTAAGTGATATTTTATGATTGAAGATTAACAAGAAATAACGTGCTAAACTAAAATGTAGGTGTAATATACATTTCAGTATCGACCCTTTGTTTTTTCCTTTGCTTTGTTAATATCCAAACTTTTCCTCTTTTTTAGTAACTACTTGATAACTTTAGCTTTACCCTTACCACGATCTACAAATAAATAAATATGTAATTAACAAAATGAACATTTTAAAATATAAGGGAGTTATTGAGGATGTCAGATTAGATATGCAAAGATAAAAAAACAAATGCAAGGATTAATACAATTGATGCAATAACTTATTTAAAAAATGCAATACGTAATAGCATAAACAAATTATCAACATAAGATTTGATAATTCTCAACAAAATACACAGATTTGATAATTCTCAACAAAATACAGAGAAATGCAAGGATTAATACAATTAATGCAATAACTTATTTATAAAATGCAATACGTAATAGCATAAAAAAATTATCAAAATAATATTTGATAATTCTCAACAAAACACACATATTTTATAATTCTTAACAAAATACATTGATTTGATAATTATCAACAAAATAAACTGATTTGAACTTGTACATAAACCATTACGTGCAAATTTGAAAACACAAAGAAACGCAAGCTTGTGAATGGGAAATTTTTACGAAACTTTAGCTTTACCCTTACCATCTTTACGTTGTAGAACTCTGCTCGTGTATTACATTGTTCTTCCTCATCCATCGTTTTTTTTGTTCGTAACGAGAACCAAAATCGGAAAGAATGAAAGCAATCGCTTCACAAACGAGTTAGGAAACTAGGAATGCGATCTTCTTGAGCAGCGAGAGAGAGGCGGTGGAGTATTGAAGGAAAGGAAGGCGAAGGGACGAATTTCTTCCAAAACGTTTGAATCTTGAATATGGTATATTGAATGAAAGGAAACTAAAGAGACGGCTGTTCACATTGATTACTTGGTACCGTTAGTTGTGTAGATGCAGAACATATCTTTAGAAAGATATAGTAAAGATGCAGAAAATACATAGATTGTGAAAGAGAATATATGTATGGATTTGTTATTATCCTTGAAAACTGGACGTGGAGTAATGCTTCATAAATTTTTTTTTTCTCCCAATTTTACCCCAACTACTCGATAGATGCAAAAACTATAGGATTTTCCACTAATAATCTGGACCGTCCTTTGTTTTAAAAATCAAGGATTTAGATTCTTTCTTATTTCTTATATATATATCTATTCTCACCATAATCCCTCCCTATATATATATATATATATAAAAGAAATTCTGCTCTTTCAAACGGGTTTGGAGACCGAGCCAAGGCATTAGGAGCTGAAATCGCAGAACCCTAGCAAAAGCCCAAGATGATTATCCCGTCCGTTGCTTCACTTGTGGAAAGGTGACTTATTGATATCTCTATCATCGTGGAATTATGTTACTTTGATTCGAGCCAGTTGTTTCTAATTTCGTATTACATGCGTAGGTTATTGGAAACAAATGGGACACGTATCTCGACTTGCTACAGGCAGACTACATTGAGGGGTTAGTATTTTTACAACTCTTTATAGGGTTTTCTGTTAGAATTTATTGTATACTGGTACGAATTTGGGTTTCAAGAAATTGCGTTTGTTTAGGGTTGAAATGTGCAGTTATTTGGTGAGTTACAAAAAAAAAAAAACCAGAGCTTTTTTTGCATGTGAGATGATTTTTTTTCCTTCTCAATATGTGTCTGTCTGTCTCATGAGTCATGACCATGGAAATATGCAAATAGCTGGCATTATCAGAATTTAATTCCCTTTCCCCTTCTTATGTCGATTATTTAGTAGAAAATGTCAGAGAATGTTTTAGTCAAGCATTGTTCTTCTAAATGTTTGTGTAGGGGGAGTAAAATGAGTTACAACATGGGTGAGTTTCCTGCTCTGTTTAAGTATTGCTGGACTTAGTTGGGAGGCTAGAATTGAGAGAAATTAGGGGTAGAATGGTATCTGGGCTGTGACCCGAAGCTAGTTGTGGTAGCTTGCCCTCGGAATTTTCTGGGGCGATCATAATTGCAAGATGCTTTTTGTCAAGATCAAATTAATTTGTTTTTAATTTTAGTTAATAGTTTTAATCCTATGAGAAAAGAAAATTTGATGCTAGATTGTTTTTGCTGCTGATCTTGGAAGAGATGCAACTTGCCTATGTTTTTCTTCAATGGATATCTGTGACTCTACTTTGCACTGAAACCAGATTTCTATTTGCAGAGATGCCCTTGATGCATTAGTCTTGGTCCGGTACTGCTGTCGAAGGATGCTGATGACCCACGTTGATCTCATTGAAAAGCTCCTGAACTATAACAGTCTCTCTCTTTCTCTCTCTCTCTCTCATGTGCCTACGTATAGTTTTATTCCTATGCGTGTTGATTCGCTTTCTATTTTCCTATATCTTTGGATGGCTATCTTTATAATGTTATCAATTTGGTCATGAAGATTACTCTTCTTGAATGCCATCTCTTTCTGGTGTATGTTTATGTGAGCTTCAGTTGTGCCGTTGCTAGTTTGATTATTCGATTGATGCCAAGACATTTGATCCTTCTTATTTGACACATATATAATTACATTGTTTACATGGTCACTGCATAACTATTCAAACTCACATGGTATTCTTTATTTGGCAGCTCTGGAGAAATCTGAAGGCAGTTGATGCAACATCTTCGAGCGTCTTACTTATGTTAATTTCCCCTCAAAAGTGTGATCTGTGTTATGTAGAAGACAAGGGAAGTATATGCTGAGTGCTTTCTGAACCATATAGTAGTACTTGATCAAAATATTTTCTGTCTGAATATATCAATGCAGTAGGCTATTAGCTATTGAATGAAATTGAACTTTTATCGAACTTGATCTACTCCTTTGTTTGTAAACGCGTTGCAAATCTGTATTGTGGGATGTTAAGCATGGTATGTGATCTTTCACTTTGCCTTGGTTAGTACATTTCTTCTTTCAGCTGCTTATTATTATTTTTTTCTTTTTCTTTTTTTTCCCCGACGTACTGCAATTTTCTTTTCTGTTGCAGCAAAGGTTTTACTGTGTTTCAGTTGCAGTCCACTTGTTATCATGCTAAAATTGCCGAAATTGTTCTAAGATATTTTTTCAAAGTATCAATAAATTAGGCCTTTCGACCTAAAGAAAGGTAAAAAGAAATTAAGAAAAATACTTGGATATAGATAAATATATAGAGGGAGATGAAACAAAAAATTTCCTCAGTAGTAACTACAACCAATTTTTACAGTCAATTTTTATTGTTGATCTTTATATTTTCAGTGATTGTTATATAAAAAAGTATTATTACAATATACAGAAAAATAATGTGAAACTAATTCTGACCGTTCATTTTGTCAAAATCAACAACACATATTGACGTTTAGTTACTATGGGAAGAAGTTTCTATGAATCAGAAAAGTCCTTTGTCAGTGGGCTCGTCGTGCTTGGATCCAAAGGGGATATGCATCGGAAATTCTATAGAATATATAAATGTATTGTATTTATTTTATATGATAATATTTTATTAATTTAAATTATATTAATAAAATATTATCATATAAAATATTATCATATAAAAATGAATACAGTATAATTATATATTCTATAGAATTTCCCTATGCATATCCCCTTTGGATCCAAGCACGGGAGCAATGATGTAATATATGTATATGTTTTATAAAAGTTTTCGGATAAACATGGTCAATGGGTTTATACTATTCGACACAAATTTATGTGATATACTTAATAATGTTTAATTAAAGTCGAGACTAACATAACCAAACTTGATAAGTTGAGACGGCTAAAAGAAGAATCCAAATCAGACAAACTGGATTCCTTGGAAAGCATTGTTCTAAAAATCCTTAAATTCCAATATAGAAGCTTTTATTCGATATTCCAACATAGAAACTGTCGGTGAAGGAATTTTGAGTGATGAAAAGTCCAAGAAAAATAAATTAATGAATAAAAAATAGAAAGTTTTTAATAATTACTATTATTCTTTTCCTGATGCTGTCTGCTTTGTTCATGTCAGGAGAGAGTTTCCAATTCTCTTGCAACAATAAATACCTTGTTATTTTACATATAGTCTTGAAAGCTGGTAGGGCCTATGTTGGTCTTCACACAGTTATCTATTGTTCTTTCTCAATTTTTTTTGGGAAATAGAAATTTAAGAAAGTAGTAAGCTTTTAAATGCTTATGTCGATCGTAATGTGGACTCCCTCCAAGCAACTGAGACATCACATCAACTGTCTATATATACAACCAATTCTTTTGTTGATTTCAATTTTATTCCAGGAAATTAAAACTCGTACAATTATTTGATATTTCAACAACATATTTTCTAACTTTTGAGGAGTATACACAGATTTTAACTTTATATTGGAATTTGGTTGAATTCTTAAAGGGATGATTTAAGTCGTTACTTCAAATATTAAGAATACAATAAATGGCAAATATGAATAATACTTAAGCATAAAGCTTTGTTAGAACAGCCAAAGATGCATGGACCTCTTAGAAAGCATAGTCTTCATGTTTCGATATCATATTTTATTTGTCCGTACGATAAATTATATACTATTACATTGCATGTAATGACAAAATAAAATACAAAACTGAAATTAATAGCAACATTCTATATAGGGACTGCGCTTTCTAGGCATCATGACTGTGGTATAACAAGATTCTCGTCGTTGAAAATTTGAAGTTGATCATTTCAAACAGCAATTTCAATGCATGAACATACATAATTTTTTAGTTAAAGCACTTCTCGGTTTCAAACAAATGGAATATAGCCACTATGAAATATCAGACAAAAAAGTATGGTTGATACTTCAAAACAATGTTAGTTATATTGTAGCATATAGTCCTTACCACAATGTGTGCATCGAAGAAGTCATTGAAGAAATCATCCGTTTTTGTTTCATTGATTCTTCCAACCAAACAATTACGAAAGTTAAAACACACACACACATACAAGAATTGGTTATGTAGTTCGTCTCTAAGAGATTACGTTTAGGGTGCCAAGCCTATATTTTTTAGAAACAACAGGGAATAAGAATATTTATAAGAAACAATAACCATAATCCATCCTTGATAATGATCCAGTTGGATCGCCACTAGCAGTCTAGCATGGCCAGATGCTCAGTATTTTCAGGTTCCATAACTCAACAAATAATAACTAAATAAAATAACACACAAACTTTCAATTTTACAATATCCATCCGTAACTGTTGTAGAACTCTAACTCTTAGCAACATCAAGTTTTTGGACTCAATTTCTTCGCCAGGGGATGTCCAATGATGAAATCGAAAACTTGGATGGATAGTCTAACTCATGGACTTCAAATTTCCTCAATAAAATTTTAATTTTGACATCAAATCTACATTAAAAATCCACGTGCACAGCTCGGCACCATGCAAACTTCACTGACTAATTACTCCAACATTTAGTGTCCGGTTGGCAATCTGAAGGTACCAATGTCCATACTACTAAATAATACTACCTCCGTCCCACCATTCTTGGCTCGTTTTCCTTTTTGGGCTGTCCCAATAAGTTGGCACGTTTCCAAAAAATGAAACAATTTTACACTAAAAAGTATCTCGAATTTCACGCCACCTACTTTTTACACACAAAACACAACTTTCCTTAATCTACGTGCAAAAAGAAATGAGCCAAGAATGGTGGGACGGAGGGAGTATTTAATATTTATGTGGTAATTAAGGTAGGGTACTGTTAATAATAATTATAATATATTTCACATACCTTGAGGTACAATTGTGAAAAAATTCAAATATTTGAATATGGAATGGTATTTTCCCTCCCAATTCATAAAAATTCGTTACTTTCTAGTGCATATGAATATACATTCATCTTTACGAAATATTTATTTCATACAATACGAAAAGTCATTGTAGAAAGTGGAAAATAAAATATTTACAAGTGGGAAATTATATTTGTGCAAGTTTTCATAGCTCTAGTTTGTCAGGCACAAGGTATTTCTCGACGTCTCCGAACTGCCCAAAAACCTAAAATATTCCAACCTTCACAAGAATGAAAAATGTAAGATTCTTGACCTTCAATTCAACATCAATTTTTCAAGAAGAAAAGATACCTTAGTGATATTCTTGTTGATTCTTTTATCTATATATGTGGATCGAAGAACTCAAGATCTATTCCCTAAGTAGTAATCTTGGGTCTATTATAACATCAATATTGTCTCCCGCCTACTTTTATTCCAATCCCACCTCTCTCTCTCTCTCTCATGCATGCATTTAATTAATTTGTTAATCGATTAGGTTATTGGTGAAACGCACAAATTAAATGCAGAAATTAAAAACAATATAATGGATTATTAGATAATAGTGTTTCATTTCCTCTTCCAATAAATAGTGGGATTGCAGAATTTTTTATAACACACGTGATTATAACCCCATGATTTGAAAAATGAGATTAAGGGAATTGGATCTCGTCAAAGCTAGTTAAAATTTGATGTTAATAATCATGATACTGTCTGATTTGTTCATAGCAAGGAGATCTCTCTACTTTTTGGTTAGCAAACCAGTGTCTGTGTGTGTTTCGTAGAAATTGTAACCCATGTTTTTATCATCTTGTATTAATCTCTTGATTTTACTTTGATATAGAGTGACGCTCTTCATTAAGTTGTACTTAAACACGAGACTGAAACAGGATACGAAAAATTATAAACGATCGAGACCATATATATTATCTAAGCAATACAACAACGGTTGATTTTCATCCACCTTTTATTTCTTAAAAATCTTAAATAATTCGGATTATCAGGCTCTTGAGTATATTTAAGTTGATTAATTGAAGGTTCTTGAACATTCAAAGGTTTTAACAACTTGGAAAAAGTGAAATTACTGTCACTATATTAGAAAAATCCACATATATAACACTGCATAATACTTTGCTTTTTAGCTTCTGGTAAAAAACTAATGCCCTAATCCAAATTCTTTGTTATAAATTACTCCATCGGTCTACAAAGAGTGTGCCACAATTACTTATATGATATCTCCAAAGAGTGTCATTTTCCTTTTGGGTACTCAACTCTCATTATTTAATCTCACAATTACTCATTGTTTACAAAAATCCACTATTTCTCCACTCAAAATATATCTACCAAATATTTATTAAAACTTTTGTCATCTACAAAGTGAGACATTTTTGTGGACGGATGGTGTATATTTTATCTCGTATTTATGTCATGTCTTACAATGAAACTCCCTTACAATAACTCGTTAAGGAAAAATTGAATCTTTTCAAAAGAAGTCAAAAGTCTTGTTCTAGAAATTGATAATTTATTGTCAATGGATAGAAGTTTGTATTCCATATTCTAACACGGTCTGTGTCTCTTCTTTGAATACATACACTTGGAATATCAAAGAAAATATTGAGTGATTAAAGCACGTTTACTTTCTATTATACCTATCGTGTTTTAATTATATATATAGAGAGTTAGGTTCAAATAAGAACCATTTTATCCTAAAAACTAAGAACCAAATGAATTATTATGAAAGTTGATGAATTCGTTGAGAAAGTTATTAATTTAAAATTCAGAATTTTTCACCGGGTTCGAATCCCATGAGGGCAAAAATTTCATTTTTGGATTCGATAACTTTTCCACGGATTCATCAACTTTCTGAGAAATCATCATTTTTAGTTCTCATATTCTCACGATAAAATGGTTCTTACGTTAACCCTCCTCTATATATATATATATATATATATATATATATCATATTTTGAAGTGCTGTTATATGTTTAGTTCACATTTCTTACAAAAAATGCAAATACAGAACAAATATGAGTCGAATGTCTTTAAGCAAAAATTAAAATTTGTTCACGTTGTAAACTTTAGAGTAAAAATTAGTTTGGTACCACTGTTTACGCGGCAGGTACAGCTAGGTTGTGAACAACCAACTATCGCACTGTAATAATTGGATAAATTCGATCTATAGGCATTTGATAACATCGAAAAATTTGTTTTAGATGCTTAATTCATCGAATAAACATCAGTTTATTTGTTTCATTGATTCTTGCAGCCAAAAATTGTTTACGCGCTAAAGATAATTTATTCTTAGTCTGATGTAAGATATCTTTCAGCCAATACAGAAAACCGAAAAGAAAAGAAAAGAAAAGAAAAGAGTTATTCGGAAATAACTTATTCGAACTAGAAAGTCTATAGTATTATAAAATATATTTATTCTTAAATATTTTGTTATACTTGTAAGAAAAGATGATTAAGTATTGAGTAACGAGATTATGGCTTTACTAACTTGAGCACCTGCCCGAAGCACACAAGACAGAAGCTAACAGTTAGAAGATTAAGTTTGTGCGTTATGGACAAGTGGGCATATATGCTAGATGCTCAACTTTGCCCAACTGTAATTTCTCCAAAGCATATATAATCTGGTATTTCTTGACCTCTCCGAACTGCCGAAATATTCCAAAATAGCCATCTTTAACAATGAAACATCTAAACAGATTCTTGACCTTTGATAACAGATTTTCAAAAGGAAAAGATTCCTTAGTCATATTCTTTCTTGTCGATTTTCACATATTCTGATCGAACAAACCAAGGTTTATTCCTAAGTAATAATCTTGGCTCTATTCAGACATGAAAAGTCTTGCTCCAATCCCAAATTTTATTTAAATACCTCAATATCTCCCTCTCTCTCCTCCAGCTTTTCATCTGATCACCTCTCTCTCTAAAATGTTGAGGATGCAAGGATATGACGAGGAAGATTTCTTGTGCCTTAGGCTCGCCATTGCTGCAGATTCTGGATGTGATCAGAGAAAGAGAAAGAGAAAGGAAAGCCCAGCTATCTCGGACTCAACAATAAGCGATGATCAAAGCTACGAAGAAGAAGGCAAAATCTCCCTCTTCCAAATGAGGGATCAAATGCTCAAGCTCAATCACAAGAGCGAAGATCACGAATCCGACGAAGACGGCAAGGGGCTGCATCTCATCCATCTCCTGCTCGTCGCCGCCACGTCGGTGGACGAGAACAACCCAACCGCCGCCGCAGAGAACCTCCGCGGCCTCTACCGGAATGCCTCCCTGACAGGTGACTCCGTCCAGCGCGTAGCGGCCTACTTCGCCGACGGCCTCGTCGCAAGACTCCTGACGCGGGACTCCCCGTTCTACGACATGATCATGAAGGGCCCCACGCCCGACGAGGAGTTCCTGTCGTACATGGAGCTCTATAAAGTGTCCCCGCTCTACCAACTAGCCCACTTCACGGCCAACGAGGCCATCCTCGAGGCCTTTGAGAAGCAAGAACGGGCCAACCCTAACCCTAACCCTAGGGTCCTCCATGTCATTGACTTCGACGTCTCCTACGGCTTCCAGTGGCCCTCACTGATGCAGTCCATGTCAGATAGGGCCACTTCAGCGAGCCGTATCCTGCTAAAAATAACAGGATACAGCAGCTGTCCGGAGCAGCTCCGCGAAACACAATCGAGGCTCACGAGCTTCGCGAGAGGCATCTCGAACCTAATTTTCGAGTTCACCGGCGTCGTGAGAGGAGCGAATCTCGCAAAACCGAAGATCAAAAAGGGGGAAATCGTTGCGGTTAACCTAGCATTCCATCTTAACTCACTGAACAGCTTTTGCAGGATTTCGGACACGTTGAACTACATCAAATCGCTTCATCCCGCCATCGTCGTCCTCGTCGAGCAAGAAGGAAGCAGAAAAGCCCACAATTTCCTGTCGAGATTCATGGAATCTCTGCACTACTTGCGGCGATTTTCGACTCGTTAGACGATTGTCTGCCTCTAGACAGCTCGAGAGGCTGAGGATCGAGAAGAATCATCTCGGGACAGAGATCAAACAAGTGATGAACTACGACAAAGACGGCCGTGACAACTGTTTGAGCTTCGAGAATTTGGAAACTTGGAAAAAAGAATGGAAAGCCATGGATTCTGTGGGGTTCAGCACAGTTCCAACGCTGTGATGCAAGCGAAGCTGCTGCTGAAGATCAGGAGCCATTGCTCCGGGATGCATTTGACGGAGAAAACGGCGGTTTTCGGGTTTTGAGAGAGATGATGGTAGAGCACTCTCGCTAGGATGGCAAGAGAAACTGCTCATAACTGCATCTTCTTGGTCCTGCGTGTGACGAAGGTTCAAAATCACAAACATATTCTTTAGTTTTCTTTTTAGTTTTTTTTTTTCTTTTGTTGTTGCCGGTAACTTTTTTGATTGACGTGTCTCTGAATAGCTCAACCTTGAAAGGATTGATTGGATTCGCACTCGTGACCTTTCAGTCATTTAATCGTTGGCTCTGGTCGACTAGGCCTACTAAGGAGGCCATATAGTATGCTTTAGTTAGTACTTTTATGCATCACTCTTGCATGAGTTTTTCCCCTCCTCTTTTTTCTTATTGTATATATTGTACTAATGTTCTTACACATTCATATGTTCTTACACAGATATATGAATGTGTAATTGTGTTCATGGTAATATAAATAAAATATTTTCAAGATCAACTCAAATTTCTAAATATGTTAATTTGTTGCTAGCTTCTTGTAGATCTATTTGTTTTTTGATGAAAATGGACTATATGTGAACAAATAAACCTTATCAAGAACATAAAATTTTAGTTTATGTTCGGATGAGATCCACTGTTCTAAAAGTTTTTTTTTCTTTTGTCTTTTATTACAAACCATGGTGAAATTGTATGGCAGTGTATTTTAAAAATAAAATAGTATATAAATATTTTGTTCATCTAAGTGAGCAACCGGTCGACTGAGAAAGCTGCATGCATATATTTTTCACCCTGTTTTGGCGTTATAATAGACCTTTTATTTTTGTGGACCAATATTCCTTGATAAATTATACTATTGCAGTACTATGATATTCGGTGAAGGACTGCTGTTTGTCCTAACTTAGAATATAAAGAGAATTAAAATGTTGGAAAATGGAATAGAAGCTTGTTTCTTGGGATTCTTCGAAATAGATAGACTTCATCTGTTTCTGCTTGACTACTGCTGAAAACTATGGAGTCAACCCTTATGGAGACGACTTTTTTGGAGTCTCTCTCTCTTTCTCAATAGCAAGCCTACACAAGAACTCAATGTTATTGTGTGCCTGTATGTCTTTTTTCAACCTAATCAAGTCCAATCCATTTGGACCTCTAAAAAGGTTCTAACCAAGGAGCAGGCATATCCCAAAAACGCATAGTTTCTTCCCAAAAATGACTTCTCTGATCGAGGAACGCATTAGATATTTACCTAAACCAGTAGGTCCTTGAGTAGATCCTACATTAGCCCCAAGACATCGGTCTCTAACTACGGAAGTAATGCTTGAGCCTGAAAAGCTTCTGGTCCAATAGATATGTAAAGCTCGCTAGGATACGCGGTGCTATATTATAAGAAAAAAAAGGTATTTAGAAGAATATTTATAAGAAATAGTCTCTAAAGCTCAAGTCAAAAAGGGTTCAAGAGAAAATTAAAGAAAGCAATATATATTTAACATAAATGTGTTGTGAATAAGATATTATTTCGAATATCTCTTTTTCTCATAAATATTATTTGTAATTATTTATTCATGTATAGAAATTAATAATAAAAAAAATACTTTGATACATGATTCACGATTGTTTAGTTTCTGAGTCCGGTTCAATATACATATCAAAGAAGCTTCAACACATCTTTGATTTTTTGTGTTTGATATTATATATTTGAAGTTTGGTTTGGATCGAACTTGAGTTCGATAAGTGAAGATGGAAAAAGGGGGAACTTTATATGTAACCAAAAAAATAGTGGGATAAGTTTTATATCCACACTCATAAAAACATGAGTTTTATAGCCATTTTGGGTTAAAAAGACATAACTATCCCTGGACCCGCCATTTAAAATAATAACTATCCTCTCTCTCTCACCTCTTTCCTGCCCGAAAAATAACTCTGCCAAAAGAATAAGAATGAATTGAATGCTCTTCTCTCTCTCTCGAAAATAAGTTCTGCTAAAAAATTGAATGAAATTAAATTAAAGTTGGTAAACATTAATTGTAAAAAGAGGTTGGTAAACATTTAATTTGTAAAATTGCTAGATATTGAATTCAAATCACAAACGAATTCATTTGTGACATTACAATTTCAAAGAGAGGAAGAGAGGCGAAAATAATTAATAGAACAAGTTGTTACCTGCGTTTTTTTTCAATCAAACAGTGGAAATCGAGCATTGCTAGCTCGATTAAGGTAAACTAATATCGTATAAATTTTTTTACATGTTCTTGAGTACACGGCTGTACACAGTTGATTATTTACAGCCTAAATATGTTTTTTAATAGTTTTATGTTACTGGAATGATAACTTTAATGTTTTGAAGGAAAAAAATACGTTCTTGAGTACACGGTAGAAGTATTATGCGTCAAATATGTTATTTGTGTTGATTTTATGTTAATAAAGTGATTAATTTAATATTTAGGATCATTTAATTAGTTAAATTTAAAAATATGAATTGCTAACACTGAACCGTGTACAATACACGACTATACCGTGTACTTATGAACGCATAAACCGTGCACAGAACTCATCAGTGCGTTTATAAGTGCACGGTCGTGCACGGTACACGACCGTGCATGGTCATGTACTTTACATGGCCGTGCACGGTCGTGCACATTACACGACCGTGCATGGTTCGTGCACGGTGCACGACCATGCATGGACCGTGCACGGTGCACGATCGTGCATGGTCCGTGCCGCACCGTGCACCGTGCGCGCGACCGTGCATGGCCGTGCTGCACCGCATAAGCCTCGCATGCCGCGACCAATGCCGGTCATTATCTACACAACGCATCCGTGCATCCTATATGTTATTATTGTTATCTTTTATAGTTTATTTTGCAATGATGTCTTGGCGCGTCTTATTATACGTCATGGTGGTAGTTGGGACGGAGCGAGTACATAAGCGTGCACGAGGTTCTCGTATACATGGTCAGAGAACGATTTCATGTGCTAATTTGCTAGAGAGATTCATGAGCAAGTAGGCAACAATGGTGGATCGGATTATATGCTTTTCTATCGACGGCGCTAGTGATGGAAGAAGAATAAAAGTATCGTTGGCCGACGATTTGTTCCGATTGATTATGGAACAAAAGGATGATCGATTGTGTATGTGATTGAAAAAGGCAAGCAATCTGCAGCCACGGTACACACAGAGACACCAGTATTATATGGTTCACAACGATCTACAGTCTTGCCCGAGTCTACTGTAAGATGTCTTGGTTCACTATACACGAAGATGAGCCGTTGTCTTCGAATGAGGAGGAAGACGAGCTGGTGTATTCAGATGAAGAGGAAGAGGAAGACATGAACCGACATAGAGATATATTTGATTCATTGGCTACTGAATTTGGTGCTTGGATTCGACAACCAGGACATCTTGATATTCACTTCCGAACAACAGCATGATGGTGAGGCTCATGCTACAACTTCACGAACCAGAGAGGATGATACAGCGCATGAGTTGCGCAACTAGGTTATTCCACTACTTGATTGTGACAGTGCATTGCCATTAGATTGGGTCGAACCTTGTGGAGCCCATACCGACCAATTATGTGTTGATTCGATATTTAAGACGAAAGATGACTTGGCGATAGCCGTGGGATTGTACCACTTGGAGAATCATGTAGAGTACGTGGTCGATCGGTCAAGTAAAACACGTTTGGGGTATGTTTGCAAGCATGGCAACGGTTGTCCTTTTAAGCTACGAGCCGTCCAGAGGGCAACGATATGGAGAGTAATTAAGTTGAACAATAGTCATACTTGTCACTTAGATTTGAATCGCACTGCTCCACGACAGATGCCTGCTAAGATTGTTGGCAAGTATTTTGCACGAAAATTGGTCGATGAAGGTGTGGTCTTGATGGTCGAAAGAGATGATTGAGAGATGCATCGATAATTTGGCATTGAAATGGATTCTGACTTTGCTCTCCAGCAAGAAACGTCGCTATAGAGATGACATATGGCGATTTTGAACGATCCTATCAATTGCTTCCATCATATTTGCATATGTTGAGAGAATCTAACCCCTGGACACTATATGATATTGAGACAGCTCATGATGGTGAATTTCGATATTTGTTTCTTGCTCTTGGATAGAGTTTGCATGCTTTCAAGCATTACCTACGGCCGATCGTCGTTGTAGACGGACTCATCTTAAGGGAAAGATCAAAGGATTTGTTTTGTCATTTATTACGAATGATGGAAATGAAGGAATCTTCCGCTTGCTATTGGGTTAGGTCCGATTGAGGATGAGGAGTCATGGACTTGGTTTTTATCTCGGCTGCGTTCATGCATTGGTCATCCTGATGATCTCTTAGTTGTGTCTGATCAACATAAGGGCATCGAAAAAGCTGTGGAGTCCGTGTATCCGAACGTCGCGTATGTGTTGTGCTTTTACCATTTGCAGAAGAATATGGCGCGATTTGGGTCGCATGTTTGTACAGTTATCAATACAGCTGCATATGCCTATCGATCAGAGAATTTCGAGAGATATTTTTCTGCTGTGGATGTTCTAAAACCGGTAGCACACCATCATCTACTCTCCATTGGGGAGCATAGGTGGTCTAGGTTGAAGTCTCCTGTACGACGCTATAGTTTCATGACTTCGAATGCGGCAGAGAGTTTCAATAGTCGGTTGTTGTGGGCTCGACGTCTACCTGTTTGCTCGTTGCTTGAGACTTTTCGATCTATTACGGAGAAATGGTTTGACTTACGACGAGCTAGTGCAGCAGCAAGGTCCGATGAGTTGACTGAAGTAGCCGCGTCGAAGCTACATGCCTCAGTCGAAAATGGACGTCGCTTGGTTTTTCGTTCAACAACCACACACATGTTTAAAGTCGAAGAGAAAAACACATCCTACATGGTTGATTTGCAGAATGGGACATGTGAATGTCGTGAGTTCGATTTGGACGAGGTCCCTTGTTGTCACGCTTGTGCTACTATTAGGTACGGTATTTATCTAAACTTAAAGTCCAACTCATACGTTGTGGTTAATTTCTTTTGTGATTAATTTATTTTGTGATTAATTTCTTTTTTTTAGGCGTGTTGGTTTACAAGTCACTGACTTTGTGGCTCAGTATTATAGACAGTCTGTTTTTGCGGCGACTTATTCTTATCGAATTGCATCATATCACATCCCAAAGTGCATGGATTGTACTGACTGTGATCGACTTACATTATTTGACCTCCAATCATCACACGTCGGTGGGCGCCCTAGATTGAGTAGGATGTAATCGGTTGTTGAGGGTTCGTCCAAGATCACGTCGTCAAATATGCACACGTTGTAAGGGTCGAGGCCACAAAAACGTTCATGCACAACATTTATTGCCATTAGTGATGAAACATATGTGGAAAGGACATGACATAGGAAAAAATATAGTATTTGTCGAAGTGAAGAGCATACAAGAAATTTGTGTCCTCAACGGCCTCTTGAGTAAGGATATTAGTTATATGAAGTGATATTCGTTGTTTTGGATTGATTATTTCGGATTTTTATGAATATTTTTCGTTTAGGATGTTGAATTATTATTGTATTTGGTTTATAACGAGAAAGGGCATGCACGGTACACGAGGATACACGCCCGTGCACGACCGTATATTGTGCACGATCGTGCACGGACACAGTCGTGTACTACACACGATCGTGTGCAGTGCACGATCGTGCACAGTACACGGTCGTGTACCCTCGTTCACGCCCGTACATGCCCGTGCACGGGCGTGTACCCTCGTGCAAAAAACCAACATAATACCAACAACAATCCAACACAATCCAACAAAAACCAACAACAATCCAATATAAATCAACAACAAACCAACAACAATCCTATATAAAACCAACAACAAACCAACAACAATAAACCAACAACAATCTAATAAAAACCAACAAAATCCAACGTAAATCACAAACATATCACTACTATAGATAAAAATACTACAATATCCGTCATAAATACAAACAAGTCAATGAAACTACATCACATGACTCAAAAACCATATCCTACGAGCTATCTTCATACGCTGAGATTGTATGAAGTGCGGACCGTGACGTAACCTCTCAGGCATACCTGTGACGAGGCGATACATATAGCAGCATGCAAAGACACCGCAACTCACTGAGTCAGTCTGCCTAAACTGATCATCATCGGGCACCTCCGTCAATGTCAGATGCTCATTATGTGCCGTCCTCAATTGATTGTTGGTCCAATATCCAGCCACCCTCATCAGTCGAGGGAAAAGTCGAATAATGGACAACATCTAGTAATGCCTCAACGCCCGAGAGTCAGGGTTGTGCGCCAGCGAGTCATACACCTCAAGAGTCCACGTCACAGTAGATATGCGAACTGTGACCCAGTGGTTTCCCTCGACGTTACAGATGACTAGTATCTGCAACATTGATAATTTTAAAGTTTACATTCAATTGATAGAAAAATAATATAAATGAAATAAACTTACCATATCGGCAAGACAACCACGATCCGCTATGCTGCGCATCGACCCCGCACCATTGCTATCAAGTCATCGGTACTTGCCATCGTGGATAGGTGGTTTTGATACCACATGATAGCCCATAGGATCGATGGGATGAAGTCGGGCGAACTCACGCAAGCGCTTGTTGCATAAATGAATAAATTTAGTGGGAATAATTTATATAAACTGGAGGAGTTAAAATAAAGAGAAGGACATTTCAAACTTACATAAAATCCAATCGGTGCTATAATGCATCGAACTTCATTGATCCCGGGCAATAATGCATTGGCAGGATGATGTGGGTGATTATTTTCCAATGTATATACAAGGAGTACAACTCCATAACCTAACACACAAATAGAAAAAGAACACCATTAATTAAATTATAAATATATAAACAAAATTTGAATAAATATTGTAATAAAGTACCTCACCCGTGAACTCAGCTTGTGGGTCGGTGATCTGATCGAACAGTGCCTGAGTCATAATATGTTGATTCAAATGAGCCACGACATAAGCACCTGGGCCTGACTGCCTAAAGATCTCATACCACCTTAGTCGCCCTTGAGGGGTTCTCATATATGGGGGAGCTGGAGCAGGGGTCTCCAATGCAGGGGTCTCCGATGCAGCATCCCCATTATTAGACGATACATCAACCTCAGGCGCGACTGGCTCTCGAGCTGCCGATCTCCGCTGGCTGGCGTGACTAGACTCTCGATGACCCGATCGTCGGTGGCTAGTGTTGGGCTCCTGATCTGGATCGACCTGCCGTGAAGCAGATCGTCGGTGGCTAGTGCGGGCCCTCTCCTCTAGATCGACCTACCTGAAGCAGATCGTCGGTGGCTAGTGCGGGCCCTCTCCTCTGGATCGACCTGCCATGAAGCAGATCGTCGGTGGTTAGTGTGGGGCCCCTGATCTGGATCGACCTGCCATGAAGGAGATCGTCGGTGGCTAGTGTGAGGCACCTCCTCTGGATCGACCTACTGTGTAGCAGATCGTCGGTGGCTACTGCGAGGTACCTTCTCATGCTGGGACACTGAGTGGCTCTGACTGACATGCTCTGAATAGCCGGCGTAGCTCCCATGTGCAGATATAGGGGTACGAGATCTACATCTCGAAGATCTACGCCCGAAGAAATCCGCCAACTCCTCGAACACACGTCGAGCCACTCGAGCTACGAGGCTCCTCTCCGAATCGTCGTCCATAATGGCACGACGGACGGTCTCAGTCACAGCAGTAATGGAGGCCTCTTCTAGTCGAACACTCCTAGCATGTTCGCAGTACACATGATCTGGCTCTGACTCCTCCTCATGCTGCGATGAGTGTCTGCGATGCTTCGACTGCGATCGAGTCACGCCAGGTGGACTAGGCTCTACAACCCGAGATGTATCTCGGCACTTTAGCTTCCAAGCCGCCTTTGCCACTCGCTGCATGACAGGGACATGCTCTGCCACCCTCCTGCGGGGCACTCTCTCACGCACAGGCACAATCTTTGTGGCTCAGCGCGAGCTCGTCATGTGCTCATCGGCATGCCGTCCACGAGCACAAACCGAATAGCGAAGGATCGCCTCGAATAGGCTCAGTAGTATGCCTCTGTCGGCTCGGCCTCGGCGGCTCAAAGACATGATGACATAAACGCTACAAAAAAACACATACACATCATAGATTATAATGTATTTAATAAATATATAATAAATACTAAACATGAGATTAAAATTACACTCGTCAAAAATTCAATATCTTTGGGTGGGGACTTCCATGTAGCCCACATCAAGCATCGGGCAATGTATCTCGTTGTCTCGGCACCGCACATACGCCCTAAGTCCGGATAGCCTCATACGATCAAATCTGTAAGGCCCAAACAGGACCATAGAAATGGTACGTCTTCCTCGAAACAGCCACCTCGTTCGGGTGCCTCTTGAGCACATCAATCCCGTGATAGAGAACCTGGAACGAATAAGAGCCCCAAGGAAAACTCTGCCACGTATACAAATCCTCAGCCAATGCTCAAAACCAAGGCTCGATGGCTTCCCTATCGCGGCAAAGGACGATGAGATATGCTACTAATATAAAAGCCGCCTTCAAGTAGTCTGCGGCATCATCACCCAGCCGTTGTTTGATGAATCGGCTGCGGAGCTCAGAAATAGTAGTCCTTCGACCCCGAAACAACCTATAGAACATGCTGGTCTGGGGAATATTATGCCTCAAGCTCGGATCAAAAGAAGACGGTCCAAAGCGCAATCCGGAGACTAGGGCAAACTCAAGCATCCTAAATCGTATATCGTCCACAAACGTGGAACCAAATCTCGAACTCATGAAGACTAGGATGCACAACCTGTCGGGCCATCAGATTGTGCAGCGCATTATTTGGGCTTTCCCCTATCCTGAGACGAAGAAGATACCCAAATCAGCTCTCTCTAAATACGTCAATACATCCGCGCTGCTGTAGATATGTCCTCACCTCGGCTAACACATCAATTCAGATGTATTGGTTGATGCGTCCGGCATAGCCTTGCATATGCGGTCGTAACCACCTATAACGAGGCTGTAAATGCACAAAATTAATCAACATAAACTAAATGAAGTTCTAACCGTGTACTGAAGTTGTACACGATTCAAACTGTGTACACGGTTAGCACCGTGTACTGAAGAACCATACACGGTTCGTCAAGACACGGTGCTAACCGTGTCGATCTTCGAGACACGGTTATCATCGTGTCTTCAAGAAAGTGGACGGTTCGTCGAGACACCGTGTCTTGAAGATCGACACGGTTAGCACCGTGTCTTGACGAACCACTCTAATTTTCACATAATATCAACAACATAGCAATCTGAATTCAATTTCTAAGTTTCTAAACACACAAACAACATGAAAAGTATCGTGTCATACATGAAAACTATCGTGTCATACATGAAAACTATCGTGTAATATATTAAAATTCAAATTTAAATTCCATATTACTCACCGGAGGCAGTGACGCTCCTAAATCGGTGCCTGAAGTTGAAGCTCGTCGACCGAAGAAGGAAGGTCGACGGCGTGCTGCGTGCGGCGATCGCTCCCGTGAAGCTTCTTCCACCGTGGATGAGCTCTCCTTCACCGCCGCTTGCTCGGTCGCATCCGGGGAGTTCCGTGGATCTGTATCCGTATCACTTATGTTGTGCTAATGTGTGATTGAAGAAAGAGTGCACGGTTTGCTGCGGTATTCCTATTGTTTTTGAAGCTTAGTGCACGGTTTTGCTGGGGAGGGGGGAGACGCCGTGAGTGAGTGAGTGAGTGAGAGAGAGAAGTGGGTTTGGTGTGAGAGAGAGAGAGTAGGCACATGGCTGAGAGAGAGAGAAAGAGAATATTCTTATTTTTTCTTAATTTTTTAATTTTTTCCAAGGACAATTTTATCTTTTTAAGCCAAAATAGCTATAAAACTCATGCTTTTATTATGTAGGCTATAAAACTCTCATTCCTATTGTTTTTGGTTACTTACATACATTAGCACATGGAAAAATATCATGTACTGACAAAAAATAAAGCTTCACTCGTGTTGGATTTGGTTAGGGCTTGATGGTCATCATCATGTAAGCTAAAACATTATTTTTAACGTTCGATATCATTTAAAAAGAAGTTTGTATAAATGAACTCGTTTACTATCACATTCATGTAAAGAATAGAATCAAGATTACTACATAGGGAATAGATATTGAGTTCGATAAAAACAATCAACAAGAATGATAACTTATTAAGGTATCTTTTATTCTTGAAAATTAGTGCTCGATATAGAATTTTCAGTCTTCTGAAGATGGAATTTTGAATTTTTGGGCAGTTCGGAACTTCGGACATGTCGAGAAATTCCTTGTGCTTTGGCCAAAGTGAAGCTTGGAAAATTTGTCCAAAATTCACATATTTAAACAAATAGTTCGTTAATCAAACAAATCAGTCCTTAAGGTACTATATAAATAGATCAATTATCAAGAGTCATCTTTGTAATTTACCGGCCAAAATATTAAACTTGTACAAATATTGTATTCTATATTATTTTTCAATGAAGTTGTTGGAGTATGGAGTTGTACACTCAAGTCAATCTCGATTCAGGAGCGGTAGCCCCTGAGTCAAATTTTTGGGACCATGTTTTTTGGCTCAGGTGGAACCCTAATGGATTTAGGATCAATGTTTGATTATTGTCTCGTTTTTTCCTGTAATCTGTATCCGAAAATCATAATGAAATCTTTGGCTCGGCATCGCCCCATACGTAATCGCAAGACGAACTGGATAAATAATTTCGTGTTCTTTATTTTCTGACGTGTTTGTGGTGTGTGTGTTTTTCGCAACAGAAGTATGATAGTCCGGCCCAACAAGATAAAAAAAGGGTATTTTACTAATTTCATGTTGTTTAATCTAAAAAATAAGAATAATTAAATCATGTACAACTTCTTCATTCTGAGTACATCGTTTATGTATTACTGCTAAAATTTTATTGAAGTATAACCAAGTCTAAACATGTGCACTTTCACAAAAAAAATACATGTATGTATACATTAAGATGTCGCTTATTAGAATTTGATTAAGTCGTTGCATTGTGAATCAAGACTGAAGCCAAAAAAAATTATCAGATGATTCCAAAAAAAAAAAAAAAAGTACGAGAAAACAAAGGCTTAGGGGTACTTCAGTCATTGTACAGTTCAAATTCCCAAATCATGAGCCCTAATTAGGGGTGAGTATTCGGGTATTCGGTCGGGTATGGTCAAAAAAATATCCGAATTAAATAACCGAAATTTTAGAAATGATATCCGAACCAAACCAAAATAATTTCGGTTACCAAACTAAAATAACCGAAAATTATTTCGGATATTTCGGTTAAAACCGAATTTTTACCCTGATTCTGAATTCTAAACAAAAACATACAAAAAACATTCTAATACTCAACAAATAACTAGTTTGCAATATTCATAAATAACATTGTCAAATACTAAACAACTCATTACCAACAATATTAATAAGTTCAAAGTTCAAATAACATTACCAAAACGAGCAGTGTGCAGTGGCGAGTCGACGACGGCGTGGCAGTAGATGGCGCGGCGTGACATGGCGTTGACGGCATGGTGAGAATTAGGGGTGTCTAAACGGTTTTCGGTTAGAACCGGAACCGAACCGAAACCAACAAATTCGGTTAACCGAAAACCGACAAATTTGGTTATCGGTTCGGTTTGATTCGAGTTGAAAAAATTCGGTTATTGGTTAACCGATAACCGAACAGTTCGAACCGAAAAACCGAAAAACCGTTTTTATTTTTAATTATTATTTCAATTACTAATTAATTAATTAAAATTATGAAAATCAATTTTAATTATTACTTTATTAATTATTGTTAAATATTTTATCTATTTTAATAAGTTTCAGTTTTAATTATTATTTTATTTATTTTAATTATTATTTTATTTGTTTTTATTATTATTTTATTTGTTTTATTATTAATTAATTTTAATTCGGTTTTGGTTAGCAAAACCGAACCGTCGAACCGATCGGTTTTCGGTTAACGAAAATTTAAAGCAGTTCGGTTTGGTTCCACTTTTCGGAGAAATTCGGTTCGATTAAGCAAACCGAACCGATTAGACACCCTAGTGAGAATTGAGAATTGAGGGTTGAAAATTGAGAGAATGTATTGTGGAGTGGTTGTGGGCAGCGCGACTCAGTAGAAGAATGTAGAATCATTTAGGTAGGTTTTTAGGGCAAACTATGCATATAATTATAATATTAATATATTGTATAAAATATAAATTTGGTATCGGATATTCGGATAAAAAACTCATATCCAATGAAAACCATACTATCGAAATATATTTCGGTTATAATCGATTGTCGAAATAATCGATTCACCGAACCAAATTAGATATTTCGATTTGGTTCGGTTCGATTATTCTCGGTTATTTGACATTTTGCTCACCCCCAGCCCTAATGTTAAAATGAACCTTTCACCTAGGAAACGTCGTCGTTTTCGATGTGGTTGACTTTCAATTACGATCTAGTACTAGTCCGAGAAAACACTCAACTTAATTGAGGCTGAAGTTCAAATCTTTTTGGTGCAAAAATCACGTCTACATTCCGATTTCAATAATTTGGTGGTGAAATTCAAGGAAATTTTTTTTGATGGAGGAGCTGCAATCTGCGGTTAATGCTCACTTTGATCAAATGGCAGATCTGGTGGAGAAGCTATCGGCGGAATTCCGTTCCGGGCTCAAACCCGCTTACGAAAATTTCATGGGTTTCTTCCACGCTATTGATTGGAAGGTACTTTTACATATTCTCATACTCGTTAATCCGAGCTTCTTGTTTGTTATTTTTAGTTGCTTTCTCTGTGGGTATTGATTGAATTGTGTTGTATCTTGAGGTGATCGAGACCGGATGTTAGGGTTGTATGGAATAATGTAGAAATCTCCCCATTTTCGTGGTTTTTTGCTTTTTTAGGTTTTGATTAACTGTTTCTGTTTATTGGGATTTTGAATCGCATTTTCCGGAAATGTTTGGTCTTGCAGGAATGAGAGCGGGAAAGATTACGTAGGCGAGCTGAAATTGGTTATGATTAGTGAATGGTGGAATTTAGTTCATAATGTTAGCTTCTGGAATATGTTTACAAGATGAACTGCGTAAATTTATGTAATTTTTCCTACTCTAATGAGTGAGTGAACTCAAAGTTCTGAAGGGGTATTAATCAGCTATTCTTTCTCTCTCTTGAAATCTTTGAAGAGTTACTGATTTCGACTGTTGATGTCCTTGACATTTCAAGTTCCTCTCGTTGTACTGGCTTCTATTGTTTTCTGCTCATGATCTTGTAGCCAGATCCTATCTAAAACCAGTGTCGATTGCTTGTGTTGATACCGGGGAATATATTATAGATCAAATCAAAATGATTCTCTTTCTTTACCTCATGGTTCTGTTGCCCGAGTTGAAGTTGTTGTGGTTGCGCAATTAAAGTTTCTTTAGCTGTATATTTCGCCATTTAAATATGTCTAAATTCGTTGTTAGAGTATACCTCGTGACTCTTGTACAGAATTGCTTGTCCTCTGATCTTTGAGTTTCCTTTCTTGTCTGCAGGAACCTTGGTTGATAGGTCTTCTTTCCTTCCACCTGATCTTGCTAGTAGTAGTTTTTTCATCACGGAGAAACATAAACTTCCAGATGTTTTTGTTCCTTCTTGCATGTAAGATTCCTATTATCCTATCAATATCATGTCTTTCTTATCATGTTGGACCTAAGAAAATTAGAACTGCCTTATTTGTTTAAATTCCAAAACTATGTGAAGAAACCTCTGTGATTTTGGAAGGTGCAGCAGTTCTATAGTTGGTGATGACATAGGTTTAAGGATTTAGGTAATATTCTGCTAATGTTCCATCCAGAAGAAACTGAGAGAAGCAGATAGAGACGAAAATTAAGAATATGGCGCAGCTATCATAGTAATCAAGCTTTAATTTGCGTTACAGTTGCACTAATAACTGTATGTATTTACATTGTGCAGTAGGAGGAGTGTATCTTGCCGAGAGGCTTAATCATATCCTTGCCAGCAACTGGAAAAGCTTTGCAGGCCAGAACTACTTTGACGCTAATGGAGTGTTATTCTCTGTGCTCTGGTCCGGACCCTTGTTGGTGATTGCAATCATAATCTTGGTAAGTCATTGCTCACCCTCTTTGCATCCTTTCGTGATGATTTATGTGCCTTAATTCCATGTTTGTGTGTTACTTTCTTATGCAGGTGAACACCTTGTTGTCATTGTGTTATCTGATAGTGAGGTGGAAAAGGGTTGAGCTCAAACATCGCGCAAGAGCAGCTCGTAGTAAGGTGGAATAAACAGAGACAGTGTTTTGTATTGTAATCTCCATTTGGAAGTCCAAATTTTGGTTTTGATTTTATTTTTGCTTCTCCTACTGAAAGGTCTTGTTAGCTTATAGTTTGTAATGCTATAGTGAATTACTTCTTTCATTGGTGATGCATTTTGTCATCGAAAACAGATCTGTTGTATTTCTACTGTTATTTTTCGTCAAGACAACAGAGACGGAACATGGAAACCTGAGTTTTGTGTTCGACACACTCACCAATTGGGGCGTCTCAAAGGGACTTTTTGCTAGCTCTTTGCCCTGCTCTAGGAAATCAGATCGCCGACTGTAGCATTGTGCGTTCTCTCTTATGGCATCTATCGACAAAATTTAAAATTATACATAAATGTTTACGAAGGTTCTCAATTATTTTCTATATATGTGAAATTTTACCACTTTAGTGATTTTTTATAAAGAAAATTGGACAGATTTTAAATTTCCAACACATCAATCATCTATAGATGCATTAAAAGATGTTGTACAATATCGTAATAAAGGACCCAACTTGCTATTTATTAGGCCATCATAAAGGGATGATTTACTAGTTCTCTGCACTACTTTTGAAAAGTTTCATAAGGTATGCTTCATATAAGTAAAAGCTTCAAGAAACCGTTCGTGAATTTCAAGTACAAAATAATTTGAAAATGGCACCATAAAACGGTATTTTTACTTAAACATCAATGAAGTAGCACAATATTTCCAGCTCCGGAGCCATCCGAAGCAACAAAACTCGATGAGCTCGTGCTTTTTATACAACAAAATATTACCGAAATCAAGGTGGATTTTGCTACTGTTAGTCGCTGTCCTACGCTATGGTGGAAGAGTTTGTAATGTCAAGAGTCAATAAGAGATGACAGACTCTTCTATGCTACTTGTCATAAAAATAAGATCCCTGATGAAGCCCCACGAGCAAGAGACAGATGGAGCTTTGACAGGAATACGAATTCGACTGTTTCAGAAGTCTATCAGGGTGACTTCCTCATGAAACAGTGAATATCACTATAAATTGTCTCGAGTTTTCCCATCGGATAAGAAGTTTTCGAGTTCATCAATAATCACATCATGGCAGAAGAGATACTGCTCCTGCAAATTAAGTAGCACATATAGTGAGCGACAAATATTGAATTGCTTCAAAATATGTTAACCTTAGCCGAATCAACTGGCGGCAGATCAATTGAGCTCGTACAATTTAGTTCACATTATTGTAGTTGTTTCATAATGTGAACTATATAGATATAAAAGAGCTACAAAATCAGAATATATTTGCATTTGCAATTACAATTGAAGGGGGTTCAATTCCTAAACCAACAACACGTTGAAACAATCTAACTGATTGCTGTTTGAAAATTTGATAATTGATAACATCAGGATATGTAAAGAATATGAATATTGTTTTCGGAAAAATATATTCATCAGGTTCATCAATTATTTAAGCTTATTTTGTCAGGAATGATGCAAAGATCAAGACAAGTTTTAAGACTTTATCATCAATGAGATTGCATGAGTTCCAAACGTTGGTGAACTTACCAGAGTTTGCACCATTCCAATTCGCTGAGACCTAAAAGTGCTTACGGTAGTAACAAGGTCCAATGCACTCATGTCTCCAATTAGGACTCTTTGGATCGTATTATGAATGAGGCAGTATGTACCTGTTCTACCAATACCTGCACTGCAATATAACAAGTATCAGACAGTGAAGAGTACTTTGATAATAGATTTTTCAACTATCAAAGCAAACCTGCAATGAACAACAATGGGCCCTAGACTGGGTGGGAAACTATATATTCTTCTAAAGATTTCACGAACAGCAAGAGTGTCTTTAGGAACTCCGTGATCAGGCCATTCATGGTACTTCACATGCAAAACTGACAACGGTGGCTCCTCTGACTGCAGAAGAAAAAAAGTGTTCTTGCTTATTCATTTTGTGATCAAATTTAGTCCAATATAAGTCCATAATTGAAAAATAATTGAGCATAAGAAGTTAATAGCCTCACCTCTTTGTCTTTTACCTCTAAAGATCGGCATATTAATGAAGTATCTGATGTTTCCATCTTCTTGGTGGCAATGCATATGTTACCAAACTCTCTAGGTCCATTCTCCGCTTGGAAATAATCAACACACTTCAGTGTCTGCACTTAGTGCAACGAGTCATGTATTATTTTTAAGAAGAGAATCAAAATAGATAATAAAGGGCACAAAAGCATTAATTTTAATATCATATTAGAGACAATTAACCAGTTTAATCAAGTAAAGAAACTAAGTTGATCAAGAGGATGCAAAATCAATCAACACAAAATATTTGCAGGAAAACAGCTTCAGAAATAGAAAAGCTTCATACCATACAAATCATTTTCACTGAATGAGAGGAAAAAGGTCTCATTTTGCAAATCTTGTTTCAAGGTAACCAAGTGAGAATATTAATTGAATGCTAAACCACAAAAATCAGAGTGCTTACACGGTAATTATCAACCAACCGTGTTAGCATAACTATGACTGGGCATCGATACTGGATTATCATTTCCCAGAAATCCTCAGAAGTATATGACAGTGGACCTTGAGTCGCAATAAACTGAGAAACGTGTTTAGAAGTCTACAATAACAAGAATCAAGTTTAATGAACATATGGAAACCAAATGTGATTGTGCAAGAACTTTAAAGTAGCATGTTACAATTGATGTAGGATGAAAATTCTCACCGTAATAAAACTAGCATTGACATAACCTGTCCTAGCTGAAGAACTGAAATCTGCACACTGCTTCAAGGTAACCCTGTTATCGTCAACTGCAGCAATGAATTCCAAACCAATAATTTCTGATAGATGATATACATTTGAGTAAATGAGAACCAAAAAAATAGGAAAAATATGTAATCCACTACTTATCAACATACATGGCAAGACATCAGCATAACGGTTCTTTGAGATATTAACACTGTCAAGAGCCACAGTACATCGACTCCTCATATCCAAGACTGTCATCCTATTTGCCTGCAACAAAGTGGAGTTTGCACTTATTTGAATGAAACAAAATTCTCTTAGATATATCATACAATGCAAAATTCATCCCAAACCGCTCAGCTAAATTAAAAACCAATCAGGAATATGTCTGAAAATGTCAAAAGAAAAGAAGATAACTCCAATATATCATAACATCAACAGCGGCAGCGAATGAGAGAATTGAAGTTGCAAGAGTGGAACAAATATTAAGATGAAATAATTGGACCAAACTAACTGAATGAAATCTATTCTAGTGTTCTCATTTTGCTAAGGACTGAGACGGGATCATGGCACTTTTTTACAATTTTAATTCTTTCTGATACATGGATAGATTGAAGTTTAACAAAGAACTAGTAAAAATAAGGTGATGCTCCAAAATTACTAATTTGTGCAACCCAGTTACCCAATTCATTCACCTCCTAAGTCCTAACCACTCTTCTCTGGGTAATAAAGACGAGAACTAAAGACACCTAGCTATACAATCTTAAATTCCTACATACCCGAATCATCATTATTTGGAACAATGAAGTTTCAAATAGCACTTAAGAGCACAGAGAAAAACATTATAAGAACAACCTCAGTTTCACTCTTTCTGACGGCTGACTGATGATGTGCCACAAACAGAAATATAATTCCTAATATTATCTCTATCTCAAGTTGATCAATCAGTCAAGTGTACCTACCCGTCGCCACCAAATGACTGCCTCGCATTTAATGTAAGACTCAAGAAAACGTTTGAATCTTGCTCGAGCATATAGAACCTAACCTAATCTTATTAAGCCAGATATCTATAAATTTCATGAAGGAATATTTCCAAAGAAGTGAGCCCCTTTATAAACCACCGAGATAAACTACAAGTATTTAAAATCCAGATAGCAGCCTACAAGCTATATCAAAAATTCTAAACTATAACCTGTGAGCTTTTTTCCTTCGTGTGCGAGAAAATGTTAGTGTACCATCAAAATTATCGTCTAAACGCAATCAACCGATTAAATTACTCAAGTTCCTAAATTGCAAACAGCCTCGCTGATAAACAAATAGAAAAAAAACATCTACGCGAACAAGCAAAGCCCTGACAAGACGCATAGCAACTACAGAATTTCGTGGAAGAATGGTTAAATCACCACTTGGCAAACTTATTTAAAAAATTGTTAGAATTGGTTTAACTCTGATCGAATCTCCTCGTTATATGGAGTTAGTTATTTTATGGTTTTGCCTTTTTCTTCTTTTTAGTGTGTGCAGGTTACTGATATTTCGCTGGATGCGATGGTAATACACCGAAGAACATGAGAAACAAATCAAAAGAGATAAGGATGGAAGAAGTCAGGTATTCGGTTCTTATTTTCCAGGAACAAGTTGAGCGATAAACTGTCACGATTAACTTACATCATAGTAGGCCAGAACGTGATCCAAGACGTACAGTCGAAGGCCTCTCAACTCCTATATAAGGAGATGTAAATCGACAGCAGAAAATGCACAATCCTTAAAGATTTATCTAAAGATATGTTTCTATCGTTGAATCTATTTTCATCATATTTTCGATAACACACTAGTGTTTTAGCTTCTGATTATTTTAAAAATTTGTTGTTTTTAGCACACGAGTATTATGAGGAAGTCTTTAGTATTTTCATACATTTTCATTGTTAGGTTTCGATTCAACATATCCGACTTTATCTTGTGATAAAGTAATGATTTTTTGTAAAGTTCACTGTATATTTTATAGTAAATAATTTTGTCATACTTGGCATCTACATATTATAATTTTAATCTGTAAAAAAATTACTTCAATGTTCTTCAAGTTTTTAATTCCACTGTTTTACTCTATGTATGAGTAACAGTCTACACAACAGTTCTATGTGAAGCAACACTTTTAAAAATAAATTATCAAGAGATTTTTGTGAGGATCATACCTGCAAGGTCATGAACTCTTGGCGGATCGTCTGCGGAGCTTTGGTTTTGAAGTGCTGGAGAGCTTCGGAGCAGTAGCCCAGCTGATCAGCGGAGAGGCGCGGCCTCGGCATCGTCGAATCGATGGAGAAATCGACAGATTTTGCAGGCGTCGGGGAAGCTGGAACTGCTGTGGCGTCTCCGGCGGCGGAGGGGACTTTTGTGGAGTTACTGGCCATCGCCGATTTCCGGCCGCGGCGGCGATTTGCGAAGACGTTACCCGTGATTTCTCGGCGTTAGGTTTTCTCTCACCCTCTTTCCCCTTTCGTTTTTGCTGTAGTTTTATCTCTCTCTTTAACTTCGTTCGCAGATTTACTGAAGCATGGTTCATGCAAATAATTGATTTTGTACAATATGGATCGATTCTGTATTTTTGAGAAACTTTTTGTCATTATGATTAAACCGTGTATACATTTAAACTCTATCCAAGTATTGACAAAAATATTTATTCAAAAAAAAAAATTGACAAACATATATCACATATATCTTTTGAGACTGTCCAATGATGAGGGCAATTTGAATTCGATTAATTAGATAATTATAATATATGCTCCAAATTTCAGTTATCGATTAATTGAATAAACGATTTGAATGGTTTTGGTTCGGTATTTGGTTCAATCCTCTTATATATTTCGATTATCGATTTACCTGACAACTAACGGGTATACTGATAATTAAAATTTCGATTTTGTTCATAATGAATTCTTGTAATTCTTAGTTCTCACGTTAAAAATTATTTTTATTTGAATTTCATTATTTATAGAGAGAGATAGTGGGTATCGTATGAATACTATTTATAATATAAACATGATGACAAATATCTACTGTTATACTTGGAGGTATGGAACATTAAACATAAATGCTTCTCCATATTTGTATGTTTACTATCTTAGATTTTCCGATAAATTTGACAGCAACATCCAATATATGTTGAAATAACTAGTGCAACAAGTTTTAAACATTTTTTTACATTCATGCATTATATTAAATCAAACTTATAATTAGTCTAGTCCAAAATAATTAAAAAAGTAAAATAAAATTGTTGTTTGTTGAATTGTTTTCTCTTAGTATGATCTTAAATCATTTAATAATAATGATATTTGCAAGCTTACAAAGAAATTCTATCTTGAAGATTTTACTAACCAAATATATTATTTTATTAAAATATGAGTTCAAACATTATAAGCATAACATGATAGTGATACATGAGTTTCAAGTTTCTATACTTGTTAAATTGAATCAACTATTTACTAAGAATTAAATATTGAAGGTTTATGTTATGTTGTATAAACTAATTAATTCATCTAATTTTGATGTAGCTTGTTGCTACTGTTACAGCTGAACAAGTATTTTTCGTAATGAAGTATATGAAGATGATACTTTTTAAAAAGATGTGAATGATCTACCTAAAGATTCGCTAGTGCTTTATATTAAAAGATATTTTATTAAATATATTATTGATAAATTTTATTAATTGAATTCTCGCATGGTATAACTTATAGGAGCATAAAAATATTTTAGTTTTTATACAATTTAATGCATCAAAGTATTTATTTTTCAGCCAACCCTATAATCAAATTATGGATCCGCCCTTGAGTGCATTCAATGTTTTAGGAACTTGAGGCTTTCTTTGTGTCTATTCATCCATCATAATCTTCAATTTGTCTTTCTTGGTGAATATCTACTAGCATTTAGTCAGATCTACCGCTACGAGGTCTGTCGTGTACGACAATGTAAACAAGAAAATTGGGTGGGTTCGATTAGATTGTGCTAGGCCACGAAGATTTGAGGGCTATTCTTTTTTCTAATCTTGTCCTCAGATTATGATGAAAAACCAGCATCAAGGGCATCTATGTCCTCTGTGGATAGATATTTTGGAAAAAAATTGGATTGAAACAAAACAAAATCGATTATTTGGTTAATAAAAAAATTGATCTATCAAACCTACCGGTTTGATTATTGATATACTTAGAACAAATTTTATGTTTCGATTAATCAAAATCGAACCGATTCACACCCTTAAAGGTAAAGTGGATTATGTAGTCAAAAGATCATAAGCTCAAACCCCACCAACGTCTCTATGAGTTTGAATCTGTCACACCTGATTTCTTAAATATGATTTACCCGTCATGTATGATTGTAACTATTGCACAAGAGTATAACAAGTGATTGCAACCTATTGCACAAAATTATAACAAGTGGTTGTAGCCTATTGCTTCCAAATATAATTTACGCCAATTGCACATGATTATAACAAATTTTTGAATTTCTTTAGAAAAAGTTTGCAGTTTCATTCGTATTAAATTTTGAAAACTAGATTTGGTTTCACACAGGCGTATATGCTTAAAAATGATTTAGGAGCACTGAAAAGAAATTTTTGGAATGATGGATGCCAAAATAAAATAATAAATAAAAAGAATACAAAATATAATGTAGAAGAAAAATTGAAAAAAAAAATGTTTGGGGGAGTTGGGGTAGTTCGGGTTGGGTTTAAAAAATATAGGCTCGATGAAATTTTGTATCGGGTCGAGTCGGCCAATAACTATACAAAATCTGTCAGACCCGTATACTAAAAATCATGTTTTGGGTTTGGTTGGGCCATAATTTTTCCGGTTCGATAAATTTTTAGCTCGATCCAGCTCGATTTTTTGGAAAAGTCTGACGGGCTCGGGGGGTCAGCCCGACTCGCTCATTTGTCAGTTCTACATATATGTATATATATGTAATAACCCGAAAAATTTAAAATTTTATTAGTGATGTTTAGACCAATTACTTGTGGTGTTTAGACCTTAATTATGTTTAAGGTAACCAATGAAACGAATTAGAATCGATTCGGAGATCGAAAACTAGAGAAATCATAAACTAGTGACTAGTCCTACCGGATTAGGGTTTCTGAATAGCCTGAACATAGAATGAAAGATCTAGAATGAATCTTAACAAAAGGATTTCATTTCTAGAATCCTCTTACGAAAACATGTGAGAAGCCAAAGAATGAGAATTTTCGGGCATACTTGTCCGGTCAGTCTTAAAAGCACTATTTACAAGCCGGATCAACTTTCAGTCCGTGCTAATCATGATAATTAATGATAACAATTAAAATCATGAAGGAATATATTATTATGAATTTAGAATTTATAATAATCAATTTCTGAAAGAAATTCCTGAAGAACTTAACCGAACGCCGGGAAAAATATATCGGGAAAACCCTAAATTGATCCGAACGATCCGGAACTCGAACCAAGGGTCTAAATCAATAAAATATGATTTATAAGAATCAAATAAATTATGAAAGCTCAAGAATTCAATAGAATTTCGAATGAGCATAATTTAATCGCCGAACACTGTTTTTTCGCGATAACTCGGAATTGACTTATCGAACGTCGTCCGAACTTCATGAAATTATTATAAACATTGAAATAAGTCATTTAAAGGCTATTTAATAAAATAAAACCTTAAGGTTCCGATAAATCAATCGAAAGCGCGTTAAAACTTAAAGAGTCGATATTAACATGCCAAAACGGGTAATTTGACCAATCCTCCTCCCAACTACCACCAAGACCACCCCAAATGAGCTAAGGACAGCCCATTAGGCTGGAACACAGCTGCAATTTCGTCCATTACAGCCTCTCACCTTTGGAACACTTTTTCTCTCTCTTTTTCAAAATTCTCTCATTTGTTCTTCACATTTTGGAGCCTTTAATCCTCCATTTCAAACCTTTCTAATCCTCAATAATTATTCTAAGACCATACAAAGGTAGTAATCATCATTCTCTCCGTTTGTAATGGAGTAGAATTTTTTTTAGATTTTTCTTGATTTATTTCACAAAAAACCCTTGTTTTGCTCCTCATTTTTTTTCGTGACTTTTGAGCCACCAAATGCTCTCAAGACGTGAATAAAAAATGCTTAGAATGATGTTCTAAGGCTGTAGTCAAAATTTCATAATTTTTAGAGCATGTTTGATATTTTTCGATTTATGCTTTATTTCTTTTTATATGTGATAAAGCATGCTTTTGTGAATATTATTTGATATTGTTGCTTGTTGATGTATTAGGAGCATGTATAAATATGGTAATTTTAGAATATTTTTGAATTTTCTTGTATTTGTATTTTATTTGTTGGAAAATAGTTGAGGTATAGTGTTTAATATATGATATGAACATCATATATTAATCTTGAAATTTTGAAACACTACTCCTATTTTTCAAAATGGGCAGAATATATTTAAGTATTTTAAGCCATTGTTTGATTTTATTTGTTGAGAAATAGTTGAGATATAGTGTTTAATATATGATATAAACATCATATATTAATCTTGAAATTTTGAGACACTACTCCTATTTTCCTTTGAATACCGAAAATATATGTATATATCTAAGGATTTATTTGATTTCATTTGTTGAAAATGATAGGATATGTTATGTGTAGAAATAATATGAACCTAATATGCATTGTTGGGAATTATTGTACACATATGTAAAATATGTGTGAGGACAAAAATAATTCCAAGCATTTGGTTCATATTATAAATATTAATTGATGTTTAATGTTAATATTACATGTTATTGCATAATATAAACATGTTGTGAAGGAATGAAATTTATTGAGTATATATATATATATATGTGATTACCGAAAATATATAAGGGTGAAAAGCTTGGGTTTAAATTTTAATGCATGATACGAAATGATATTTCATGTTTAGTATATGGTATAAGCATGATATAATTTTTGTGGAATTTATTGAACACCAAAGCTCATTAAATGGTGATTGCCGAAAACTATATGTTTTAACCTATGATTTGAAATTTTATATGATGATATTGAGTTGGTAATTAAACTCTATAGTATAATAGGAGTATAACATGATTTTATTGGAATTTATTGGATACACATGCTAATTTTTGCTAATTATCGAAAACGTAACAAAATGGCTAAGTATGAGTTTACTTCTAATGTTAAATGATGCTATGATAGTGAAATTAGAAGCTTAGAATGAATGGTTGTGATAATGGTGAATGAATGGAACACTTATGCACACATACACAATGATTGTGTATTATGTTAGAAATTAGGGTTTTCTAATGCTTTAGTATAGTTTATGTTGTGTATGGTATTGTTTGGTGTTGAATGTTTAAGTTTATGTTGTACCGACAAACCAAAACCCCAAACATAAACAACATAATACTATATGTACGAGAATCCAAAAGAAATCGACCAATTTCGATAACTTAAGAATGAATCAACGAGAATCGAAGTTAGACATAAATTAGGGTTTGCAACTATTAAAAGGATACTCAAACGTGAATTCCTAAATTAGAAAAACCAAAAGCTGAGCTACAACGTTAATGCTCAATAACGACAACCCAATACGATATTAGATTGAGCGTTAAAACAACTCGATAACGAATAACGATTATACGACTTATATAATCTCCGACGAGTTAAGAGAAACAAACAATGTTGTAATGTGTAAGCAAAGATTAGAACATAAGATGTCGATCCTTATGTCCCAAAAGTCGAGTTAATATTCCCAAAGCACTTCGTTTATTCTTAAGTACTTACTTACATGATAGCATGTGCTCACTCAATCATAAGTCAATACTCTCTCTTTATTTGTCGTGCTAACACGACAAGTCGTCAAGCATAACCTACTAGGACGTAACTATAATTGTTAAGTCTAGTTAGTGGCTTGAGAATATCCTAATATACCAATCACAATTTGATTACCGACAATCTATAACGTAATAACGTTTAGAATAAAACTAAGGTTAAGAGTCGAGGATAGACTGGAATATGTGATTCATAATTGAAGTTCACCCATGAGCGATGAAGTAATATAGCTTGGGAATTGGGAATGCAAGATAATAGAAATTATCTTAAAACAATCACATGAAATCATAAAGAAACCCTAATTGAGAACTTTAAGTCGTAATCTATAAACGACCTTCGATCGATATAAAGAATCTAAGAAAGGTTATTTTCTTATGAAGGGTTTGATCGTACGTAGTCGGCGAGGAAGAACAACCACACCCTGCTCACTTAGACTTACTAGCTTTGGATTAGCAAGGTGGGCTTTCTTGAAACAAAAATGTTATGCATAACTCAAAGCATGATTTACAAAAGCTTTATGAAATATTATCTCATGAACTGTTATTGACTGCCAAATGTTTATGTTTTGTTGTGATCCTATCTGAGATTGGTATATCCAAGGTGGTATGTGAATGAGTTGGTCCACCAACGTTAAAAAAGGGTAACGATCGGATCCGACTTAGTTAATGACTAACTCGGATTGTGTACACGTGTGACTGTGTGTTAAGGTTAGCTACCTCGACCGGTCACGGCGACTATGTGTAGGTGGCCACCTCCATAGTGCGCGATTGAATGAATGAATGAATGATCAGATATGGAAACAACGTGAATGAAATAGTCAGGCCTGACGCTTTTGAGAAATGATAAAATATTTGATAAGCATGAGTCTTTCAACTAAAATCCTCATGTGCTATTGTGGGCAGTTCAATAACTTTTGATAAAGAAAATGTTTTCGGCAATGTCCACTGAGTACTTTTGTACTTAGCCCTGCATCTCGTTTTTGATGTGCAGGTTGAGTAAGGATCGATGATGGGTGCGAGGTGGTGCAGAATAGCAGTTGTTTTGATGCTTTATTAGAAAGGTTTCTAGAACCTTGGGCATGCATCGCCATATGCATGTCCACACGTTTATTTGCTGCCTAACTCTGATATTATTTTGATGTTTTGATTATAACTGCATTCATACCGTATTGAACTTGAGGTCGTACTCGTCCTCGAATTGTGCCCCGATTAGGTTATATTTGAACCTCGAACCTTTGACGAGTCCTTCGTGACTCGAGTTGGTATAGAATAGTCTATCCCTTTTAGTCTATCGTTATTGAGTAGTTAAATGGTTAATTGCATTGATTAGTTGTGTTTATATCCGCTGCTTTATCATACCAGTGACAATCCATATGATCCGTACTTCCTTGGGAAGTCGGGTCGTAACAATATATAAAGTGGTTTTATACATAAAGTGTCGTAGTCGGACCCTGTTAACACTGAAGGACAACCTAGTCGGACTGCAAGTTGGGTTTGGATTAAGTAAATATAAAAGAATAAGATTTTCAACTCATTTCACCTGTAAGGAAGTATAGATGTTGCAGAAGCATATACGATATTAAGGATAGAAGAAAAATAATTTACATAGAGAATCGATTCGAAGATTCTGACAAAACAGTAATTATTTACAAAGTCTCTACTAAGATTCAAGGACTTAACATAGTTATAGAATTTAATGGAGTTTCAAGAGTTAATTCGATAACATTCCCTCGCTAATCCGACGCTAGATAACGACGGACAGAGTCCGTCGTTAAAATTATGAATTTTAATTTATTTCACGTAACCAATCCGTCGTTAATACATCGTTGAATAGTCTCTAATCCGTCGTTAGTTTCAGTTTGTTCTGTTATTTCATGTTGTTAATCCATCTCCGATCCGTCGCTAATCCGTCGCTAAATGTGCACATCCTAGACAGTTTTTATTTGTATTTTCGACGGCCGTTTACAACAAACAGCAAACCTCTTTTCAAACAAACATAATCTAAACAAACACAATCCAAAAAACCAATTCTAAATGATAAACATTATCATTCTAAATCATAAACACAATTCAAACAAAACAATTTCAAAAGATATAATATCAAACAAACTAAAAAATTCTAAATCATACGATAAGTTTTACAAATAAAATGTATTTGTTTCTTCATAATACAACCCAAAATATGACGAGGGTGGGGAAAAACAGGAGCTGATATCACGAGGGTGGAGGGAAATGGGAGCTGGCCATGAAGCGCCCAAGGCCTCTCGCCGAGCGCACAACTGAGCCTGAATCTGCTTGAACTTCATCTCGCTCTCACTCGATTGCAATCTGCCTCAGATTGCTCGGCCACTTGTAATATGGCCTCCATCTCCAATAGCTATTGTTGATAAGCTATGAAATCAGCAGGTTGGGCACTCTCTACCGAATGAGACGACGCTTCGCTCTGTATGTATGTCCGTGATAGAGAACCAGCTCCAAACATCCTATTCTTTTCTTTGAGGAGCTCCCAAGGACATTTTTAGAATTTGAGTCTTATCAATTTCTGGTGTCGCCTCATCACTCCCCCCAGATTGACTCAACTGTGTCACATATTCCTAAACCTGCCTCTGTAATATAATTTCTTATAATTATTATTTAATTAAATGCTCGTTATTGCGCTAACGAATATACTTACCGCGATACTCCGAGCTTTCCGTCTGTCATATAGCTCCGTCGTCGGTGGCATGATACCTTGTAATACATCCCATTGGACCTCGATATGTCTACTCCACGCTCTTCGCCTATAAATAAGTAAAACAAATTAAATAATTAACAAGTATCACGATTCTTAAATAAATTTACTATATCTAAAACTTCAAAGTACTTACAATCTCTCGTGATACTCGAGTGCGGGCGTGAGCCACCCCGATGCTTGACTATCCTAGTACCCTTGCCATCCGGCTCGGACATTCATTGTTGCGGGCCTTGCCGCCTTCGCTGACGCCCGTCCGAGCCCAATATGCCTTCCAGTTATCCCAATCTCGCCTAGGGATAAATGGAGGTGGGTTGGGAGAGTCATTCTGCCGCTTGATCTTGTGAACAAGATCTTTATAGGGTTCGACGATCTTTGCGCACCAGTAGGAATAGACCATGGCCTCGTCCATCGTATCATCCCAATAAAAAAATTTCTGCAAAAAATATATGATTACAATATATGACTGGTGTCAAAGGTCAAAACATAAATGACTCCGTATAAACAACACGAAGCTTGAATTCATCGAAATAAATCTGCTTGAACTCTTGAGGCAACAATTTCCAATTGAAGCCGTTGTGATTCATGAATTTACGGAATGACTCTGTAATCACGCGGGCTATATCATTGCTCGGACACAAAATGCTGCAATTTACAAAAAATAAAGACATCAGAATATTATGATTTATTTTAACTCGAGACATACAATAGATAACATACCCATTCACAACGGTTATCTTTTTTTCATCCCTCTCGACGGCATCGCACTATCGCCGAGGGATGAGGTCGTGAGATGCCTCCATGCCTTCTTCGAGCCCGACGGTGAGGACGACGACGATATGATCCCGGATGCCTCCGACGTGATGATGAGGTACCTCGTCCACTGTGAGACATCTCGCAAACAAAGGTAAAAATGCTGCATTAAAATTTCACGAAATGTATTGGTTCCAGTTGCTAACTTTTATTGCAAATCATTGACATCTCCAGTTATATTTATTTTTCGGACCAAATTTTCAAATTCACGATAAATATAATAATTATTGGAACGTCCAAAAAGTGTTAATTAAATTGTGGGGTTTGTTTCGAGATATATATATATATATATATATATATATATATATATATATATATATATATATATATATCTTTCAATTTGTATAGCACAATCAAAATTATTATGTTGTACATGTTAATTTAGCACATATTTCATCTCTTCCTAGCACATATGCTAAATATATTAGTTTAGCACATCTTTCATTGCAATGTAGCACAAGAAGGTATCTAGTACTGCACAATAATCTGCGTAGCACACAAAACACAAAACTGTAGCACAACAGAAATTAAATCGTAACCATTGATCCAACGAATCAAAGACCCAGATTCATTCTCATATCCTACCAAATTATCCTTTCCTACCTGATCCATCTTATATATATATATATATAGGAGAGATCAAATAGTACCCGAGTCCCAGATAGTATGTAGTACTCAATCTCATCCATCCATCCTATTAATCGTGTGACTGAGATTCACGCCTGATTTTTAAAAGTTTTACACGTTAATTTGTGTTAGTAAAGGTAGATTAGTAATTTGATTTGTTATGTGATTTCGAAAATAAACCATGCATATAGTTGAACTGAACTATGCATTCAAATGAACACAAAAAATGCATTCACTTGAACACAAAAATGCATATGAGTTTCAATTTAAATGCATGTCAGAACGCACTCCCGAGCTCGTTCAAGACGCATCCAAAGACCCGTTCGCAGCACCAAAGGCCCGCCGACCACACCCGCGCCGCCGACCACACCCAACGTCCACTTGCACGCACCCAACGCCGGTTGGGTGCGATGCAGTGCTATGTTGTTTTAAATACATTATTTAGTTGTTTTAAATGCAGTTGTATGCTATTTCATATGCATTATTTATGTTTTGTTGTGGCTTTTCCCAAACCTAGCGTCGACACGCACCCAACGTCCCCTACCCGGACAAGACACCCAAGGCTCCCTACCAGGCCGACGTGCCCGGCGTCCCTACCAATAGCGGTACACACCCAACGCCGGTTGGGTGCGATGCATTGTCATGTTATTTTGAATACAGTGTCATGTTATTATGAATGCAGCATCCCAAATCCAGCGCCCGCGGATACCCAACACTCGCGGACTCCTCGACCTAGCGTCGGCGGGCACCCAACGCCCACTGGACACCTTCCCATTTTGCCCCTGAGCGAAAAATGGGCTTCCACGTGTCAAATTTTGATGCGTCCACGTGTTCAAAATGTGTAGTCTAGATTGAGTACTACATACTATCTGAGGACCAGATACTACGGGAACTCAATCATATATATATATATATATATATAGGGAGTGGATCAAATGAGATCCACATCTTTTTTGCGAACTCTGCGAACTATGCATAAGACGTTGAAGATGATGCACAAAACGGTATAAAGTTGGGCATAACGAAAACTTTCTAAAATTATTTTGTTGTGCAATAATTTTAGAAAGTTTTCGTTATGCACAACTTTATACTGTTTTGTGCATTATCTTCAACATCTTACGCATGGTTCTCAAGTTTTCAAAATAGATGAGTTCTCGCTTGATCCAATCCTATATATATATATATATATATATCGATAAAGTGGTCTTTAGGCATAATAATTCAATTGTAAAATTATTAGACATTCTGTTAACAAAATAAATAGTAACTAATCAAATTCCCTCCCCGTCTGTGCTTGATATTTTAGCTTCACAAATTCAAAAATTACCAGCATGTTGGTTATAAAATATTTTGTGTGCTTCCATCCAAATTTGAAAAACTTTTTAATAAGAGCATAAATTCACGACAACAAGTACTTTTCGAGTGTTATTTAAGTCGATCATTAAGCATAGAAAAAGTTGTTTTTTTTACAAAAAATAACATTTGAGCAATGATCAACATTCATTAATAAATGAAACACGTATATTGCAAAACTTTTTAATGTGAGGATTTTGTACTTTTCAAAGTTTGCCGTGTAACAATTTTGAACTATACATTAATATATAAGTATATGTTGCAATTATTCTCAAATATAAGGAGACGATTGATGTGAATGATTAAAAATAGATAGGAATATGATGAGTTTAGGAATAAAATAATATTTCTTATGATAGAAGGTATGTTGAATGAATATGGGAATGAAATATCATTAGTTCATATTTTTATCTCATATATTAGATACCTTTTGTACATAAATCAAGTTTAATGAGTAATATTATGAATTACTACAATAAAGTTACCCTTGCATGTCTAAACTATACACACGTGTGTGCATAATTGGTTAGACATATTTTGCGTGTATATTATTGTCACTGTCCGACTTTGATGAGGATGGCTAAGCTAGGTTGCGATTTGGGGTGTGAGTTAAAGAAGTGATAAAAATGGTATATTAGGATAATCAATCAATTGAAGGGACATGTTTACCATTAATATATACTAATGATCAAAGATATCGAAAAAGACGATATACATAAAAGAGAAAACTTTAAAGTCATACAACTATATCCCTGTTTGCAGTGAAAAAACATGTGAGATTCAGATATGAAGATGTGCACCCAATGTTTGCATTCTATTCAGTGACAACCAACTTCGCTCAATACTGTCATATTCCATCATCAGTTCAATCTGCACATTAAAACGAGTATGCAGGGCTGAGTACAAATTATTCAGTGGACAAATACTAAACTTTTATAATTTAAATTGTACTATCCGAAAGTAACACACGAGGTTTTATTTGAAAGTCTCGTGCTTACTAAATAATTTCATCATTTTCATAAGATTATCCGGCGGACAATTTCTCATCTGTATGATCCTTATCTACAACATCATGCGCCGTAGAAGGTGGCCACCTTCCACAGACACTGTAATCGATCGAGAGAAACTCTTAGTGCACAGTCGTCATAATTGGCTGACAAATCTTTCAGCACACAGTTATCATCAGTGTATGTGTTAATCTTTGCTAAGAATTCTTTGTCTAGCTTAAGATTTGAATTTGATTAACATCAAGTTTGTGAACCAACACATATATGATACATACATAAAATTTAAACATTTAGAGCAGACAATTAGCATTAAATATTCATCATCATTTTATTTCAAAAGAAAATATCGTAAAGCATTTGTTATTTTCATTTTATCTTTGATGAGAAAGCAAGACAAGTCTGAATCGAACAATACTTAACTCAAGAAAACATTGTCAATCCTTTCATTCAAAAAAGGACCACGACGTGGACTTCCATATTTCTTATATATTTCGAAGGAGTATTGTTATTATTAATTTGTTCTGAAGAATTTCGACGAATCTCGATAGTTTGATTTAATAATTGCCACGCGAAGGGGCTGTTCTCTTATCCTAAATCAACAAGAAATAGTCAAATCTCGATTAACACATTATTGTAACCATTTACTAAGTTAGATAGCTAGCCTTCTTCAACCCGTATTTCACAACCTTGATTATTGTACTAGTACATAAGTATTTTGATAATTGTTAAAAATACTATGTTTCGATTAAACCGAGCAGCAAAGTACATGAAGTGGCATCAATGTGCTAAAATTAAAGCAAACTTATTTTTACGACTTAGACAAAATAAGTAATATTTAGAGTAATTACATATGATTAAATAATTCATTCATCTTGAATCTTGATGCAATCTAAGTTGCTTTTTCCCAGAAGTCGGTTGCTCAGCATTGTTTCCACATACTCTATGAATTTCATGGGGTAGTAAAATGGACGGCCGTCTTCTTCAACCAGCTGCGGCGCCGGAGCGACGATGGCATCCGGCGCTGCGCCGTTGGCCATCACGACCGAGATCCTCGTTGCCTCGGTATTCACTACGGCTCTGTGCCTCACGCTCTTGTACCTCCCATTGCTCAATATCTGTTGAATAGAAAATTATTGAAATTAATTTACTTCAATTTTTAAGTTCTACCAGTGTGCCATTACTTACGTATTGAATTTATTATTTTAATTATAATCTGCATGGAAACATCTAGAGGTGTACAAAAGGTTGGTTCGTTTGAATCGAGAGCGTTGAAATTGAAATACATAAAAAGTCTTCAACCAAAATCCAACCGAACCAAAATTAGTCTAATTTTAAAATTCTCAAATCAAATCAAATCGAGCCAACAAAATCGAGGTTATAAAAATCAAACCAAGCTAAATAAATTTCATTTTTTAATTATTTTTCTAGTTGAACCAAATTGAACTTGAAAAATGATCGAACTGTACCATACTGAATCGAAAATTTTGATCCGGTTTTTAGATTTCTGTTCGACTTTTTACCTAACTAGTAATGTTGAGTACAAACACAAAAAACTGGGATAGAATTGTCTAATCTTTATAACGAACTTGTGCATGTAGATTTACCTCTAGATGGTCAGCATTGTTAACCAGGATTGCATTTTGCGGCGAAATGGTGTCGAACCACTCTCCGTTGTGCTGGATCTGAAGGCCGGCGACTCCATTGTGTATGAGAAAGGTGAGAAGGCCGTGATCCGTATGCGCCGGGATGCCGATGGCTTGATCCGGTTGCGGGCACGGCGGGTAGTAGTTGGCGGCGTACAACTGAAAACACGAGTCCAGTTTCAAAGCTTCGTCCACGAACCCTTCTTCGAGCCCTAGGTTTTCCTCGATCGCGTGCATTAGTTTCCTAAACACCGGTCTGGTTTTCTCCGAGTACTCGTGTAAAGTTTCCCTATAGAGCCCACATTATATTAGTCATTATTTTTTATGTGCTTATAAGATTCAGACTAATTAATTATATACCTTAGAGTTTGAGGCTGGCGAGGGCAGTTAAACTCGGGGTGAACATAGGACTTGACGAAATCCCGCCACAGATGAACCCTTTGGTTGGCCGTGTTGATGAGGCTGCCGCTGCCGGACTTGATGGGGTCCGACGCGCTCTTCGCCTCATACCGCCGCTTCTCCTCCTCCGGCAGCTCGAAGAACTCCATACTCGCCGCGATTATAGCCTTGAGAAGAGTTTCCGGAATCCCATGGTTCACCAACTGCATTATTGATCGAAATATATATGTTAATCTTTTCCGATCCAATTACTTCGAAAACGAAGAACGAAAATATTCTGGATTTGCTTACGATGAAGAAGCCCCATTCACGACAAGCGTTATCGAGGTCGCTGAGGATTTTGGAGCGTTGATGGTGATCTGAGGAGGTAAGGAGGGAGAAATCGATGATGGGGAGTGAATCAGATTGGGAGCCTCTTGAATCAGTGGCGAAAGTGAACTCAGATGGAATGGATTGGAGAGTGGAAGACTCGACTAGCGCTTTGACGAAGGAGTTTTGCGCTACAGCAGCCATTGTTTCTCTCTCTTTCTATTGCTGCTGTGGTTGAGTGTGTGTTGTGTGTTTTTCTTGTGGAGGAAATTAAGTGATGAGTTTAGGAGAGAGTTGGAGTTGCTATTTATAGAAACAAAACTGTAGGCCAGCCAGCCACATAGTGACAGACATACACGTTCTTTTAGTGCTTCAGTAGTTGCATAATTATTATATCATAAAAAAGATTGCATACTAACTTTCCTGTGTTGTTAATAAAGGTTTTGCATTTGCAGCCATTGTTTTTTTTTTATTAAAAATAATCTAATTAGAATCACACAACTCACTGACTTAGAGCACGCCGAGTTGGAAACTTAAAGGCCATCCATTTCTCGTGCTATATATTAATTCGTGATCCATTATTCACGTGATTATTAAATTATATTACTAACTTTTATGTTTTTAGTTCTCTCAAAAAATCTTTTATGTTTTTTTAATTAGTTTATTGTTAAAAGGATACTCCATGTGACGGGCGATATACGTTGTCGCTTAAATTAAAAGGAAAGCTAATTAATTTATGTTTCCTAACTATGTTATGCTTATTTTAAGAATTTTAAAATTTCTTCACGTGCGAAGATAAGAAAAGAGGTAAAATAGATATATTGTCCTTCTAGAAGACTAGAACCAACATCTTTCTCTTTGTTTCAACTATAAGTTGACGATTTAGTTATTTTATTAGAAAATTAGGTTAACATAAATACCAACTCAAAAAAAAGATTAATATAGATACACTAGTTGTGCTCCATATATAGTCTCTACGTCAACTTTTCCCTCAAATCAATTATATTTGTTGTAGCAATAGAAATAGAAATTATATAAAATTCAACCAAATCCCTTTAGGATGTGTTTGAATTGAAATAATAAAGATGGACTTGATGAATGAATTAATAATCATAGATAAAGCCCACTCGTCTCTCTTTTGCAAATTATACAGTATATGTACAAGTTTGGCACTCTGCATTTTATGCACGGCTGATAGTTCGTGTTATCATATATGTTGTGTTTCTCATATATATATACATATACACACGACATGATAAGGTCAAATATATTCAAGAATACGATTATGATAATTAAAGATTGTTTTGACGACACAACATGACATCATAAAAGAAAAATTAATATTTATTAATAACAGTAATTTTAAATAGTATAGGATAAAACAAGATAAGGAATTAAATTACAAAAGCTACAAAAAACATAATCTACATAAGTATTCTATTAATTCTTTTTATAACGTAGACATGATGATAAGGATGCAGCATTATAATTATATGTCATTGTCATGTCTATAATAGACTCTTTATAATAATAATAATAATAATAATAAAATAAATTTTTATTGTTAAGAAGTAGTATTATGAGATTTCGATAGATTCCTTTATCTGACAGATGGAGGAGGAAGATAACATATATATATATATATATTAAAATAATATTAAATCATAAATGAAAATCTCATACATATATAAGCACTTTCTGTGCGCACCCAATTAAAATTTAAAATATATCCGAAGAGATTGAGATTGATATGCATGCTTTCTTTTTCCGAGCAATTATATAAAGTACGCCATTCGTTATTAATGAGTGAATTCTGCCAACAAATTAATTTTAGATCGATGAAGATATATAAAGTATAGTTAAGGATATTTTTTATATATAAAAAAATCCTTTTATTTATTTACGTACGTGACAAGACTGAGAATTGAATAAAAGTTCAGTTATAATAGGATATATATCGATCTGTACTATTTAATAAAAGGTAATGTACATTGATGAACAAAAATATCATTTATACTCAAAAAAATATCAATGTTTACCTATACGGATATCCGTCCAGGAGACCGCCTCTTACTATTTTATTAATGAACCCCTTTTTATCGTAAAACTAGAGTAGTTAATTTTAGATGGGTTAGGTTAGCTTCCGGGATTTGGACTTAAGATATTGGATACAGTTTCTACATGGAATTTTCCTTTCTAGCTGGACTGTTCTACCAAATAAACAGCTTTGATTTTCTCCTCTTTTGCCGGAATCTTAAATGATTAAATTTAGTTTTTGTTTTTCTTTTCTGAGGAAAGTTAAATTTAATTAGCAAGATGAAAAATAAATAAATAATAAAAAGAAAAGAAAAAAAGAAATGAGCAGTTTTCTTGATTTACTAATACACAAATATTTTGATAATAATTAATTGAGTGATGCTATTCGGCCACATTGTGGCCGGCCACAATCAACTTTAATAAATGAAAAAGTCATTTATTTAATTTTTGATCTATTAAAAAATTAGTTTTACATTAAAACTATCTTATGGAATTACAATTTTGCACCTATCGAATGAAAATTTTAAACTTAAATTTAAATTTAATAATTTAATATTTTCGTAATACGTGGAAAGTACATACACCACCACAATGTGGCCACAAAGATTTACTGTAATTAAAATACTATGTTTCGATTAATACGAGAAGCGAAGTACATGAAGTGCTACAATTCTAACTTCTATCAATTTATCTCTCTTCTGTGGCTGAGTGTGTGGTAGGAAAGTGAGGAATGTTACTTGAGTTGCTATTTGTAAGAGAACGGTTTATCACGTTAACGTGTAGCTTCATTCCTTATACTTTCCTGTTCGAGAAATATATCTTACAATTGGTCGTAGCTAGTTCAATTTTCAAGGCCAAATTCTTTATGCTTGACCGATAGGATACGGTCCAACTACTGCGCCCAAGATCGCGCCCAATACAAGAACTGACATCGCTCTACCCGACAAGTTCGGCCCATGAAGACCCTAAAGTCGGTGGGAACGCAGAAGCTCACCATATCTAAAAGAATCCTAATTCAAGAGGATAGGATCTCGAATCCTAGTTAGAGAAGACTTGGATTCGAGATCTGGTCAATACATTGTGTATAAATAGAGGCTAGATTAGACGACATAGATCATTCACTCTCTTTGTAATCGCTTCTTACACCTCAATACACATACTCTCTCTCGCCCGTGAACGTAGATCTTATTCACGATCGAACCACGAAATCTTTGGTGTTCTTGCGATTTATTTCCCTTACAATTTAAGATCGATCACCGCGCCGTCTGTTGGAAACGAAATTTTGTGTTTTCGATCAACCACCGTTTATGTGGAAATAATTATGACCGGTACACCGAAGCCATGCATCCGGGACCGTCACGGCAACAACAACGCCGACGGCGAAGGGAACGCCGAGCTCAACTCGGAAGAGCCCAATCGGAGAAGAAACCCCGAGGGGCATATCCAAAGTCTCGACGAGCACGGACACCCCGCCCGCAGGAGCAAAAGTTACCATAGCGAAGGCAATCGTAGTAATAATCCGGGAACCTCCGGCTCATAGTAAACCTTGACGACGCCGCCGGGATTTCGAGAAAATAAGGAGAGCTTTCTCCAGTTCTCGGTCAAGCATTGTGGTCGGCCACGCCCCGAAGAACGGAACATCAAGCCTCATCTAGATACGAGGCATCACAACGAGAGTCGGGGCCCAAACCGACCGCGCAAGCGAACGAGCAACGCGGGAGAGGACGCCGTGATCACCGCGAAGCCGGCCTCGATCGCTGTAATCCATCCAACGAACTCCGCCCGATCTCCGTGGGACGAGCAGCAGCAGAAAAGGCATCGTGGTCGCCAAGTCGGTCCGAGTCACCTAAACGAAGTTCGATCGTCGAACTCCGTCCCCGCCTCCAGAGGACGGCTTCGATGGATACGGAAGATAGCCACCCGTTCTCAAATAGAATACTCAACACTTCTCCTGATAAGTACGGTACCAAGCATCGCCCTCACGACGGGTCGAGGATCCACGTAACTTCCTCTCGCAGCTCCAATACAACATGATCAACCAACGCCTCACCACCCATATGTGTAAACTCTTCCCGAGTTACTGTCGACAACGCCCGCAGTGGTTCGACACCTACCCACGGAAGCATCGGCCCTATCGCGACTGATGGTCGCTTCCACCGAAGGTTCTTCCAAAAGGCGGAATCAAAACGCCATCAAGACACCTCCTCACCATAAGGCAAAGCCGAATGAGTCCATTAGCGACTTCATGACAAGGTTTAACAAGGAGTGTTTGAAGGTCAAGACGTGAACGACCGTTAGTCATCTCGCCTTCCAAAACGGCATCTTGCCGGGGCCTTATACCGAGAGATCGCTGGCACGAACCCCGCATCGCAATGTAGTCAGGCGAATAGCCAACCGTTGGGCAAAGCGGACGAGGCCGACAAGAGAAAGCGCAAGCGCAAAGCGCAGACCCCGAAAAGGAAGAAGAGACGAAGGAAGGAAGATCGAACCAAGGGTCAAGCGCGCGGGCAGATTGCATCGCCCGATAAAGTCCGTGCTCGGTCCGCGCGACGAATCGAACGACCTCAATACACCCCGTTGACGGCCGAGCGTAAATCACGACTCCACATGAACTCGCTCGAGAAGCCTCGACCGATGACGGGGAGGAAGAGGTGCCGACCTATGGATAAATACCGCCATTCCATGATGATTACGGCACGACATCAAGAGTGCAAAGAGCTCATGGGTGAAATAGAGATGCTAGTTCGTGACGGATCCTCAAGAAATACCAAGGACAGAGTCGCCAAGCCAACCAAAGTCAAAAGAAGAAAAACAGGAAGAGGAAATTGTGCCCCTACAAAAAACAAAACGCAAAGACCGACGAGGAAGGAGATGACGAGCCCCAATATGACGGGTGGTTCCACTATTACGGGCTCCCTGTGAGTCACGAAGTCCTCCTCAAGGCCGATGTTCAAGTCCTAGAACCGCGAACCTACCAATAAGAGGTTCAGAAAGGACGAGGCGATCACCTTCTCCGAGGACGACCCGCACTATGACAAGACCCCCACCAGACGCGTTGGTGATCCGTAGTAGTCGCAAATAAATTGGTAAACGCTTTACATCGACAATGCAATGGCGGTGAGCATCCTCTTCAAGGATTGCTTTGACAAGCTAGGAGTAGAAGAAGACACCTCGCACAAGCACCGCCACTCAAGCTTCGCCCGTGAAGAGACGCGCCCGTAAGGAATCACTATTACAAAATCAAGATAGACTACGCTTTTTATGTGTAGTGTATATGCGTTCAGTAGTGTAGAGAAAAGTGGTGTAGAGAAAAATAAAGCGGCGACACACTACGCTTTTTATGCGTAGTCTATACCCACTATAGACTACGCCGCACATAGACTACGCCACGCCGTAGTCTATACCGAAAGACTACACAAAATTTCGCACATACACCACGCTTTTTATGTGTAGTCTATACCCACCATGACTCACGCCGCACATAGACTACACTTTTACGCGTAGTCTATACCGGCTGCATCACACAAAATTTCACACATACACCACGCTTTTATGTGTAGTCTATACCCACTATAGATTACGCCGAACATAGACTACGCTTACGCCGTAGTCTATACCAACATCACACAAAATTTCGCACATACACTACGCTTTCGAGCGTAGTCTATATGTATTAACCACGGTTTTTAGTTTATTTACTACGGTTTTAATGCCAAATTTACTACGCTTTTTATTAAAACCGTAGTCAATTTAATAACAACTACGGTTTTTCAATTTCAATCCTAGTTAATTTCTTTATTTAAACTCGCATAATTAATAACGCACAAGCAAACGAGATTAAAATATACTTATGACTACGCTCAAAATCACTATTCAAAATATACAACTGCTTTCATTACGACTACAAAATCACTATACAAAAATATACAACTGCTTTTTCATTACTACAAAATCACTATACAAAAATACTATGCACATCACATAACAAAACAATAAGATCGATCCCCATATCACAAGACAAAATAATTCAAAAGATCAATAACTTACAACTAAAACATCACAAGACTATATGTGAAGAAGCATGAAATTTGCCCATTCAACGCGAACTTCATCAATGTCCTCTCGAGAGTAAGACCGATTTTAAACTATTAACAATTCAAAAATAGAATTTAGCACTCTTGTATGAAAAAAATGATTATATTAAAGAAACGAAATGTTTATCTTACATGTGAACGTAAAGAAATGGAACCACTCTTCATAACTTCTTCAATTATATCTTTCATGAAGCGTAGTACAAAGAACCCGCATTGCTTGAAATCGGGTTGTTTTCGACACTTTTAAAATATCAAATATTAGCAACATGTAGATGTATATGAAATCCTACATAAAACAAACGTGATTTGATAAATGAAAATACCTTTACAATTTCCCAAGTTGGTTGCTTTCTTCCTCTTTTCTCCAATTTTGCATTAAACATAAAATTGTCCTTCAAGCAACTAAGTTTGGGTTATCCCAACCAAGGCAAAACATAAAATGAAGAAAATAAAAAAATCTAAATGAAAAACAAATAAAATTTTATTAAATTCAAGAATGCATCGAAGCTCGGTTTTACATCATCCAAGAAGTCTTGAAGGGAATCCGAGTAACTCATCCTCTGCTAACATCAATTGATGATGCAAAATTTCATTGTTTCTAGCCAACTTTATTGAGGGGACCATTTAAGCTTCCCATAGACATTTGGGCGCCTTTGCAAAATGATGCTTTATTGATTTGGTGGATAAAAAATCAAAATATAAAAATAATAATAATAATAATATATTATTAAATTAAGAAGACAAGATTAAAATGGGCTACAAACAACACACATGTTAGTGTAGTGGACCCTTATGTAATTTATATAAAGATATAGGAATGTGTTATATCACGGATGAACTGTGTTGTTAATATTGTGGGATAATAAATGGCAACCCAGAAATGAGAGAGAAATATGAAGAAGGAAAGTTGGGAGAGAAAACCAGAATTTCATATCCTAAAATATTTCTTTCGCAGGTCCACAACTAAATATCCTCATAAAAGCTAAAACTTGGTTAACAAGAAAACAGTAAAAGCGTGCTTCAAAATAAAAGCGAGAATAACAAATTCTCCAGACTTTCCACTCTAAAAAGTAAAACCCATCTTCTTTCCCTTCTCTCAATTCTTCCTCGACACAGTCGTTATTTTCATTTCCTCCTCCAGTTCTGCTTTAACCTTTGCAACCCCTTGATCCATAACAGTTAGTTCGTGCATGACTCACATTTTGTACCTAAATAATGAGCCCTACTTAACCAAAAGATTCCCTACACCTCTCTATGTTTCCAAATGGGCCATTCTAACTCAATTATATGTTGAAAAATTACTCCTTATGCTATGTTGATTATGTCCCAGTTTGAAATTTTTAAACTCAAGATTCAAGAAAATGAAACAGGGGGAAAGGAAATTGGTGGCCTACAATTTTTTCACTTTTTTATTGCATGATAGATTAAATTTTTTTGAGAACCCCTCTTTTCTTGTCATTACTACATGCCATTAAACATTACTTTTCTTGTCATTACTACAAACTTGAAGTGACAACAATCCACCCGTACATAAGGCATCTCGAACACAGAGTACACTTAGGAGCTTGCTAAACAATCAAAACTCAGACAATAAGATCATCGACACTAAGATGATAACATTAGAATCAATCTCATCTTATTGCATAATCACGATTGATACTAGACTAGAATAACTCCATAATATCACATTATCTAGAGAAATGGTTCGTTAAGGTTATGACCAACAACATGAAGAACTAAATGCTATGAATGGAAGAGTTTCCCATTATGCTGACAAAGAGATGCCTTTGATGCAAATGACAATTTATTTTGAAATCCAACACTGCTAATAAAACCATGTATAACATCATGGGCAACATTAGAAGCAAGGATAAAACACAATCTGAATAGAGATGCATAAGCCACAATCAATAATCATGACAAAAATTGAGGCCAAGCTGCACTTTTTCAAGAGTTAAAAAAAGGGCAATCTTGATGCTCGATTCACCCTGATTAACTTACAAAATAATACAGATTCAGTATGGGAGAACAAAAAATCCAGACATAAGTAGAACAATGCTGATATTCTGATCAAATAAGTCTCAAATTGATGATAAATAATGTAAGTCAATCTCAAGTCAGAATAACCCATCATCCTGGCAACATGAGCGAAACCCCAAAATCAACACTAACAAGAGATGACAAACAATAGAGTAAGCAAACCTGGTCAGGCTGAGCAACATCAGAGAAAATGACATCAACCATGCCAACAAGCATTCTATACTTAGCAGGATGCCTTGCATCCTCAATAATCGGATAACATCTGTTCGTTTCTTAGCCATGTTCACTAAGTCCCTACCACTTCTGTGTGAAAACTCAACAGCATAAACAACACCCTCCTATCAAAAGAAATGTAATACCAAATTTCAAAAGGATGAAGAAATGAAAGCAACATATACTGATAGCTGCAAAGAGAAATTACTCACCGGGCCAACAAGGTCGGAAACATGAGAAACAGTTGTTCCAGAAGCAGCACCAAGGTAAAGAACACGTGCACCAGGTTTCTTCAACCAACCAAAAACAAACATATAATAAGCAAGATGGATAATAAAACCCAATTAACATTGAAAATGTCACATTATTAATAAACTCACAATCCAAATGCTGTCAACACCACCGAGAATTGCAGCAGCCAACTTCGAACGAAAAGGATTCCACACTCTGTACTCAACCTTAGTTCCATCTTCGTTCTGTTAAAGATAACGCCATTTATATAAAATTAAACCAAACAAATAACAAATGGATACGAACAAATAGTTTAAAGTGCTAATGCAATCAAATCGAGGATATACCTGAACAGAAACCCTCTTTTCGTTGTAAACAGCTTCACCAGGCACAAGATTTTTTGTGCAGAGAGCATCTTCTTTCCCCTTAGCAATGAAAACACCGTCGTGTCTGTGTGGCTCAACCACAACCTTACTTCCTCCCTTCATTCCTGGTCCTCCTCGTCCACCTCTGCCGCCACGTCCGCCTCTACCGCCGGCGCCTCTGCCGCCGCCTCTCCCTCCGAATCCATCGCCTCGCTTCATTTCGCTACTTCTGCCGCCGAAATCGCCATCTCTGCCTCCGCTTCTCCCACTGAATCCACCTCGTCCACCACTTCTACCACCGCCATCTCCTCGGCCACCCCTAAAGCCACCGCGCCCTGCAAAAAGAGTAAATTGTTTTCAGCTTATGAATTAAGCTACAGGGTTTGCTATTACACATGAAAAAATGTGGGAGTGAAGGGCGGGAATGAAGTTTTTTTTTTTTTAAATTTATGACATAGACTACGCTTTTTTATTAAAAACACGCACATACACTACTTTTTAAGCGTAGTCTATACCCACTATAGACTACGTGACATAAACCACGCTTTGTTAGCGTGATATCTTCAAAAATTAGCATGTACTACGCTGATAAAAACAGAATATCTATGTACTACACGCCACGAAAAAGTAGTACATAATAATGAGAGAAAAGTAGTTTTGTAGTAGTGAATAATCGAGCCACCCGTCACGGTGGGAAAGCACCAACGATCTCGACCAAGGTGGTGCGGTTCAGAGTGAAGGCCCTCGTAGATAACATCATACTAGTAGGCGAGATTGGTCGAATTATTGTAAGGCGGCAGATGCTCAACGCACCACCCGACGATAAAAATACCCACCACGGGGGAATGTACCGTGATCCGAGGTGATCAAGCAAGCGAGGAATGTATGCAAGTTGTTTTACGAGGTGCCGGACCTCGGTCCAAAGACCCACGTGCATAGCAATTAAGAAAACCCGGGAGTTGGAGTCGAAGACATCGCCACTCCCCGGACGGATGGAAGAGGTCGATTGTACAAAGACGAGCCATCAAGGTCGCCGGGTTGGTTTCACCACGGCACCAAGTGAAGGATCGATCATCCAACTCCTAAGGAATTCGGACGTGTTTGCTTGGTCTCCTCGACACGACCGAGTCTCGCCGAGTATCATCACCACCGCTCAACATCGACCGAACATAAAGCCGCCTCGGCGTAAGCAAAGAATTTTTGTAGCCGAACGGAATCAAGTCATTCATGACGAGGTGAACCACCGTTAAAAGCACGACATCTTGCTCGAGGTCAAATATCCGACCGGATAGCCAACCCGGTGATGGTGAAGAAAGGAGGAGGATGGCGAATGTGTATCGACTACACCGACCTCAACAAGCATCGCCCAAAGGATTGCTATCCCCTTCCCAACATCGACAAGAAGGTCGACGCTGGTCGGATACTGAAGTCTTCGCTTGGACTTATACAGCGGTATCACCAAGTCCCGATGGACGATGAAGACGCCGCCAAGACAAACGCCTTCATTACCGACTTCGGTCTTTGCATATAAAAGATGTCATTCGCCTTAAAATGCAGGGCTACCTATCAAAGGATGGTGGACAAAATATTTCACCTACATAGGTCGAATGTGGAGTATATGTAGACTACATCGTCAAAAGCAAGCGAAGAAGTCGCATGTGTTTCCGAGCCTCCGGATCGCCCCTCGGCCTTCTTCGAAAATCAACCTAAAACTAAATCCCGTAGTGCACGCTTGCGGTCCGTCCGAAAGTTCTTAGGGTGTTGGGTTTCACAAGAAGGCTAAAAGCAAATCCGCCCAAGGTCCAAACCATTTTGGAAATGAAGATGCCAAGACCATCCATGACGTACATAAGTCGACAGTCGATAGCCAGACTAAGCCGCTTTCTTTCAAAAGCCGCGGATAAGCGCCTACCCTTCTTCAAGATACTCAAAAGGCCCCAAATTCTCATGGGACGAGGTGCACAAGTCCGTCAAGACCTCAAGAGCTACCTCGCCAAGCTCCCACTCTATCCGTCCCAAAGAGGAGAGGTCCTTTTCCTCTACCTCGCCGCCCGGACGAATCCATAAGTGCGATCACAGCACGAGAAGAAGGACGCGACTCGGTGTATTTCATCACCGAGCACTAAAAGGCCCTAAACGAGGTATCGCCCTTGAGAAGCTTGCCTTAGCATTAATAAACGCCGCGAGAGACTACGCCCATACTTCCATGCACATCCCATACAAGTCCTTATCGACTACCCACTTCGCAAGTATTGACGGGCTCAAGCATCGTGAGAATCGCGAAATGGGCAATCGAATCGGGCGAGCACGATATATCCTTCGCCTCGCCAGCCATCAAAGGTCAAGCCCTAGCGGATTTCCTTGCCGAGGCTAACTTCGCCGAAAAACCGAAGCCCACCGAGTCCGTGACGACGATGCAAGCCGAACCCATGGTTGAAACACCGAGGAGAGTCTTGGCAACTCACGCTGACGGGCTTCGGGAAAAAATGGCGGAGCGGTATCTTACTCCCAGGCCCGGACGACCAAGAGATCGCTTACTCACCGGTTCACATTCAAAATACGAACAACGAAGTGGAGTATGAAGCATCGATCGCAGGACTTCGCCTCGCTCAAAGTCTCGAGATACGAGCCGCAAGTTCACAAACGACTCAAGTCATCGTAAGCAAATGTTGGGAAAATACGAGGCAAAAGCGATGAATGAAGAAGTATCTTGAAAAAGCAAAAGCATGCAACGGACTTTCTCACACTTCCAGATAGTTCGCATCCCAAGGAGCAAAATAGCCGGTGACATCTTATAAATTGGCCTCGCCATCAACGAGCCCGCCAAGAGAGGAAGTCCAAAGGTGAGCATAAACGATGCCAAGACGGAGCCGAGGTCAACATAGTCTCGGATGAAGAACCCAATTGGACGACTCCCATTCGAGAGTACCGGAGAAGGCGAATCGCCCTACGGCAGCCGGAGGCTAGGAGGATCCCGAACAAATCTCTGCGATATACAATCGAGCAGTGAGTCCTATACGAAAGTCATATCTCCAACCTCTTAAGGTGCTTGGGTCCAACCGAGCTAATTACGTTCTACGAAATACACGAAGGTTCGTGCGGAAGCCACATCGGACCCCGAGCCTTGTTAAAGAAAGTCATGCGATGGGGATACTATCGCCAACAATGTTCCAAGACTCAATGGACCTCGTAAAAAGTGTCCAAGTGTCAAATCCATGGAATGTACCAAGGTCGCCCTGCACCGACCTCACCTCCGTCTGAGCCCTCGCCGCTTATGCAATGGGGATAGACATTGTGGGCCCTTTGTAAAGCACCGTGAGCTCCAATTTTAATTGTTGCGATCGACTACTTCACGAAGTGGGTGGAAGTTCGAGCCATCGCGAAAATCACAAGCAAGAACGCCTCAACTTCGTATGGAAGAACATAGTGTCGCTCGGCATCCCCATATCCTCCTTTCGGATAACGGAACACACCACGGATAAGACATTCAAAGATTGGTGTCAAGAGCTTGGATCCAACAAAGTTCACCTCGGTGGCCCATCCTCAAGCAAATGGTCGACCGGTTACCAACAGACCATCGTAGGGTCTAAAACTCGCCTCGACCGAGCTAAAGGCCTCGGGTGGAAAATTTACCACGCATCTTATGGTCGCATCGAACAACGCCCGGACTCGAACGGAGAAACACCATACGGTTTGGTGTATGGAACAAGCAAGATGATCCTGCGAGATCGGAGTACTAAGTCCTCGCACTATCGACTTCTCTCCCAAGCAAATGGGGAAAATCTACGAGCTGATCTAGACTTACTCGAAGAAAGAGAGACCTCGCCACATCAAGGAAGCTCGGCAAGCAACAAGTAGCTCAGTATTACAACCAGCGTTAAAACCCGACAATTCCAAGTGGGCAACCTCAGACCAAATAATGAAGTCAAGAAAGCCGCCACTCGGCAAGTTGGAGGCCACACGGGAAGGACCTTACCGGTCGACGAAGTCCTCGGCAAAGGGGCCTATAAGCTCGCTCAATTGTCCGGTGAGCAATTACCCAATGCATGGCACATCATCCATCCAAGAAATATTATGCATAAGTGTCAAGGGTCGGGTCTTGTTCACCATATTTTTAAAGTCCTGTTTAGAGTCCGAGTCTTATTGGTTGTCGCGTCTTCTTTTATCAATAAAATATTTATTTTTACGAGTTCTACTTGTCACTAATGCATAATTAATCTTCACATTATTTACCCTCTACTTGAGGACAAATTCCCTCGACGGAGGTCGACACATCGTTTCATACGAATGTAAATCTAAACGCAGCATGCCTACATACGAGATCGACTACCTTCGCTTATTTCAAGCGCCTTCTATGTAGACGAAGGGGACCACCCTCCCGATGACCTCGGAAAAAACAGAACCATTCCTACATACGAGATCGACTACCTTCGCTTATTTCAAGCGTTCTCTCTATGTGACGAAGGGGACCACCCTCCCGACGACCTCGGCAAAAAACAGAACCATTCCTACATACGAGATCGACTACCTTCGCTTATTTCAAGGTTCTCCTATGTAGACTAAGGGACCACCCTCCCGACGACCTCGGCAAAAAACAGAACCATTCCTACACACGAGATCGACTACCTTCGCTTATTACGGCCGCTCTCTATGTAGATAAAGGGACCACCCCTCCCGACGACCTCGAAAAACAGAACCCCTACCTTCGTGCGAGAACGATTTCTTTCAAGCGGAATTTCACGAGGACTAACTACTTTCGATATTACTCTTGTTCAAATACAAAGTCAACAAGAAACCATTCTTATTAAATAAAAGACGACGGGTTACATTTTACGAGGACGGAGCGGATCGGAAAAGTCGAGCCAATCCCTAGAAAATCGGAATTCAAAGCACTCATCTATGCTAATCCTACCTTTACCTCGACCTCGGTCTATATTACGGGCCCGCCAGCGACCGGTCACTTGACGACGCAGCTGCGAGCTCGGCCTCGACCACTTGATGACGCCGGCCTCGACGCTGGAGGTCCACGACGCTCAGGGCAATAGCACGCCTCTCTTGTGCGCGCCACTCCGGATCGTCATAATTTGGTTCATTTATTCTAGGCGAGAAGCTCCGTGAAGAAGAGGCCTCTGATCCCGTCAAGTATTTCGTCGAGTTGTGGTTGTCGAGCGATGCGAGTTTGTATATGCTCCCGAGCCTTTTAATTCAGCGATCGCCCGTGAATTGCCGTGAGGTGCGACCATATTCGCTACCGTATTCTTGAACAACGGGCAGCAGACCCGACAACCTCGCTTCAACTTCCGGATCGCTATCCCACCATTTCGTGGATAACCTCCTCGTACTCGGCATGCTCCTCGCCTATCACCTGGCCTTCTCCATGGCGACCTCGAACGCTCCTCCAATTCCAAAAGGCGAGCACGGAGCTCGTCACAGCTCTCCGAGCGGCTCTATGTGACATCGGACTACCAGACGTGGCCAAGCCGCCTTTATATGGAGAGTTCGACCTCTTTCAACTCAAGAGCCCGCGATAGGTCTTCGATTCGGTTCAACCGAGGAGAAGATCAAGCATTTCGAGAGACAACCGAATAAAAAAAAAAGATAAGTTTCTTAACATAAACCCGATTTTATTAACATGCCCATAGCAAAATCAAGACACATTTACATTCAAAAAAAAAAAAAAAAGAGATGAAAAGATGGGGATCAACCGACCCTCCGAAGCTTCACCACATCCGCCGCCTCAAGCTCGGATAGCCTCGGCCTCTTCCGTCCCTTTCGCCCGCCCGCCCGACCTCTCGAGCCACCGAGTCTCGACGCCGCTGAAGCATCACCGCACCCCCACCCCTTGCATAATCGGATAGTAAAGCTCGGTCGGGGATCCCGATCCACGGACAAAGCGCGAACGGACTCGCGGACAAAAGAACCGAGGAGGAGGCAAGGTTACTGAAAGACGGAAGCTCCTTCGGGCCGTGGACGATCACATCAAAATAGCCTGCGTCTCAGACATTATCCTCGGTCTCCTCATACCCATACTTGGCTTTGTCAAGGTCAGGTAGTCCTCGGCGACATCTTCGATTGCAGATCCGAGACGGCGCTTATTAAGCACTTCGCCGCGTCGAGACCATCCGAGAAGTCGCCGACATGAACGACCTCTCCGCAAATGCACGGGCGTCTCTCCTCGCGAGCTCGCCATGTCCGCCTCCCGATGGCGAACCTGTTCCACCTCGCCTTCATCAAGGCAACCTCGGACTTCGCCGCCCGCCCGTGCCGCCTCCCGCCACAACCGCCCGCCGACTGCCCTTGTCGCCGCCTCAATAGCCATCGCATCATCCGCTCGCTTGACGAGGTCCCGACCTTAGCCTCGACCTCGGATATTTTTGAGTAAGGAGGTATTCTCCGCCCACCTCCCGAGCATCATAGGGCCACCTCGTCAAATGCACAGAACGGCGCCTTCAAGTAATCCGATATAAGATCGATACTTTTGACACCTCACCGCCACGCCCCGACCCCCATACATTATATACATCAGTCGAAACACGGTTTTATACTACAAACAAAGTATAAGGACAGTACAAAACCTCGGGAAGAGAGGCGGCAACGACTTGAACCAACGATTCAAGACTCACCTCGGCGAAGAACCGAGGACTCGTGGATTACATCCTTCCGCCTCAAGCGCTTGAGTGGTCTGCGGCGAAGGGATCTCAAGGTCCCACGGTCATTTCGGGCATGTCCTCGAAATCCTTCAAGCCGGAGACCTCGGCTCGCCACGTAGATCGGTTCGCCACGAGATCGGCTCCTTCCTTTCTTCTTTCTTTCCCCGGAAGGTTCACTACCAAGAAATACATAGGTCAACATCAGCAGGATAATCATGCAAAAAAAAAAAAAAAGAGGGCCTCACCTTCACCGACTCCACCCCGAGGTAGGATCATAAGGCTAAGCCCGCGGCCGCAAGCTCGGCCTCGAGAAGACCTCGTCAACAAGGCCAATTTTGTCCGGCCTCCTCCAGTCACCAAGCCCTTGTCGACAAACACATCGGCGATCTTATCGATCGCCATGGAACTCCATATGTCCTCAAACCGATGAAGAAGAACTTCTTACGCCACTGGAGATCTTCGACTTAATCTTGGCTTTGAATTTCCTACGGGTGATAGATAATACCACCCCGAGCCGCCTTCGATTCAAAAGCGAAGGACAAGCCCCAAGGTCAAAGGAAAATTATGCTATAGCATAGACACTAAAGGCGATCATATGCCGGAATGAGTTCGGCGAGAGTTGGGCAAGAGATAGGCCAAACATCTCTTGGAACTCAACGATACGTAAGGAAAGGAAGACGAAGACCGCCTCGAGGTTTGCCCTCGCACACGGTAATAAAACCATCCGAGGGGCACAAGCCCTGTCCTCCTGGACGGGCAACGAACTCAATACTAGAGGAATACTATATTGAAAACATATATCCCTAATATCAGAAATACCTAGGATTGAAGAAAAAGAAGACACTTTGCCGCAATCCCCCACTGAGGGAAACGCAGACTACACTCAGAAAGAGGCATATGAATACGGGTAAAACAGGCTGAGACACTAAACCAGACGGGGGAACAGACAAGATTTGACGCTCAGGCGACTCGTTAATGGAAGAGGTAGCCATTACTTACTTTTGTTTATCGAAGAAGACAGAAGCTTCAAGTCGTCAATGGCGCAGAATAAAGTGTTTCTCGCAGAAGGCAGAGAGGTTTTTGAAATTCAGAGAAATGTAGAAGGCAAGTGATAAGAGATATTGCGTATCAAGGAAGACATTCCCCTAATATGCACTTTATCGGGAATCCAAACGCTGCCAATTAAATGCGCATTAAACGCGTATCCGCGTCCAAGCTCAAGAACGGCGAGAAAATCATCTTGACCTCGGCATAACGCCCGTCGGTGAAGCGATGAAGAAGACCTCGACTAACGCCTCGACGGTGAAGCGGTCGAAGACCTCGGCATAACGCCTCGTCGGGTGAAGCGGTCCAAGAAGACCTCGGCATAAGGCACCGTCGGGTGAAGCGATCGAGAAGACCTCGCATAACGCTCGTCGGGTGAAACCGGTCGAAGACCTCGGCATAACGCCTCGCCGGGTGAAGCGGGCCAGAGACCTCGCTTAACGCCTCGTTAGGTGAAGCGGTCATAAGACCTCGGCATAACGCCTCGTTAGGTGAAGCCGGTCGAAGAAGACTCGGCATGACGCTCCTGCAAAAGGCTGTGACACCTCGCCAGAGATACAAACAACAAAAAAGACCTCGGCAGACGCCTCTGCGAGCACTGCATACGATATACGACGTCAGAAGCATTGAGTCAGACAATGAAAAGTATGTAAGATCGTCCAAACCCCGCTTCGTCACAACAACCCCCAATCCAAAGATGACCTCGTTTCTGCGTCTTTTTGGGGGGTTGTGATAGGATACTGCCCAACTACGGGCCCAAGCATCGTGCCCAATACAAGTAATCGACATCAAGCTCGGCCCGGACAAGTTCGCCCATGAAGACTCCTAAAGTCGGTGGGAACGCAGAAAGCTCACCATATCTAAAAGAATCCTAATTCGAGAGGGATAGGATCTCGAATCCTAGTTAGAAGACTTTGATTCGAGATCTAGGTCAATACATTGTGTATAAATAGAGGCTAGATTAGACGACATAGATCATTCACCTCTTTGTAATCGCCTTACACCTCAATACACATACTCTCTCTCGCCCCGTGGACGAGATCTTATTCACGATCGAACCACGTAAATCTTTGGTGTTCTTGCGCATTTATTTCCTTACAATTTAAGATCGATCACAAATTAAACATGTATGCAAGACAAAATTGTAGTCATGATTTAAAAACATACAAAATATAGCCACCTTTTAGAACTTTAGTTTGATGAGTTCAATTATTGAAGTTTTAAAATAAAATATATTTCTTTTATATTCTAAACAAATAACATATATTTGAATTTTTTCCCGTTATCAATTTACACAATTCAGAGCACGTCGAGTTAGAAACTTGTTGGCCAGCCAAGTGGTTTATCGTGCTGTAATCTATTTGTGTTTATTTAATCACATAATTATTAAATTACAATTTTACATTATTTATTTATTTAGTTTATTTGAGAGGGAAAATAGGATTTGTGGGGATTGAACCTTAACCTCACTCTTTCTCTGGACTTATATCATATATATGTATTTTATTATTGTTAACAAAAAATACTCCATGTGATTGGTGTACACGTTGTCACCTAAAACTAATAGGAAAGCTAATTCTTCTTGATAAAGATTAAAAATATATGTTTCTATTAATTCGAGAAGCAAAGTACATGAAGTGGCACAAAAGTGCTGCAATTGACGTAGCAAAGTTATTTTTACGACCTAGACCAAATACATAGTATTCGAGTTAAATATGATTAAATAATTCATTCATCTTGAATCTTGATGCAATCTAAGTTGCTTTTTCCCAGAAGTCGATTGCTCAGCATTGTTTCCACATATTCGATGAATTTCATGGGGTGATAAAATGGGCGGCCGTCTTGTTCAACCAGCTGCGGCGCCGGAGCTACCACGGCGTCGGGCGCTGCGCCGTTGGCCATCACAACAGAGATCCTCGTCGCCTCGGTGTTCACCACGGCTCTGTGCCTCACGCTCTTGTACCTCCCATTGCTCAATATCTGTTGCACAGGAAATAAAATATAATTTTGAATTGAGAACGTTGAAAATTGAAATCCTCAAATCAAATCAAATCGAAGCGACAAAATCGAGGTTATAATAGTCGAACCAAACCAAATAAATTTCAATTTTGTATATTTTCTAATCGAACCCAGAGTAGACCAGACTACACCGAAAATATTGATCCAATTTTCTGATTTGGGTTCGATTTTTTTACGCCCTGATAATATTCAGTAGGAACACAAAAAAGCAGAATGGAGAGTTGTGTTTTCTATATAACAAACTTTTGCATGTGGAAGATTTAATTACCTCTAGATGATCAGCATTATTGACCAAGATTGCATTTTGGGGCGAAATAGTATCGAACCACTCTCCATTATGCTGGATCTGAAGGCCGGCGACTCCATTGTGTATGAGAAAGGTGAGAAGGCCGTGATCCGTATGCGCCGGGATGCCGATGGCTTGATCCGGCTGCGGGCACGGCGGGTAGTAGTTGGCGGCGTACAACTGAAAGCACGACTCTAGTTTCAAGGCCTCGTCAACGAACCCTTCTTCGAGTCCTAGGTTTTCCCCGATCGCGTGCATTAGTTTCCTAAATACCGGTCGGGTTTTCCGAGTACTCGTGCAAATTTTCCCTATAGAGCCGACATTATATCAGTCATTATTTATTATGTTAGGATAATATTACTAAACTAAAGGCTCAGACTAATTAATTAATTAGTCATATATATATACCTCAGAGAGTGAGGCTGGCGAGGGCAGTTAAACTCTGGGTGAACATACGACTTCACAAAATCCCTCCAGAGATGAACCCTTTGGTCGGCGGTGTTGATGAGGCTGCCGCTGCCGGACTTGATGGGGTCCGACGCGCTCTTCGCCACGTACCGCCGCTTCTCTTCCTCTGGCAGCTCGAAGAACTCCATACTCGCCGCTATTATAGACTCGAGAAGAGTTTCTGGTATCCCATGGTTCACCAGCTGCATTATTGATCGAAATATATATGTTAATCTTTTCCGGTCCAATTACTTCCATAAAAAAAGAATGAAAATATTCTGGATTTGCTTACGATGAAGAAGCCCCATTCACGACAAGCGTTATCGAGGTCGCTGAGGATTTTGGAGCGTTGATGGTGATCTGAGGAGGTAAGGAGGGAGAAATCGATGATGGGGAGTGAATCAGATTGGGAGCCTCTTGAATCAGTGGCGAAAGTGAACTCAGATGGAATGGATTGGAGAGTGGAAGACTCGACTAGCGCTTTGACGAAAGAGTTTTGCGCTACAGCAGCCATTGTTTCTCTCGGTTGAGTGTGTGTTGTGTGTGTTTTTGTGGGAGGAAATTAAGTGATGAGTTTAGGAGAGTGTTGGAGTTGCTATGTATATATAGAGAGAGTGGAGTTTAATGTGAAATGTTTTCTGTGTGGTGACTAAGCAAGAACGCCGAGTTTGAAAATGTAGGCCACCCACGCACACATTTTCTTCATGTTCTTTTTTTGTGTATTAATTAGGTCCATAATTGTTATATTACAAAAAAAAAAAAAAAAATAAAGATACTAAGCTTTTGTATGTTGTTTATTGGTACAGAATCTTCCTATGTTTTTTTATTGTTATAGGTGTCACTGTCTTGTTTACTGGTAGAGGTTTGAATTTTAATATGCGTCATTTGTTTTCATATATATTTTGGTTTTATTTTGATGACTTACATAATTGTGAAGTATGTCTTACTACATCTACGTATTGTTATGCGGCAAGACAATAAATTTATTGAATTTTGCTTGTGGATTTTTCTTTAATTATTTTGTGAGCAAACAAAATATACGCGCGGTTCTCATGAATTTTTGTAAAGCATACTATCATTTTCCTAGAGTGGTGATGATTATTTTCAGATGGAATAATAAATGTTGTATGATCATATTGACTAGATCACCGTCATCGAGATGTGTATATATATATATATATATATATATATATATATATATATATATATATATATATATAATGCCATTAAGTTGTCCTTGCTTTAATTTGTAGTCAAGGGAATCACAGTAAAATAAAGACCTTCGTGATCACTTGGGATGGTTTTTCGATCCCCTTCTTTTTGGAGTCCCGCCTGCGACGCCACGTCGATGGATTTTATTCAATCGATTCAAAACGTTCATAAGACATTAAATTTTAAAGATCGGTGCCCATATTCGCTTTAGACCGGACCATTTAGACCATAATTTGATTATGCGGTCCGGTCCGAATTCTGATTCTAAAACCAGAACTGATATTTATTTATTGGTTTTGGTCCAAGTAAAATTCATCTATTGACAAACCTAAGTTTAAGTAGGTTTGTCAATGAGTCAGTTTTATCCATACCGATTTGGAATCACTCATAGCCCATTAAATTCTAAAACAATGGTTACAGTTCTAGTCTTGTCCGATTCTGATTCTAGACATGCTCAGATCGAACCGTTTCAAACCCATAATTGATGGTCCGAGTCTGATCCGATATCTAATGGGTCGGAAAGAAAAAAGTCACGCTCTGTAGGATTTGAACCTACAACATCGGGTTTTGGAGACCCGCGTTCTACCGAACTGAACTAAGAGCGCTTTCTTATCAGTTTCAAAACTAATACTTATTTATTGGTTCTGGTCCGGGTAAAACCTATCCCACTTGTGCATTACTATCTATTTATTATTTTTTCATCTTTATTTTTTCATTTTCTTTCTTAATTAGTTCAATTTTATTTAATTTCAATATTAGAATTTATTATTATTTTCAGTATTATATGTTCATTTTCAAAGTTACTAATCACTTATGAGGTATGATTATTTCATAATTAGGTATATAAATACAAAAAAACTACATATTCAAACAAATGAAATAGTTTTGAGCTTTAAATCGACAGTTTCAAGTATTGAGATTGTAACCATATGATAATATATTTTTAAGATTTTGAAGTAATAAATATATATTTCGAGACCTACATTACAATCACCCCGCGCGCGCCCGCCGCCGCCTCCTTAAGTTCTAGGTGGCAGGTGGCAATTTCCAAGTCAGAGCACGCCGAGTTGGAAACTTGTACACCAGTAATTTCTCGTGATGTACATACTGATCACATGATTATTAAATTACAAAAATTGTAACTTTATATTTGATATTTCCCAAAAAAAATACTGCATGTGACAAAGAGAAACTATGTGCTAAGGTTATCTCCAACCATTTTCTCAAAAATACAATAGCTTTATCTCTGTTTTGTAATAAAATTTTATTTTGTTCCCAATCATCTACTTTATTTTACAGAGAAAAGAATATTCCAAAATATATATATTCAATCTTAATAATTTTTAAAACTTATATTAAAATAAATTTAAAATAAAACTATCTTATATAATTATATTAAAAGTTGATAATATATTAATGCAAAAAGACATAATTAAAACTTAATAATATATATATATATATATATATATATATATATATATAATGCAAAGAAGAAGAAGACATAATTAAAACTTACATTAATGCAAAATAAACATAACTAAAACTTACATAAATGAAAACCAAAGGTTACATAATTTGTGTAAATTTGTATTTCAATTTGTGTATCTTTGTAGTTTTAGTTAATTTATGTAATTACGTATTTCAATTTGTGTTATCTTTAGTTATTTTACGACGTTTCAAACTTTATCGATTTAAAGCTTTTCGCTTAATAAATAAAATAAATATATATAAATTTTCTATATCCATAAAATAGCATAAATAAATATTCATAAAAATACAACAATAAATTGGAAAAAATATCAAAATACAATAACAAAAAATTATAATTAATAATTAAAAAAATGAAAAGAAATAGCACAACATAGTGTTGCGCCAAAGATTGCGCAAGAAAAATTGTGAAGCAAAAATAGAGCTAAATTTGACGCTGGATTAAAAGATAGAATGCTCCAAACTAACGCCCTATTTTGGCGCAGGGTTTGAGATGCCCTAAATTAAGAGGAAATCTAATTAATGTGTCTCTCCTAGCTATGCCTACCTAATTTAAGAATTTTAAATTCTTAAGAATTTAAGAATTTTAATTGCTTTCACAAGCTAAAATGAGAAAAAGAGCTATAGTATATATCAAATTCTAGAATTTTCATCGTTTTTTTTTCTCTAAAAGGTTGGCTATCCATTCATTAGTTATGCATTTTTGTTCAAATATTTATTCGAATCTATCTCAAATCCATCTAGTAATACCCGTTAATTGTCCATCCAATCTGTTTAAATTTATAAAATATTTAAATAATCAAATATGAATTGTTATAATAGCTGAATATTTATCTTAATATAAAATTAAAAGTTCAAGGTAAATATTTATAATAATTAATAGAAATAATGAAAGATTAAAAATTAAATTTGAAGTATAAACTTTTAAATTAAAATACTCCATCTGTCCCATTATTATTTGCTCGTTTTCTTTTTTGGGTTGTCCTACTATTGTTGACTCATTCCAAAAAAGGAAATAATTTTACACTAAAAAATCATTCGAATTTCGTGTCATACATTATTTTATACATAAAACATAACTCTTCTTAATCTATGTGTAAAAAGAAAGGAACCAACAATATTGGGATGGGGGAAAGTATAATTTAACTTTAATATGTCGTATATCTAAAATGATATTCTAAATCATCAACACAAATATACAAGTGATAATTCAACTTCTTATATCTTCTTAATTTCAACATTCTCATATGATCCTTCGTGACTCTATTAAAATAAAGAAAAAATATAATTAACATATAAGTATCAATAGAAAATATTAAAAAAAATATAATGTTGTATCTTTATATAAACGGGTTAGAATAGCGAATACCCAAAGATGATTCCCCAAACCCATCACAAATACTAACTTTTCGGATAGCGAGTATCCAAAGATGATTCCCCAAATTCATCACAAATACTAACTTTATTACCCAATTTTGTCATAGCATAATTTGGTAAAAATAGATATCTACGAAAACCTGACACATCTCCACCCCTATTCTCAACTATAAGTCTTATATTTGTATAAATAAACTATTAATCATGCAACGTGTTACACCTTATGGAATAAATTGGGTGGACTACTAATATCAGGGTTAACTATAGTTTATGGCCTCAACTCTGAGTACTTTTTTAGTTTATGACCTCAACTTTTAAATTTTTCATAAATGTTCTGAACTTTGATAATAGATTAATGATAGGATACGGCCCAACTACTAGGCCCAACATCAGGCCCAATATAAATGGGCCCCGACATTAAACTCGGCCTATACAAGTTCGGCCCAAGAAGACTCCTAAACCAACTACAACTCAAATCACAAGTGGAGACGTTGAGAAGATCTGGATGCATATCTAAAAGAATCCTTATGATAGAAGACTTTGTATTAGAGTCGAACTCAATATAATGGTGTATAAATAGAGGCTAGATTAGACGAAAGAAGATCATCTACACTCTTTGTAATCGCTTCTTTCACACTCAATACACATATACTCTCTTGCTCGTGGACGAGATCTAATTCAATAGATCGAACCACGTTACTTCCTCGTGTTCTTTACGCGATTCATTACCTTACTAAAACCGGATCGATCACCCGCTACCGTGGGAAACGAAATTTTTGTTTTAGATCAACTTTTCTCGTGTAACAATCGTAACGATTTCTCAAGTAACAATCAGAACGATGAGGAACACAAGAAGCGCTAATTCCAGGGCAGTTACCGGCAACAACAACGGCGGCAGGACATGCCAAACGCGGCCTGGGAAAAGCCCGATAAGAGATACGACCCCCGAAGGACACGTTTAAAGTCTGGATGAGCGAGGCTACCCTATCCTACGTGAGAAGAGGATTACCGCAGCGAAGGAGGTCGCAACAGCAACAGAGAGGAACCCCAAGCACCGCAGTTGAATCTCGACGAGGCAGTTAAAGGGTTCCTCGAAAAAAATAAGGAGAGCTTCATCCAATACCTCAGCCGAGAACAAGGTCGGCCTCGGCATGATGAAAAGGATGCCGAAGTTTCATCTAAACACGAGGCCCCCATCGAGCGCATCCCCACCTTCAGATGGTAGGCACTCGTGCTGCGAATAATACCTTTACACGAGTTGGTTTCCAAACCGATCGCATGAGGATGAAAGCGTGGGGCAGGTCGTTGTGATCACCGCGAGGTCGACCCCCACAATTATAACGAGTCTAGCCGACAAACTCGACATCGCTCTCCGGGAGACGGGTTCGATGGATATGGGAAGATTATTACCCCTTTTTCCAACGAGATACTCGATACCTCTCCTCGACAATGTGGAGGTGCAAGTATCGCCCCTATGATGGATGCGGGATCCATAAAACTTCCTCTCAATTCCAATACAACATGATAAACCGCGCCTCAACACCATCCACATGTGCAAGTTGTTCCCGAGTTACCGATCGACAACGCCCACGGTGGTTCGACGGTTTACCTACCGTTAGTATCGATCTTATCGAGATCTAATGGAAGCCTTCATCGAAAGTTCTTCCAAAAGCCGAGTCCAAGACCACATCGACTCATCTCCTCACCGTGAGACAAGGCCCGGTGAGTCCATCGGCGACTTCATGACCGTGTTCAAGAAGGAATGCACGAAAGTCGAGGACGAAACGACCTCCTCATTATATCGGCTTTCCAAAATGGCATCTTGCACGGGGCCCTATATAAGGAGATCGTCACACGAGCCCGTCTTGCGTGAGGCGTGGGCGATAGCGCATCGGTTCGCCAAAGCGGACGGCGGATAGAGAAAGCGCGGCGAAAAGATGGAGCCCTCGACAAGAAGAGGAAGAAGATGGTCGAGGAGACCGAGGCCAAGGTCGACAAGTGCTTGGAAAGAATACAACGTGGCCCGACAGAGTCAGGCTCGGGCCACGTCATAACCCGTAGCGACCTCAGTATACACCCTTGACGAAGTCGAGGGCGGAGATCTACGAGTTCCATATGAATATGTTCGAGAAACCTCGGCCCATGTTAGGAGGATCAAAACGTCGATCCAAAGATAAGTATTGCTCCTTCCATGAGGATCATGGACACGACACGGAGGAATGCAGGGATCTCATGGCAGGCATCGAAAAGTTGGTGCAGGACAGGGTCCTTAAGAAGTACTAAGGTCATGTCCGACGAACTGGTCAGTACGAGGCCCCCCAACGAGGTCAGAAAAAGTGGAAGCAAGTGAATGAGAGGGGAAATTGTGGCCTCACAAGAAAGCGATGCACCACCGATGAAGAAGGTGATGACGAGCCTCAATACGATGAAATCATATCCACCATCACGGGCTCCTCATGGAACTACTGAAGTCCTCACTAAAAGTCGAGGTCCAAGTCCCCATACCAAATAACAGTAAACAAGAGGTTTAAAAGGGACGAGGCAATCACCTTTTCTGAGGACGACCCTGTACCATCCGTAGTACCTCACCAGGACACGATGATAATCCAAGCGGTGGTCGCCAACAAGTTAGTTCGGCGCGTGTACGTCGATAGTGGTGCGTTGGTGAGCATTCTCTTCAAGGAATGCTTCGAAAAATTGGGAATTGAAGAGGAACGCCTCGCACCGACACCGCTACCACTTCGAAGCTTCGTACAAGAAGAAACGTGCCCGGAGGGGATCATTGGACTACCTGTCACAGTGGGGAAGGCGCCGACGAGCTCCACCAAGGTAGTACAGTTCTTCGTGGTAATCGCCTACTCACCGTATAACATTATACTAGGACGGGACTGGCTAAATGCAGTGAGGGCGGTATGCTCAACATATCATCGAACAATGAAGATCTCTACAAGAGGAGGGGTAGCCGTGATCCGAGGAGATCAGAAACAAGCAAAAGAATGCATGCAGGTCGCCTTAAGAGGTGCTGGGACTTCGGCCCAGCACCCACATGCATAACAATTAAGGAAGCCCAAGGAGTTGGAATTGGAAAGAGCATCGTCTGCTCTCGACAGCTCGGTAGAAGTGGTCGCATTGTATGAAGACGACCCCCTCAAGTTCGTCAAAGTAGGTTCTACCGAAGTGCCTCAACTGAGGAAGCAGATCATCCAACTCCTAAGGGAATTGAGAGACGCTTCGCTTGGTCACCCTCGACACGACCGGGTCTCACCGAGTATCATTACTCACCGCTCAACATTGATCCAAGTGTCAAACCAGGTTCGGCAAAAGCAATGATCTTTGCAATGAACGGAATCGGTCATACATGACGAGGTGAACCAACCATCGAAAACATGCATATTGTTCGAAGTCAAGTATCCGACCTGGATAGCCAACCCGGTGATGGTCAAGAAAGAAGGAGGGGGATGGCGAATGTGTATCGACTACACCGATCTCAATAAACATTGCCCAAAGAACTGCTACCTCATCCCCAATATTGACAAAAAGGTTGACGCTTTGGTCGGATACGAAGTCTTCAGCTTCTTGGATCTATACAAGGGGTATCACCAAGTCCTGATGAGTGACGAGGACGCATCCAAAATAGCCTTCATCACAGACTTCGGCGTCTTTGCATATAGGAAGATGCCATTCGGACTCAAGAATGCAGGGGCCACCTATCAAAGAATAGTGGACAAGATATTTCAGCCCTACATCGGTCAAAATGTGGAGGTGTATGTAGATGACATCGTCGTCAAGAGTAAGGAGAAAGCTACATGTGTGGCGAACTCCGGATCGTCCTCGCTTACTTCAAAAGTAAACCTAAAGCTAAACCCCCAAAAGTGTACATTCGCAGTTCGGTCTGGGAAATTTCTGGGGTGCTGGGTTTCACAAGAAGGGTTAAAAGCCAACCTATCCAAGATTCAAACCGTTCTGGAGATGAAGGTGCCGAAGACCATCCATGACGTGCACAAGTTGACGGGCCGCATAGTCTGACCGAGCCACTTCCTTTCAAAAGCCGTGGAGAAGCAACTTCCCTTTTTCAAAATTCTCAAAAAGGCTCCAGAGTTCAGTTGAGATGATAAACACAAGTTGGCCTTTGAAGATCTCAAAAACTACCTCGCCAAACTCCCACTCTATCTGTCCCGAATGAAGGAGAGGTCCTCTACCTATACCTCGCGACTTCAGATGAAACCATAAGTGCAGTTTTGGTACGAGAGGATGAACATCGCCAACTCCATGTGTATTTCATCAGCCGAGCACTTAAAGGGCCAGAAACGAGATATCAACCTCTGGAGAAGCTCGCTTTGGCATTAGTAAATCTTTGCGAGGAGACTACGTCCCTACTTCCATGTGCATCCCATACAAGTTCTCACCGATCATCCACTTCGACAAGTGTCGACAAACCCGAAGCTTCGGGAGAATTGCAAAGTGGGCAATTGAGTTGGGCGAACACGATATCTCTTTACGCCTCGTTAAGCCATCAAGGTCGCCTTAGCGACTTCCTTGTAGAGGCTAACTTCACGCAGAAGTCGAAACCCACCGAGCCTACCTCGATAATGCCGAAGCCGAACCCGACGTTTTCTGTGCTCTTTTGGGTAGTCCTCGCCCTAGAAAGAGTGCATTTTGTGTGTTCTTTGCGTGTGTTTGTGTCCGGGAGGACACGCTGGGTATTGCAAGTTCGAGCCGGACCTTGGGCAAGATCGGGCCACCTCCGGTGAGAGAAGTAAAATCAAGATTACCTTGGTAAGGCATTCGACATCTTGCCAAGATCATTGCATCGCACGGGAGCTAAGCACGATCAACGAGTGGCGTGAAGCAAAGAAGGTAATCGAGACAAGGAAGAGTGGTAAAAGGACGAGGTGGCGCGGTGGACATAGTGTAAAGTCGGGATGCGGTGGAGACGCAGACAAGATCTCGCGCGAGACTTGCACGCAAATGGAAAGATTCTAGGCAAGGTCTTCTCTGCCACCGCTTGATTTTTGCCGTAAAGGAAAGGTCAACTGCGGCGCTGGTATGAGACAAACCCGCCAGATCGAAGCGGAGGAGACCTTGTGGGGTCGAGCCGAGCGCCTTGTCTGCCTCACCACTGTTGCCTCGAGATCGTGCGACCAAGCGAGGGGAGTGCACTTAGCTCCCAACATAACAACTCCACACATTATTCAAAATACACGGAACACACGGTGGAGGAGAGCATCAAGTCCCAAATTCTCTCTGACTTCTCTCTTTATTTCTCTTGCTTTCATGAGTGATTGGTGAGGAAAAAACAAGTCCTCTGGCAAACACTTATTTTATGTATTTATGACCTCTGCCGAAACAGCGCCTGCGTAGACGCGCTAATTTCAGTTTGGTTTTCTATTCAGTATGGTTTCGATGATATTCTTGTTTATTGCTTTTATGTTTATATCGATTATGTGTGAGTAGTCGGTTTGGTTGGCTCGGGGTGAAACACGTTGAGTCGAGGCCATGAGAATCGTGAGGTCTAAATGTCCTTAGAGCCTTGAGTGTGTGTTCCAAGCTCTGGCCTTTATACTCATGTTATTCCTTTCCTTGGCGTTAACTCGGCCGATAGCCTTGGGGAGGTAGCTACAAACAATAGCCGAGTATGACATCGAGTGTCTCTTTGTCCGGGAAGTGCGGTGGAGTGGGTGATTGTAGCCGTCGGCCTTGGACAAAGGGTCGTGAGCCACTCCTCGACCGGCCGTGGCTAGTCAGGGTGTCTGAGTGAGTAAAGTCGTTGGGGGGAAGAACCTATCTTGGAGACCGCTTCGCAGGGGACAAGGGGGGCCTCAGACTTAGTCCTAAAATCTCTGAGCAAGGGGGGTGAGGGGCACAGTGTGCGTGACAACCTAAAAGGGCATCTACCCCTGGTACCTATAACCACGACATACACTCATGGTGAAAATCCTTGAACCTATGACCGACGTCTTGACCAATATCTCAACGTGCGGAACCCTTGGCCCAACTACTTGTTATTTAATCTCTTTACCTTGTGTTTAGTTTCAGTTTACTTTACGCTCGATATATATCTCTCAAGACATTTCTCGAGACCGTCACCGATCGACACCTCGCCTCCGGGCAACTTCCTACTCAAACTGTGACAACTCGAGTAACAACACAACCAGCTCTCTTGGGTTCGACCCCTTAACTTGCCATATACGGAACTATGTGTTCAAGTTGGAGGAGATTATAAATGTATCTTGACGTGTCTTGGGACCTCTAACGACGGGTATCCGAGCATCGTCGTAACCCATCATGGAAGCATCTGAGAATTGCTGGCAAATCTATGTGGATGGAGCTTGGGTAAAAGCGGGTAACGGGCATACATCTTGCTTATGGGACCGGATGGCAAGAGATCACCTATGCACTTCGGTTTACATTCAAAATACGAATAACGAAGTGGAATCGAGGCCTTAATTGCGGGACTTCGCCTAGCTCAAAGTCTTCGACACGAGCGTGCAAGTTCACGATGATTCTGTGTCATAGTAAGCCACATGTTGGGAAAGACGAGGTGAAGGCAGGATGAAGAAATACCTTGAAATACCTTGAGGATCATGTGGAAGCCACATCGACCCCGCGCGCTATCAAAGAAAGTCATGCGATGGGGGTACTATTGGCCAACAATGTTCCAAGACTCAATTGACCTCGTAAAGAAGTGTCCGAAGTGCCAAATTCATGGAAATATGCCGAGGCTACCACAAACCGACCTCGTCAGCATGCAAAGCTCGTGGCCATTCATGCAATGGGGGATTGATATTGTAGGCCCCTTCTGCAAAGCTCCAGGGCAGTTTGAATTCCTGATTATCGCGATAGACTACTTCACTAAGTGGGTGGAAGCTGAACCCTTGGTGAAAATCACAAGCAAAAACGCTCTCAACTTTGTCTGGAAAAATATTGTGTGTCGCTTCGGCATCCCCCATATCCTCGTTTCGGATAATGGGACGCGGTTCACAGATAAGGTCTTCAAAGAGTGGTGTTAAGAGCTTCAGATTCAACAAAAATTCACCTCGGTGGCCCATCCTCAAACAAATGGTCAAACCGAAGTCACCAACAGGACAATTGTGAAGGGACTCAAAACTCGCCTCGACCGAGTCAAGGGCAACTGGGTGGAAAATTTGCCACAAGTCTTATGGTCGTACCGCACAACACCTCGGACGTCGAATGGAGAAACACCCTACAGTTTGGTGTATAGAACCGAAGCAGTAATCCCGACAGAAATCGGTATGCCGAGCCCCCGCATCATCCACTTCTCAGCTGACGTAAATGGGGAGAATCTACGAACCGACACGGATCTACTCGAAGAGAGCGATACCGCCTACATTAGAGAAGCTCGGTACAAACAACAAGTAGCTCGGTATTATAACCGGTAGCACACAATCCCGACAATTCAGTAGGCGACCTCGTGCTGAAATAACGAAGTCGAAGAAGTGCAAAGCTCGGCAAGCTAGAAGCCACACGGGAAGGACCATACCGAGTTGAAGAAGTCCTCGGAAAGGGATCATATAAGCTCGCCCACTTATCCGGTGAGCAAATACCTCATACGTGGCACATCATTCATCTGAAGAGATATTTTGTATAAGTGTCAAAAGAAATTGTTCATTTAGTCTAGTTAAGTCATGTCTTTAGGTCCTTTTCTATTGTCACGTCGTGTTTCATTAATAAAATCTTTTCTTTATTTACTTCACCTGCTCAGTCTTGCATATTTCATTTGTCACTTATGCATACCACCTCTTCCCCAATATAAATTATCCTCTAAGGAGGATGATAAATACCCTCAAAGAGGATGATCAATACCCTCTAAGGAGGATGATAATACCCTCAAAGAGGATGATAAATAAACGCGCGTGAGGGGACCACCCCTATCGACACTTCTCGACAAATAAGGAACCTATACCTTCGTTTAAAACGAGGACGAACTACCTTCGTTTAATACGAGGACGAACTATCCTCATTTATTTCGAGGATGAACTACCTTCGTTTATTTCGAGGATGAACTACCTTCGTTTAATACGAGGATGAACTACCTTCGTTTATTACGAGGACGAACTACCCTCGTTTATTTCGAGGATGAACTACATTCGTTTAATACGAGGACGAACTACCCTTCATTTATTACGAGGACGAACTACCCTCGTTTATTTCGAGGATGAACTACCTTCGTTTAATACGAGGACGAACTACCCTCGTTTATTTCGAGGATGAACTACCTTCATTTATTTCGAGGATGAACTACCTTCGTTTAATACGAGGACGAACTACCTTCATTTATTACGAGGACGAACTACCCTCGTTTATTTCGAGGATGAACTACCTTCGTTTATTACGAGGACGAAATGCATACAGTGTTTGATAAACAGGAAAAATCAACACAAGGAAAATTCGTTCTTATTTCCGAAGTATACAATGCATACAAGACATTACGAGGACGATGAAGGACCAGGAGGCTGAGAGAAGTTAAGCCAATCTCTACAAAAATCAGGGTTCAGCAGTTCATCTATGCTCACCTACCCCTACCTCTACCTCGTCCTCGATCGACACCAGAAGATCGGCCGGCTCGACCTCTATGTCTCGCTACACGACCCCGGCTGCTCGATGACCGACGTCTCTGGGCATAGAACTCGGAGAAAACCGATCTACAATCCTAGGAAGCCTCGGTACAGAAGAAGCCTCTACCGTCGAAAGAAACCGCTCAAGTTGTGGATGACGAGCTACAACAGCTTTGTATAGACCGCTTATTTTTCTCGGTCGGCAAGTGCTCCCTGAAATTGCCGTGAGTCCCGACCGTACTCACGCCTGTAGCTCGAACACCGCCACGATCTCTAAAACTTTGGCTTCGCCTGAGATGGTCAATCCACCACCTCGCGAATAACCGCCTCGTATTCGGCGTGCTCCTCGGTGACCGATTTGGCATCATCCTTCGCGATCTCGAGCTTCTCCTCCAACTCCAAAAATCGAGCTTGAAGCTCGTCAAACTTCTCTTGAGAAGCCCTGAATTTGACATCGGCTTCCTCCTGCACATGCCCAAGCTTGCCCTCAAAGTGAAGGACCTCGACTTCATTCGCTCGAGAACTTGGTTCAAAATTTTTATTTGGTCCAACCAAGGAGACATGTCAACAGGTTCAGGAACAGACTGAGACAAAAGCAAAGAGAAGCATACTTCAATAAAATTGAGGAATTTTATTCAAGCCTTTAAGGCAGGATAATGTCATGAGTACATATACATTCAAAAAAAAAAAGGATCAACTCGACCCTCCGCAGAACTTCTCCCTCGGCTCGTGACTTCCCTCGGGCTCGGCCTCGGCCTCCTTCCGAGCTCCAGCCTCGGCCTCCTTCCGAGCTTCAGCCTCGGCAGACGCCGCCACAACCTGCTTTCCAGCCACTCCGGCCATGATAGCTTCGAACTGGACGTCCCGATCCACCGAAAGGTACATGCATCGACTCGAGCGGCAAGGTCGAAAGCGAGGCAAGCTCTCCACAACGGGCAAGTCTGTTCATGCCGGCAAAGAAGGACCTCGGCATACGCTGCGGTGGGCCTCATCCTGTTGGTTGTATCTTCGAAGCAGCTTTTGGTTGAGCTTGTATACAATGTTTCTGTTACCACTATTACAATCTTCTATCCGAATTGTTTACTTGATTGCATATGTATGTCCTTTTATCTCATATATAAGTTAGATCATACGATTGTGTTGTAGATCACGTAAGTGCGTATGATTGGTCAAGCTTAATGAGATATAAATAGTATCACAACCGAGACAACTTAAGGACGAGTTGTCGGTATGAGGCTGCGGTGTAGATAAGAAGTGACTTGACTTGGTTGCTTATCTATCCGGATACGTCTCGACGTATTGATGGATCACGGTGAGATGAGTTCTTCTATCGACCATCGTGAAGAACCCAGATCTCGGAGACTTACGTTGATTTAAATCTCGATAAGGTATTAGGTGAGTATGAGTTCTTGACCATCACTTTGACTTGCTATGGGTGAGGTTACATGAGATAACCCAAGATTCTCTGCATCTTGGGTGGTGGCGGTCTTCGTATGTCGTGCTAGTTACACCGCCGGGTCACGATCCGTTTAGGATGATGACGTCCCTTAAGGAGCTCAAAGGTTTATTGTACTAAACACGCAGTTGAGTTATCTCAAGTACAATAATAAGGTTGAGTGGTACTACTTAAGGAATTAAAGATATTAATTATTTTAAGCGATCGAGCAGCGTAAATAATTAATGGACGTCTGATATCTTAAATACGGGATTCGTAAAGTCTAAGTGCAAGCCCGACTCAACTCGGCAATAAAGGGTAAGTCGGCATTTATTCTCTAGTGGCATGAATGAATGTTTATAAATTAATTTATGTTACGGTGAACATAAGATAATTAATTTATTTGAGGCCCATCTTTATTCCTCGCATTTTATCACTGGCCGGGCCATCCAGCACTGTAACTTCAGTAATTTCGCCCTCTCTCAAGAGTCCTTCTGGGACTCGACTTGATCCTCTCTATCCTAAAGGATATTATTATATTTATTAGATATGCATAAATCTTATCTAGATAGGATTTGGGAGTGCATTATAAATATAAGGTGAGAGAGAAAATCAAGGCTAATCCTCGATCATTATTTAGAAATTACCATAGTCCATTGGTGAGAATTTTCAAAATTGTAGAGAAGAAAGAGGGTGATTTTCTATAGCACTCTCCATAGATTGTCCTCACTTACCGTCGCTGGGGTGGCCTTTTCCTTGAACGCCTTGGCCTTCTTCTTCTTGGGTTTCGCCGTCGTCTCTCTCGGTGGTTCCTCCTGCATTTTCGTTGTGGGTGCGGGCACCGTCTCCTCGATTATCTTCTCCAAATCTTTAGAGTTGACTGGAGATGGGATCTTGGGCATCTCGGTCGTGGCAGGGGTTTCAGAGGGCGAGGCCATCGTGATGGTTTCCTTTTGCTCGGAGGGGGAATCAGAGATTTTTGTGGAATTTTTTGCTCTGGTTCTACGGGTGCTCATTTTTGGAAAAGGAATGGGGTTTCTTCTTTAAGGGTCGGGTGAGAGAGAGAGATTCTGAGAGTTGAGGCGGCGTGGGGGGTTAATGATGGGTGGCGGATATAGGGGCGTTCGTCCTTTCTTTGACGACAACCGCCACAACTTGTTCGAACTTACCCTCTTGCCCACGGAGAAAGTATAGCGTCTCATCTTGCCTCTACGATCATGATCACAATACCACACGCAAAAGGGCAAAGCCCTAACAAAAAACAAAAAAGAAAACAACAAAGAAAGCAAATAAAATACCAGGTTGCCTCCTGGTCAGCGCCTTGGTTATCGTCGTGGCTCGACCAGACTCCTTCATTACTCTTCACCGTTGGGGGCTTGCACTTGATGCAGTTCCCCTGGATCTATCTCGTGATGCCCATAGTAAGCCTTCGTGACGCTGTCCATTGACCTTAAAGGTCTTTCTCGTCTTCGTCTCACGACCTCGGCACTCCATTCGGAAATTGAATTTTGACTTCATATGGTCCGCACCACTTGCTTGTTAGCTTGCCGATATCAATTTAAATCGAGGCGGTATAAAAGCACCAATTGCCCTTGTTCGAATGCCTGGCTTTGATAAGGCAGTCGTGTGCCTTCTTTAATCTTTCTTTACGTGAGCGGCATTGTCATGGGCCTCAGTCTTATCTCCCAGCTCTTGAAGTTGAAGTTTTCTAGCTTGGCCATCACGGTCCCAATCGAAATTGAGCTTGTTTATGCCCAAAATGCCTTATGCTCTAGTTCTCTTTGGTAAGTGACACATCTTGCCAAACACAATTCGAGACGGTGACATGCCCAAGGGGTCTTGTATGTAGTTACAGTATGCCCATGCAGCGTCGTCAAGGCGAGTGCTCCGATCCTTACACAGGGTCCCTACCTTCCTTAATATGGTTTTGATGATTACGTTGGACAACTCCGCTGCCCGTTGGCTGCGGATGGTAGGCTGTGGTTGCAGATGGGTTACACCGCATTTTGAATAATTTTGCAATAGTGGTGTTGCGTAATCGTTCATGATCGTGATAATTGCCTTGGGCACACCGAACTGTTGAATATATTAGCTTTGAGAAAAGTGAAACCACCTTTAGTCATTGGTGGCACTTGCCTTGGCCTCAACCCGTTTGAAACATAGTCCACCGCAAAGCAGGATGTACGCGTTGCCCCTAGAGCTTGGTAATGGTCCCATAAAGTCCATCCCCCATACATCAAAGATTTCGACAGGGAGGATAGGTATCATGGGCATCTCATTTCTCCTTGTGATATTTCTTTCCTGTTGACACTCCTTACATTGCTTACATAGCTCATAAGCATCCTTGAATATCGTGGGCCAGAAGAATCCGCTGTCTAACACCTTCCTAGCTGTCCTCTTATGCCCAAAGTGACCTCCACATTCTTTGGAGTGGCAGTGATTCAGAATATCTTTGATCTCGGTTTCGGGTACACAACGTCGTATGACTTGATCGGCACACTTTCTCCATAAGTAGGGATCATCCCATATGTAGGTGCGACAGTCTGCCTTGATCTTGTTTCTTTGATACGTAGTGAGCCCAACAGGGAGTTCTCCAGTGGTTTTGTAATTCACCAAGTCTGCATACCATGGATCGAACTCCGTTGTGCCCTGAATGAAGTACAGATGTTCTTCAGGGAAGGTCTCTGCAATGGGCACCGGGTCTTCTCCCTTCAATATCCTACTCAAGTGGTCGGACACAAGGTTTTGTGCTCCACTCTTGTCTTTGATTTCTACATCGAACTCTTGGAGAAGCAAGATCCATCTGATCAGTCGTGGCTTTGATTCCTTCTTGGCCATCAGGTATCTCAGGGCAGTGTGATCGGTGTAGACGATTGTCTTGGCCCCGATTAGGTATGATCGAAATTTTTTAAAGGCAAAGACGACCGCCAAGAGCTCTTTCTCGGTTGTGCTGTAGTTGCATTGGGCGGCATTGTGAGTTCTCGAGGCATAGTATATAGCATGACTTTCCTTTCCTCTTCGTTGTCCCAAGACGGCTCCCACAGCGTACCCGCTTGCATCGTACATAACTTCAAACGGCATGCCCCAATCTGAATTTCGATGATTGGTCTTTGAAATTAAGTTATTCTTCGAGTATCAAAAGCCATCTTACACTCTTCATTGAATTCCATGGTACATCATTACGGAGTAGTCGTGTAATAAGGGTGGGCGATCTTGTAAAGTCCTTCACAAATCTTCTGTAGAATCCGGTGTGCCCAAGGAAACCTCGCACTTGCTTCACTGAAGCTGGATAGGGCAATTTGGCGATGATCTCTACTTTAGCTCTATCTACTTCTATCCCTCTTTCAGATACCACGTGCCCAAGAACAATCCCTTCTTGTACCATGAAATGACATTTCTCATAATTTAGGATCAAATTCTTTTCGACACATCTCTGTAGAACTACCTCCAAATTCGTCAAGCACTCCTCGAATGATTCCCCATAGACGGTAAAGTCATCCATAAAGACCTCGATGCATTTCTCCAATAGATCTGAGAAGATGCTCATCATACATCGCTGAAATGTCCCTGGGGCATTACACAAGCCGAAAGGCATTCTTCTGTAGGCAAATGTCCCGAATGAGCATGTGAAAGTGGTTTTATCCTCGATCGCCTGGGCAACCGGATCTGCATGTGGCGAGTATCCGTCTAAAAACAAAAGAATTTGTTTCACTAACCTTTCCAAAGATCTCGTCAATGAAAGGTAATGGGAAGTGATCTTTCGGGTTACCGTGTTGAGCTTTCGATAGTCAATACACATTCTCCAACCTGCTTGGAGTCTCGCTGGGATCAACTCTCCTTTCTCGTTTTCACTACGAATGCGACTTCTTGGGCACGGCGTGTCTTGGTGACCCATCTTGTCGTTCGACACGGTATATGATGCCCAAGTCGAGAAGCTTCAAGATCTCCTTCATGACTACCTCCTTCATAGCGGGTTCAACTTTCTTTGTTGATCGCGCATCGGTTTCGCTTCTTCTTCCATTAGAATATTGTGAACATATAGATGGGCTGATGCCCTTATGTCCGCCAATGTCCATCCAATAGCTTCCTCAGACGCCTAATAACATTCTTCACAGCCATCCGATTCGGATCGAGTTTAGCATTGATGATCACATGCAAGGTGTCGTCCTTCCCTAGAAATATATAATTCAAGTGGTGGGAAGAGTCTTTAGCTCGAGTTTGGGAGCTCTCATAAGGGATGGAACGATCTTTCTTCTTCCTTCGCTTGGGCATGTTCCGCATATTGACCACTTGAGTCCCTGGGCTCACTCCTTAAATAAAGCGGGGCCTCCCGACATTGTCGTAAGTGTTTCTCGTGAGTGTCTTCTCCTTAAGTCCACTTTGAATGGGCTGCATCCAGGGGTCTTGCAAACCTATCTCGGGCAGGATGTCTCCCACCATAGGTTGATGTGATCGATGAATTCCACGACTTCAATATCAATCGGATGCTCCACGGCTTTGAAGATGTTCAAGGTCACCGCCTCGCCGTCAATTCACATGATAACTTGCGATGTCACAATCAATCCTCGGTCCCCGATTGCCTTCACGAATGGTCGACCCAATAACATAAGCGAGGATTTGTTATCCATCGTGCCCATATCCGTAACGTAGAAGTCCTATTGGAAATATGAGTTCCTCCACTTTCACCAATACGTCTTCGATGATTCCTTCTGGATAGACGTTAGAACGGTCTGCTAATTGGATAACCACTCGTGTTGGCTTCATGGTTCCCACTTTTAACTCGTTAAACATCGGCGAGGGCATGACGCTTATAGATGCCCCAAATCCGACATGGCCCTTTCGATCCTCAGATTGCCAATTACGCAGGAATGAAAACATCCCGGATCTCCACACTTCTCGGGCAATTTCGTTGTAGGATTGCGGATATATTTTCTCCCACTTGGAAGTTTGCATCATCTTTGTATTTCACCTTCTCGTGCACAATTCTTTCATGAACTTTGCCCACTTCGCATCGTGCCTGTGAGCGGTGATGAGCGGTATATTAATTTCCACATACAAACACGCGATACGCCTCACTCATTTCTTCCTCTCCTGGTTCTTGGCCAATCGCTCGCACGAAGGGAGGTAAACCCAGATTAGGTTCGACATAGGTTGGCTCAATGATCGCTTCTTTTTCCGTCTTTTCTTTGGGCGTTCCACATGATCATCGCCGTCTTGACCAATGTGTTCTATGAGATCTTCTACTTCAGGTATGGCTGCATCGTTTTTAGGCATGAAAACTTTTTCTGGCAGTTTTTTCCCGCTTCTCAAGGCTACTGCTGCTCAATTGGGCTAACTCGTTTACCTCTACTTGTGGAGGTAAATTTCCTCGCTTCTTCTCAAGGCAGCGTTCGGCGACCGTCAATTGGGAAACTTGGTTCCCAAGGCTCGGAGGGCTCCCTTGTCTCGACCTTGAATTTCTCGTTCTCTTGTTGAGCCTTCATTCTCTCGTGCCATAGTATGCATGTTCGCCAACGATGGCCCACCGCTTTGGTCACACCGATTATTCTGTATTGTTGTTGTCCCGCCCTCCGCATCGATGTTGTTGTTGTCACGCTTCGCTTCTTTGGTTGTTAGACCACCTAAAATTTTCGTGGTTCCTCCATCCTGGGTTGTAGGTTTGGGAATTTGGATCATATCTCCTCTGCTCGTATTGCCCATTACCATTTTGACCCACTGCATTGACTTCTTCTTCTTCAAATTGTGGGACATTGATCCGTGTGATGTGTCACGGCGATGATTTGGCAAACTTTAGCTTTCTTTTGGCCTGGCCCCGTGTTGGTTATGAACTTGTCGAATAGGTTGCAAAGTTTATCCAGCTTGGTCTCCACGGTTGAAGAAGTAGTCGTGGCTTGCCTCGGAACTTCTCCTCCTTCATCTCGTTTTCTTGACCATCTCGCCCAACAGTCTAAAGGCCTCTTGGGAACTTTATTCATTATCGATCCTCCACAAGCTGCATTCACCCAAATTTTCTCGGATGCCTTAACCGGCCATGAAATATTGGATTAGATCATGGTCTCGAAATTTGATGTTGAGGGCATTTAAACTTCATTGCTTAAATCTTCCTCGATAATCATAAAGGTTTCCCTCGTGCCCATTTTGATGTCGCTTATCCTTTTCCTCATGTTACGAATGCGGTGACGGAAAGTACTTCTCAAGGAACACGGTGCGGTTGTGCCCAAGTGGTCACACTTCCTCCAGGCAAGGCAGAGAGCTATTCTCTTGCTCCATTATGCAGAGAGAAGGGGAATGATACTAATCTCACATATTCTCCAAGGTTTTCATTGGCGCGGATAGTTCCACACGCTATCTCGAAGTCTTGTAAATTCCTTTGTGGATCCTCCCGGGCATGTCACCGAATCGGGGATGATCGGATAATACGCTTCATCTCCCGGTGGCCATTGATCGCGGGCAAAGCGATGCCCGTTGGCCTCGAGTTCGTTGTCGGGGAACACCATTTCCCTCGATGTTCGCTCTACTTGCGGTTGTTCACCCATCGATTGCCCTCGGGTTTCTTCGGGTTAGCGACCCGCCGCTTGTCGTGCCCTCCGTCTCGCCGCTTCTCCTCCGCCTTGCGTGCTTCTCGATCTCGGGGATCGTATAAAAGTTCTCCGTTCTCTCCCGTAAGGTTAGGTCGTAGCATCTGATAAAGAAAGCAATATAAACTTAAGAAATAGAGATACTCTTTGGAATGCGCAACTCCCGACAACGGCGCTTAATTTTGACATATTGTCGTTTAGCGCTCAAAATAAATTTATAACCTATTGCCCATCACAGCGTAGCCGGCGATAAGTATAGGGTCGATCCACGAGGAGTTGGTGTAGCAATCTCGATGTCACGTTGTCACTTAAAAGGAATGAGAATGGTGTAATTATGTTGATCACTATAGGTAGACTAAAGTAACTTGAAATAAACTCAAAGGAATATTAAATAATAAGACGAGTCTCGCTTGGGCAACAACTTCGTGAAGATGATTAACACTCGGTCCTAGGTGCAAAGGTTTTCACTACATGACATGCATCAACCGGTTATAAGAGACATACGTCGTGACCCCGTTGTCACGTGTCACCCATGACGCCCCTCCAAATCTATCCTTTATGTGTAAAGAAATGCAAGGGACACCCTACGCAAACTATCTAACCCGTAATGCCCACGCGAGGACACCTCGGTGAGATGCAAACTACAGACGCGTTATGATCTAGATGGACCCGGATTGCAAAGCGGTGCTAGGACTACTTCAACTCGCCCACACCAGTCAGATTATTTGGGGTGCGGGACACCGACACCTAATCCAATTATTACTTGCAACCCTCCCTTACCCACTATGTTGTTGCAACTAACACACCGAGTTTGGTTAAGTTATATATTGCTCGGGACCTAGTGCTTGAGGGAACACACACATGCAGATCGTAATGCCCTACTTAGACCTCTCGAGTTATATTAATCATGCTTCACTTAGTCATGCCCAAACCAGAATAAAGACTTAGCTAGACATAAAATAAACAAACATGCAACAATTAATTGAAACCATCATAAAACGGAAACAACACTATTACTTGAATGGAATAAGCGCGAGCCCAAAGTGCCGCCAACAAACATCTGGCAATTAAAAGTGTTTGCCCGAAGGACTTAATATGTGGTGGTGATGCCGATGATGATAATAATCATAAGATGTGAGAGTCGGGGCTATGATATATGATACGCACAAGTCGCGCATTCATCCTATATATATAGGCCGAGAGAGGCTGACGATGGTGTTGGCCCATGGGCTGGATGATCCGTTAGGGTTTCCTTGTTGATCGACATTGTTTCCTTGCCCGACGGATTTGAGGTGATCTCTCCAGATTTTATGGGATTCGGCCTTAGCGCGCCTTCTTTCCGGATTTAGCGAGATTCACCCTGATCCTGCGTATCTTGCCCATCAGCTCTCTCTCTGTCTTATCTTGCCCAACATCTCTCTTCTTCTTCATTCTTCCTCCTTCTTCCCTTGCGCTTGCCCATTAGCCTGACCTCTCGGAGATGTAATTGCCCATTTCCCCGCTGCTGCCCTCACGACCGGTGTGTCCTCCCAAACACCACAAAACACAACAAGAAAGACACGAAAGACTCGATCTGACCTAGACAATACACGAGAAAAAGAGCACAAAACTTGGGCTCGTCATATCACAATTAATTATATAGGTGCATACTTGGCGTATAATCAATGTATGGTGAATTAAACATCCAAGATAGATCCTCGGGAGGGTTAAAATCGATTTCCTACAATTGGTATTAGAGCACAGGATCGATATCTTGGCTCTGTTGGATTAATTCACGTTTGATTATAACGTGCACAATTAATTAATTGTGAATGCATAGTTTCATCGTGGCTCGTTTTTATTTTTGTCGATTTTGTTTTCACCACGAGAAAATCCGTGGTTAGATTAGATTTTTCCCTATAAATCTTATCTCGAAAAGAAGAAAAACGAAAGCACGAAGAACGAGACGATGGGGTACATCGAAACCAATCGCACGCGGCGTGCGGCGGCGGCACGCTTCGGCGTGCGCAAGGCACTAACGGACACACCGCACGACTCACGGCAAGGCGGGCGACTTCTGGTGGCACGGCTCGGCGGCCGGGGTGAGGGGCTGCGCTTCGCGTGCGGATGCCTCGGCGCACCGCTCGGCCCGGCGTGCGTACGCTTCGGCGGCGCCGGAGCAGTCGCGAGCACACACGCATTCGCAAAGCGGCCCGCGCGCAGCGTGGGCGTCTGGCGGCGCGTTTGTCTTTCGAGATCCCCAGCGTCCCTCACGAGTGCCTTCGCGGCGCAAGCGCTTCGCGGAACCATCGAGGCGGCGCCGGGCACGTGATTTTGCACAAGGCTCTCGGCGGCGCTTCGGCGGGTCTCGTCGCGTGGGCTCGGCGGCGGTGCGCGCTCGCGTCTGTGGCGCTTCGCGATCGTGGCATCACGGAAACCTCGAGCGGCGCTTCGCCGCGACACTGCGACCGCTAGGTAGCGTCTGTGACCTGGAAACAACAGCGCATCGCATCGCATCGCGAGTTTCGCCCGACAATGATGCTGGTAGCTGACTTGCGTGATTATCGTGCAAGAAACCTCAAGCCCGCATTTTTTCTCGGCGCAGCCGGGCGCCCCGAGGATGGGCGGCGGCGGTCTTGGGCGTGCATGGTGATAAGCGCGCATTTACACGTTTATAGTTGATATTTGAAGATGAGTTTAGCTTTCGTTTAATGTGCGTTTACGTATCGATTCCTAATGTTTTATCTATTTTAGAAGATACTACTCTTGGGTGTTATTTTGGTGTTGTGAAGGTCTATATGTTGAAAATCGAAGCAGGAGCGGCCGACGCGAGCCAAACATACGATCGGTGTGTTTCTAGCGACCACGGCTGGCGGTCGCTAGGGGCCGCCTAAAACAGCGAGAACCCGAAGGCGCGACCGCGGGAACACGCGCCAGCGAAGAAGCTAAGCGAGAAAGCCATTGGACGATTTCGTGACCACTTGAGTATGGCTAGCGACCGCTAGCCTTGGTCGCCGAGTACCTGGCGGCGCAAGTGGCGACCCTGAGGCGGAAAGCGTATGCGGAGGATTACCTCGCGACCACACTAGCGACAGAAGGGTGGTCGCGAGGCAGCAGCGAAGAAAATTAGGGTTTGGGGTGTGCTATATATATGACACCCCTCGGCATGAGGAGCCCAATTACGCCCGAGACCTTGTTTTCCTCGGTTTTCTCGGTTTACTACTCTTTAGCTTTAGCCGTTTAGTTAAATTAGATATTGTTTCACGTTATTCTAGTTTAGTTTATCGTCTAGGTTATCGATCGAGACGTTTTGTCCGTCGTTTCGTTGTTTTCAGTTCGTTCACTTGGGTTTGGATTGAAGACCAACCATTGTTCATCAAGCGCTTCCCTACGGGTTTTATCAATTTAATTTACTGTTTTTATGGTTAATTCGTTTTCGTTCCGTTTATTATGTACAGCTGGTTTTCTATTCTAATCCTAGGGTTTGCATGATTCGATCCTATCGTTGTGAGTTACTGCTTTCGTTATTTACCTTCGAGGCATGATTCATGATTCATATGCTTGTTTATATGTGTTGATTTCTAATCAATCTTGATGCATATCTAGTTGCCGATTAATGGCGTAGCTGTATTAATTGTCAATCGATCTTGAATGCATGATACGATTAAACTTGAGTAAATGGCGAGATAGAACGATCGTAGGAAGCATATTCTTAGTGATCCTTTTGGGTTGCTTATTTTCCTCTAGAGGCGTAAGCGTGATAGGAAAATTAGTAATCAGCTACCATAATTAATAAATAGCGAAGTTGTTGGTTATATATGTGATCTTAGTATTGCACGGATTAAGCGGTTAATAATAAGCGAGGATAAACATCGTTTGGATAGGATTGGTGCATCCCAAGGTTAGTCTTTCTTTATAATCATCTTCGTGATTTTATCGCTTTATTTTATAATTACATTTGGTTACCTTTGCTTTGGATTAATTTAGAAGCACTAAAACATCTCGCGCAATACGTGCTTGGATAATGATGAATTGTCGTTGAATTAGCTTACGTGTTTTGGTTGCAATCTCTGTGGATACGATACTTCAACTTACCTATCTAAGCACTTTTTACGTGTGAAAAGGGCGATCAAATTTTAGGCGATTAAGGTTGTTAAGATCACGTAGGAATAATTTGTGATTTGGATTTATTAATTGAAGTTATATATATTTATTATTTTATTTATTTTTGTTGAGTGCTAAATTCTCTCGTTTCTCGGTGGTTTATCGCGTGCAAGATCTGGGGACCTCTGAAATATTTTTAGATCTCGAGATCGAAAGTTCTCAAAAGGAAAGAGGGGCGAGAAGAAAGGCGGCTGCAATGGCGGCAAATCCATGAGCAGGGCATTCCTCCCGAACGGTAGCAGCATGCTGAGTGACTTTCTGAATCAGTTGTCGGATGGCGAACATGGGAATCGTTGTCCTGCTCGGAGGATAAACCTCTAAATCACATATCGACATCCACGAGCAGTTCAAGGAGGCGGTTGGGGTCCTTGCGTGAATCTGAAATAATTTCGAGCTCAAACCGTACGATTAGTATGGTCGAGGAGAGCGGTTTGGGGAGGAGTCACGGAAGATCCGAATCGCGTCTCGAGGCGTTTCTCGACATTTGTGACACCATCAAAGCGAATGGGGTGCCTGAAGACACAATCAGGATCGCGTGTTTGGTTTTCTTTGCTTGGACCCGGCGAAAAGATTAGTTCGAAGTTTGGACCGGTGGCATCGACACAGGAAACTTTGTGAGAAGTTTCTTCGAAATACTTTCCGCCGTGGCGAGGAAGATCATTGCGAAATCTCTCATTTTGCGAACCACGACGAATCATTATTCGAGGCATGGGAGAGATCGGAGGGCTATTGAGGCGATGCCCACAACATGGGTTCTCGAGCAACAAATCACCCGGATTCTACGGTGGGTGACATGGCGGCGAGGGGCATGGTAGATGCATCGGTGAGGCATTTATTAAGCCAACCCGGTCGGCGAGGCAAGCCGTGATGTGAAGAGATGGCTGCCAGCGACTATCAATAGCCAGCGGAGGCAGCCATCGTTCAAGCATTGCTTTGTTGAGTGATTAAAATCTGACGACCTCATGAAGAAGTTCACTCTTTTGAAGTCAGTTGAAGCAGGAGAATGTGAGCCACGTCATCGGAGGAGTCATTCAAATTTCCAACAACCTTGAGCTTGATGGTGATTGATTCAGAGCCGAGGAAGCGATCTCGAAGATATGATCACGTGGTTGGTTGTAAGCAACCAACAATTGGCAACGAATCGAATTAGTTCATCGACAACTGCAAGGCGGAAGATAAATCACTTGGAGTCGACTATGACGGCTATGGGAAGCACATAAAGATGTTGGAAAATCAAATTGGTCAAATAGCCGTGCAAGTGAATGCGCCTAGAAGGCAGGCGATTTAGGAATGTCTGGTGAACTTAGAAGAGTCGATGCTTCGCCGTTCGGGCGAGTGGGCGAGAACTACCGACCCCTCTGAGAAAGAAAAAGAAAGCACCTTGGCGAGCTTCGCGGCCAGAGCTCGCGACCGCGAGCCGATCTAGCGAGCCATCTGATTTTTGCCTGAGGCCTTGCGACCGGCCTTCGGCGCCCGACCATGAGTCGTCCGAATATCCGCCGCGCCCGAGTTGTTCGCGAGCTACCCGGCTGCGCCAAACCGATCGCAAATCAGCGAGCGATTCGCGAGCTACCGGCCTTCGCGAGCCACACCGCAGCACTCGCCGCGAGCGAAGATCGGGCCAGGGACTCCTCGCGACCTACCCGGTCGGTCGCGGTCGACCGAGCACCTGAGGCTAATCCTCGCGCGTCACGTTCCTCGGGTCCGTTTAAGTCGACTTGTCAAGTCGAAATATGATGAGAATTTGCTCGTTTCAAGGGTATTCGAAAGTTGAGATAAATTTACCTCTCTTTGAGCGTTGCGAAACATCTTGGTACTATGAAATTCTTAAAAGGCAGCTTTACAAGTAAGAAGAAACTTGGGAAATTTGAGAAAATTTCCCTATCAGAAGTCGATCGATCTTTAGTCTTGCAAAAGCTCCTTTGAAGCGAAGGATCGGCGGTTTCACGTTAGAGTGCGAGATCGTAGAGCGATTTTCCCAATGTGTTATCGACTTGGGAGCGAGCATCAATCGATGCCATTGAGCGTTTTCAGCCAGGCTACACCTAGGAAGATGAAGCGGCGAAGATTTCGCGATGATGGTGGCCGATCGGTCACATATCAAAGGTATCGTCGAAGGCGTGTTGGTAGAATTCGAGGTTTTGTTTTCTGCTGACTTTGTTATTCTTGATATTCCGAATTGAACAACAACCACTAATCATGGTAGACCTTTTCTATGGCAGCGGTGATGCGTTGATTGATGTGCGGAAGGAAACCTCACTTTTAGGTGTTAACGATGAGGACTCAAATTTCCATATCTGGCGCCATCAAGCGACTCGGCGTTGGAAGCCGGAAGATTGTTGCTCGATCATATTCTGCTGCTGGCTCACGGTACTCGGCCGATCGAGGAAGGCTGCGAGAAGGAAGAAGTGGACTCGGCATGGAACTCGGTGTTTCATTCAGTTTTGGAGGCCCTTCCATAGTCGGTGGTGGTCATCAGTGAATCACAGTTTAGAAGGTCCCAGAAGTCGGGAAAGATGTCGAGTGCTACTAAAATGCAGTTAGCGAGGTTAGTGATGGTCTAGCTAAAGGCGTTAAAGTAAGCACTTGTTGGGAGGTAACCAGCGTTTTCTTTGTTTTTGTTTTCGTGTTTTATCGTTTCTTTCGTTTGTGTTGTTTTATCGTCTTTTTGTTTGTCTTTTCGTTTCGTGTTTGTCGATCAGCGAGTTAAGTGAAGTGTGTTAATCCATGTGTGATAGCGATAGAAAATTTTGTGAAATTTAATGATAGTGCACATGATATGTTAGAAAATGATAGCGTGAATGCGATGAGATGGCTTGGAGCTTGTTGTTATTCACCATTTGCTTAACCCGTGAGACTTGAGTTTCCTTTGTGTACACGTCTTGATCTGTTTCTTTTAATTGTGTGATATCGTGCATGTGATTATCTTCTAGAACTTGCCGTGTTTACGTGTCGAGGCGCAATATGTGTTTGAATTTGGAAAGGATAAAGGCCGTCTTTGTTAACCACATATTACTATTGAACACTTAACGATGATATATACCATTTGTCGCTTCTTTGAGCCTTTATTAGACTTTTCTTTCGATTAACCGGATGATGGGAGGTGAGGATGGATATGGGGAATCAAAGGGGTTGAAATTTTGATGTAGTTATGGCGAGAAAAGTTTATTTTAGAAAAATACATACATGGTGAAGAATAGTACCTTGTTAGTGAAAATTAGACCTATAAGCTCTAGAAAGAAAAAGAAAAAAAATGATAAGTTCACTATGGTGTTGAGCATAAAGGGTAGTTAATCAAAGTATAGGTACCTTCGAGGCATAAAGCGTCGATTTAACACGTTGGGAAAGAAGAAAATGGACAAAAGATCCATATGTCGAAAAGTATAAATAGGGTGCTTGGAATATTTTGAGTCCTTAGCCATATATTATCCTACCTTAACCAATGTGCCTACATTACAACCTATGAAAGTCCTCTTTGATCCTTATTTGAACACAATATTGTGGTGGAGATGTTAGAAAGCGGCAAGCCTATGGTAAGATGTTGCATTGCATTGATCTTTGAGTGTATACACGTCCTTAATTTCTTTATGAGTTTGAGTGTATCCTATATATTTACACATGTACCTTTGTGAGGGTTGAAATAAGCATTTGTTAGTAAATTGTTGTTTGTGTTGAGTGGACTAACGTCGGTCATGTGCGCTAATGTTTTTGGCGTTGATATGTTTGAGGCTAGAATGGTTATCCTCTTTGCTATGCTCGTTGATCTACCGTTTGTCTTTACTGTTACATTTTTGTTTGAGGACAAACAATGCTTTAAGTTTGGGGGTTTGATAAGCAGCGCATTTTACGTTTATAGTTGATATTTGAAGATGAGTTTAGCTCGTTTAATGTGCGTTTCGTATCGATTCCTAATGTTTTATCTATTTTTAGAAGATACTACTCTTGGGTGTTATTTTGGTGTTGTGAAGGTCATATTGTTGGTTGTATCTTGAAAGCGGTTTGGTTGAGCTTGTATACAATGTTTCCGATTACCACTATTACAATCTCCTATCTGTTTTGAATACTTGATTGCATATATCATGTCCCTTATCTCATATATAAGTTAGATCATACGATGTGTGAAGATCACTGAAGTGCATGTGATTGGTCGACTTAATGAGATATAAAAGTTTCACAGTGAGGGCGACTTAAGGACGAGTTGTCGGTTTGAGCTGCGGTATAGATAAAGTGACTTGACTTAGTTGCTTGTCTGTCTTGATGCGTCTACGGACGTATTGAAGGATCACGGTGAGATGTGTTCTTCTTCGACCGTCGTGAAGAACCGAGATCTCGGTGACTTCACGATGATCTAAACCTCGATAAGGTATTAGGTGGTATGAGTTCTTGACCATCACTTTGACTTGTTATGGGTGAGGTTATATGTTCTAACCAATTCTCCGCATCTTGGGTGGTGGCGATCTTGTATGTCACGCTAGTTATCATGTCAGTCATGTGTATCCGTTAAGGATGATGGCGTCCCATAAGGAGCTCGAAAGGTTTATTGTACTAAACCGATGCAAAACGATCAAGACTTCAAAAGAAACCTCGCCTACGCCATAATAAAGCCACCAACTCAACGACCTAATAGAATCTCGAGGTCACGGCATCGGGATCCAAAATACCGAAGGCTAAGGAAAAGTGGCAAAGGAAACCCAAGCGCCTATTAAACTATCTACAAAATGGTAATAAACCTCCGAGGGCCATCGCCTATCACGGGCTTCAGCACCACCATGCATCCTCCGGAATGTGGTATTCGCAATCTCCAAAAGCTCCTCCGTCGTTAAAGTTGACCTCGCCGCCAATCCCGATGCCATCCCATACCCATGACACCGCGAAACCCTTAACTAAGTCCTATAGATTTACCTAGGCGGTGGCATAATCCTCACATCGAATCAGGGCCGTAACCCAAACCGAACTAATTATCGAGCGAGAAGAGGAATGAGAAGATGAAGAGACATACTTACTTTTTTCTGAGCGAGATATCCGACTTCTTCAAAAAAATTTGAAAGAGGAATTGGGAATTTCTACAAGATGCTCTCCGAATAAAGTGTCAAGAAGAAAGAATGTCCTCATTTGGGCCTATTTATAGAACAAATGGCGCCTAAAATCGCTGTTCGCTTATCACACGTGCTCATCTACGATCGACGTGGATCGACGGCGCACGCCGTTCAAAATGCCCAACCACCGCCGCAGATGACGCACTCTTTGGTAAAGACGCACCGCACCGATCACGTAATGATTACATTGAGCTCGACATCGACCACGCCCATGTCCTCCCCGCTCGCAGAAGTCATTCTGTGACCTCGACGCCCTCCAAAAAGGCAAAGCCATACAGTCGCACTCGCCTTCCTTCAAGCGCCTACCCAAATCGACCCTCCTCGTCAACGAACAACGCCTACAAGAGATTCTCCTTCGATCGGACTCGACGCCCTCCATAAGAGCGAAGCCGCTGCACCAAACCTCGTGTAACCTATACAAAGACCGCTATCCAAGTCATAATCACTTTGCAAGAAGAGACGAGAACCTTCAACGAACAATCTCACCAAGACATCCCGCCCCAAGAAAGACATTCTCCGCTCACCTCGGCAGGCTATTCCTCGAATTTTCGGGGGCATGATAGATAGCCTCAACCTCTCGCCACTAAGCCTAAACGAGTGGCCTAACCTAACGCTTGCTTACCTACACTGCCTCGAATCACCTCCAAACCCTAATTGTATGAGTCAAGCTAAGATAACGGGTAACATGGAAATCATGAATGCGGTGTGAGCGCCAATCATAGGATTCACAGGTTTACGCATAAATAGAGTTAGATAGTGCTAAAGAATCATCGAATACTGAGCTCTTCGAGATACTCATCAGAAGAAAATATATAGAACATCTTGAGGACCATCACCTCCGTGATCGTAGATCTTTCTTTGATCGAACCACTAAACTACGCGTTTTTATCGCTTTCTAAATCTTTCATACCACGCATAACGGATTTATCAATCGCTTTGTGTATTATCTTCAACATCTTATACTGTTCCTCAAGCTTCAAAAAGATTTACACCTAATCCAACCCCTATATATATATATATATATATATATATATATATATATATATATAAAGATCTAGTTAATTCGAGGACAAGACGAAGTCAACGTCGTGAAATTTTTCTGCGGACTCGCCCTTCCACACGTAAAATGGCAGTTTTTCCACAGTCAACATCTATATACAATAGACATATTTTTTGAAATTTAGTTTGTAATTTTCAAAATCAAATTATAGTAGTTTTAGTTAGAAAACCAAATTATTACTGCGTACCACTGATTTCAAAGAAAATAACTGAACGTTAAAAACTTGAGTTATTAAAAAATAGACGTACGTAGAAAAGTGAAGTAATTGAAAATGAAAGGGCAATGATCATTGTGGAAAATTTTGGCATTAACGTGTGGAACGAGGTTAAAGAGAAAAGGATTTAATTTTTAAAGCAAAAAGTGGTCAGGACACGTTAAGGAGACTTAGAATGATAAGGCAACTTTCCACGTTTGACTCAAGTCTTCGTCCACAGGCAATTAAAACTGGGACAGGACTTTTCTTATCGTGTTAATTAAATTTTCTATTTTCTATTTGATTGATTAGCATAAATACGGTGCAATTAGCATTTATAGACATATATATATACATACTTATATATGGACGAAATAAATAAAACAATGACAAATTTCCTACAGTAGAATTTCAATTGTTTTCAAATAGTATTCCATTATCCCATTAAAATAATTTTTTTCATTTTGAATTTTCATTAAAAATAATTCATTATAAGAAATGAATCATTTTTCAGATAAAAATATTTCAAGTCCAGAACCACTTCTTTTCATGTAAAAACATAACTCTTTAATTTATGTGTCAAAAATAACATGTCATTTTTAGCGGATGATTAGAGTAGATTTCCAAAAAAATGTGAAGTATACATTCTTAACGCCGGAAGACTGAACTGAACCGATTTTTTAGTTTAATTTGATAAACATTGTACATACTGATTTCTTTATAAGAAAAGAAAAGAAGACGTCTAAAATTGAAACACAATTTTTGCATTATTTTTAAAATGTTAAAATTTATTTCTACATACCTTTAATTTTTTGGTAATATAATATTTACAAAAGTTTAACAAAAATTTGTCCAATGTGTTATCCTTTATCGCCATCATTTTATCTAGAAAACTTTGTACTTTTATTACTGAAAAGTTATGGAGGTTGTAATTGAAAGATAATTAAATAGTGATTTTATAACTACAGTATTTTAAAATTTGTGTAAAATCACAAAAATTGAAATAAATATTATATTATATCCAACAAGAGAAAGTAGCATTTTATACTCCGGCGATTGAACCTCGTATTACAACTTATACAAATAATAAATAAACTTATATACTATCAATATTGTTAATTATTTTACCATATTATTCAATTTCGGTAGCTTACTGTTGACTCAATCAGCATGCTGGAAATACAAGTGTGTGACACAAAAAAAAAAAAAAGAACTTGGCTGGAGATATCTTCATTTTGAGAGAGTTGATTGTAAACGTTGACCACCAGAAACTTAAGACATGATATAATTAATTAGTAATAACACTGATAAATATATATATATATATATGATCGATCCTAAATTGTGAAGTGAAATAAACGCAGTTAACACCAAAGATTTACGGTTCGATCCGCGAACAAGATCTACGCCCACGCAGAGAGAGAGTATATGTATTGAGTATCGATTACAAAGAAGTGAAGATCTATGTCGCCTAATCTATCTATTTATATACACAAGTATCGACCTAGATCTCGAATCCAAGTCTTCTAACCTAGGATTCGAGATCCTATCCCTTCGAATTAGGATTCTTTAGATACGGCCGAGTCTGCTCCCCACCGCTTCAGAGTCTTCACGGCCAACTTGTCCAGCCGAGCTGATGTCGGTTTACTCAGACGCCCACGCCGCCCCAGAGTCGTCAGATCTCATCACAACCCCCAAAAGACGCAGAAACGAGGTCATGCCGATCGTATTGTTGCGACGGGTCGGTTCGACGATCTTACACATTCTTTTCATTGTCGACTTTTGTGTGGTCAACGCTGACGTCAGATATCGAATGCCGTGCCGCAGAGCGCTCCGCCGAGGTCTTGTGAATGGCTTCACCGTCGAGGCGTTATGCCGAGGTCTTCGACCGCTTTACCCGACGGGCGCGCCGAGGTCTTCATCGGTTTTACCCGGGCAGCGTTGTCGAGGTCTTCGATCGGCTTCACCGACGGCGTTATGCCAAGTCTTCTCGACCGGCCGACCGTCGCGGCGTGTCGAGGTCTTCTATCGCTTTACCGGCGCAGGTTGAGGTCTTCGACCGCTTCACCCGTGCGTTATGTCAAGTCTTCGACCGGTCGACCGTCGCGCGTAATGCCGAGGTCTTGTGAACGGCTTCACCGTCGAGGCATTGGCCGAGGTCTTCTTACCGGCTTCACCGACGAGGTGTTGGCCGAGGCTTCTTCATCGCTTCACCGACGGGCGTTATGTCGAGGTCAAGACGGATTTTCTCCCATCGAACATCGACGCGGATACGATTTAATGCGCATTAAATCAAGCAATCGTTGATTCCGATAAAGTATATTATGGAACGTCTTCCTCGATACGCAATTTCTCTTATCATTCCTTAACATTTCTCAATTTCAAAAACAAAACCTCTCCGCTCGAGAAACACTTTTGCCATCGACGACTCAAGCTTCGCCTTCTTCATCGATAACCAAAAGTAAGTAATGGCTACCTCTTCTCATAACGAGTCGTCTGAAGGCCAAATCGTGTCTGCTTTCCGTCTGACGAAGTGTCTCTCACTGCTTTTACCCGTGTCCATAGCCTGTGCGAGTGTAGTCATCGATTCCTCAGGGGATCTGCAAAGTGTCTTTTTCTTCCATCTTAAGTATTTCGACATTAGGGATATATGTTTTCAATATAGTATTCCTGTATTGAGCTAGTTCTCGTCCGAGGAAGGCTGTGCCTCCGGATGGTTTTATTGTCAGTACGAGGACAGCCCGCGTCGGTCTTCGCCTTCCTTACCCTTATGTATATGTTGAGTTCCAAGAGATGTTCGCCTATCCTCGCCCAACTCGCCGAACTCATTCCGCATACGACCTTAGGTGTCTATGCCTATAGCATAATTTTCCTTTACCTGGGGCTCGCCCTCGCGTAACCTAGTGGCTGGCCTGGGTATTATCTATCACCCCAGGAAATTCAAGCCAAGATTAAATCAAAGATCTCCAACCGCGTAAGTTCTTCTTCACGGGTTTGAGGACATATGGAGTCTCATGGCGATCTGAAAGATCGCACGATGTGATGACAAGGGCTTCGTGACTGGGAGGCCTGGACAAAATGGCCTTGTTGACGAGGTCTTCTCCGAGGCCGAGCTTGAGGCGGGCTTACCTTATGATCCTACCTCCAGTGGAGCTTGAAGGTAGGCCTCTTCTCCTCTTTTTTTCTTTATTTCATGAGTTACGTATGATGTTGACCCATGTATTTCCTTGTAGTGAACCCGTCAAGGAAAGGAAGAAGAAAAGGAAGGAGCCGATCTCGTGGCCGAACCGATCTCTATCGAGCCGAGGTCTCCGACCTTGAAGGATCTCGGACATGCCCGAATGACCTGGGTTCGAGATCCCTTCGCCGCAGCCACTCAAGCGCTGAAGAGGCGGAAGGATGTAATCCATGAACTCGTTGCACGAGGTCGAAAAGAGATCATCGCCCAAGTCGCACTGCCTCTTTCCCGAGGTAATGTACTTGTCCTATACTTTGTGCAGAGTAACCAAATTGTGATCTTCCGACCTGATGTATATTTTGTATAGTGGTCGGGACGTGGCGGCCGAGGGTCAAGAGTATCCGATCTATATCGGATTACTCAGCGCCAAGCTGCAGCTTGACGGGTGGCCTTAGATGCTCGGGAGGAGAGTCGAACATCCTCCGCTCAGAAATGTCCGAGGCCGAGGCTAAGATCCGGACCTCGTCAAACGAAAATGGCGACGCGACGGCCATCGAGGCAGCAAGGGGCCAGTGTCGGGAGGCACTGTACGAGGAGGCGGCAGGGCCGGGGGGCCGAGGTTGCCTCGATGAGGCCGAGTGGAAAGTTCGCCGCGAGGCGGACATGGCGAGCTCGGAGAACGCCGCGGAGAGGCTGTTCTCGCTGCGAGCTTCTGGGATGGTCTCTGACGCCGATGTGCTTAATAAGCGCCGCCTCGACGCATCGAAGAGGTCGCCGAGACTACCCAGATCTCGACAAAGCAAGTATGGGTACGAGGAGATCGAGATGCGTCCCGAGACGGCCATTGTATGTGCTCGTCCGCCCGGCTGGAGCTTCCGTGCCGCAGCCTGCTCCTCCTCCGCTTCTTTGTCCCCGAGTTTGTGCGCCCGTCCGTGGATCGGGATCCCCGACCGAGGCTTTATTGGCTGATTATGCAGGATCGTGAGACGGCGATGCTTCAAGGCGCCGAGATCGTAGTTCCCAAGAGGCCGAGGCGAGGCTATCCAGCCGGGGCGCGAACGGGACAGGTCAAGCTTCCGGAGGTCATTGATCCTCGATCTTTTTTTTTTTTTTTATGTAAATGTACAACAATTTTTGCCTAAGGGCATGTTAATAAAATCACAAGTTTGTGTCAAGAAACTTATCTTTTTTTTTTTTATTCGGTTGTCTCCGAATGTTTGATGCTTCTCCTGGTTGAATCGAATCAAAGACCGTCGAGCTCGAGTCGAAGAGGTCGAACTCTCCATATAAAGCGGCAGCTCGTCACGCATGGCTGAGTCTCGATGTCACATAGGCCGAGAGCCGCGGACGAGCTCCGTGCTCGCTTTTGAATTGGAGGGCGTCGAGGTCGCCAGGAGAAGGCAAGGTGATAGCGAGAGCCGAGCACGAGGAGGTTATCCACCGAAATGGTGGACGACGATCCCAAGTAGCAAGGTTGTCGAGGCCGCTCGTGTTCGAGGTATAGCGAATACGGCGGACCTCCGGCAATTCACGAGCAAGACGCGAATTAAAAGGCTCGGAGCATATACAAAACGTTATCGCCGACAACCACAGCCGACGACATACTTGACGGGATGCAGAGGCCTCTTCACGAGCTTCGCCTAGAATAAATGAACCACATTACGACGATCCGAGTGCGGCAAAGAGAGGGCGTTATTGCCTTGAACGCCGTGGACCTCCATGCGCCGAGACCGGCCACAGTGGTCGAGGTCGAGCTCGCAGAGCTGCATCGCTGTGACCGAGGTCGCCCGGCCGGGCCCGTAATATGATCGAGACGGCAGTAGGTAGGATTAGCATATGAGTCAATCCCGATTTTCCTGGGATTGGCTCGCTTTCCCGATCCGCCCGCCCTCGAAAATGTAAATGTAACTGTAATCTTTTATTTAATAAGAATGGTTTCTTGTCGACTTTGTATTGAACAAGAGTAATATGCGAAGTAGTTCGTCTCAGAATTCCGCTTTGAAAGAAATCGCTCGCACGGTTGGGGTTCCTGTTTGCCGAGGTCGTCGGGAGGGTGGTCCTCACATGAGAGAACACTTAAATAGCGAGGGTCTCGATCTCGTATGTAGGAATGGTTCTGCTTTTGCCGAGGTCATCGGGGTGGTCCCTTCATCTACATAGAACGCTCAAATAAACGGGGTAGTCTCGATCTCGTATGTAGGAATGGTTCTCGCTTTTGCCGAGGTCATCGGGAGGGGGTCCCTTCGCCTCATAGTAACGAAGTCGATCTCGTATGTAGGAATGGTTCCTTTTGCCGAGGTCATCGGGAGGGTGGTCCCTTCATCTACATAGAACGCTCAAATAAACGAAGGTAGTCCGATCTCGATGTAGTATGCGCTTAGATTTATATTCGTATGAAACGAATGTAATCGACCTCCGCGAGGGAATTTGTCCTCGTAGAGGTAAATAATGTAAGATTAATTATGCATTAGTGACAAGAACTCGTAAAATAAAGATTTTATTGATAAAAGACGACGACCACCAAATAAGACAGACTCTAAACAGACTTTAAAATAGACCGAACAAGACCCGACCTCGACACTTATGCATAATATTCTTCGGATGGAGATGCATGCGTGGGTAATTGCTCAACGGACAATTGAGCGAGCTTATAGCCCCTTGCCGAGGACTTCGCCGACCCGTAAGGTCCTTCCCATGTGGCTTCCAAAACGAGCAGCAGCCTTTGTCGACTTCGTTATGTCGAGTACGAGATCGCCCACTTGAATTGTCGGTTTTAACGCTACGGTTTGAATACTGAGCTACTGCTTCAGACCAGCCTCGATGTAGGCGAGGTCTCTTTTTCGTAGAGTCTAGATCACCGTAGATTTTCCCCATTTGCTTCGGCGAGAAGTCAATGGCACGAGGACTCGATCCGATCTCGCAGGGATCATCGCTTGCTCCATACACCAAACTGTATGGTGTTTCTCCGCTCGAGGTCCGGGCGTTGTTCGGCACGACCATAAGACCTGGTAAATTTTCCACCTAGGCCTTTAGCTCGGTCGACGAGTTTTTGACCCTTTACGATGGTCCTGCTGGTAACTTCGGTCGACCATTTGCTTGAGGATGGGCCACCGAGGTGAACTTTTGTCGATCCAAGCTTCGACACCAATTCGAATGTCTTATCCGTGAATTGTGTTCCGTTATCCGAAAGGAGGATAGGGGATGCCGCGACACACTATGTTCTTCCATACGAGTTGTTTGCTTGTGATTTTCGCCATGGCTCGCCACCCACTTCGGAATGATCGCAACAATTAAAAATGAGCGCTCCGGTGCTTTACAAAGGGCCCACAATGTCAATCCCCATCGCATAAACCATCAAGGGCTCAGACGGAGGTGAGGTCCGGGTAGCCTTGGTTCCCATGGATTCGACACTTTGACACTTTTTACGAGGTCCATCGAGTCTTGGAACATTGTCCAATAGTATCCCCATCGCATGACTTTCTTTCGACAAGGCCGGGTCCGATGTGGCTTGCACGAACCTTCGTGTATTTCTCGTAGAACGAATTGCCTGGTTCGGACCCAAGCACCTTAAGAGAGGAGATATGACTCGATAGGACTCCCTGCTCAATCAGATATCGCAGAGATTTGTTCGTAGTCCCTAGCTTCCGCCTGTCGCGGGCCGCCTCTCCGTACTCGAATGGGAGTCATCCAATCGGGTTCTTCATCCGAGACTATGTTGACTCGGCTCCGCTTTCGCATCGCTTATGCCCTGCTTTGACTTCTCTCTCGGGCTCGTTGATGACGAGCCAATTTACTTAAGATGTACGGCATATTTGCCCTCGATGCGAACTATCCGGAAGTGAGAAAGTCCGCTGCGTGCTCTTTGCTTTATCAAGATACTTCTTCATTCTCGCTACTGTATTTTCCCAACATTTGGCTTCACGACGACTGAGAGTCGTCTGTGAACTCGCACTCGTATCTCGAGACTTTGAGCGAGGAAGTCGCGATCGCTCATACTCCACTTCGTTCGTATTTTGAATGTGAACCAAGTGAGTAGCGATCTCGGTCGTCCGGCCTGGGAGTAAGATACCGCCCACTACCTTTGTTTCCGCCGCAACGAGAGTCCAAGACTCCGTGTTTCAACCATGGGTTCGGCCGCATCGTCGATACGGACTCTGGCTCGGTTTTCGACGGTTAGCCTCGGCAAGGAACCGCCAGGCTTCGACCTTGGCACGGCGGGAAGGATACATCGTGCCGCTAGTTCGATTGCCCATTTCGCGATTCTCCCGACAGCTCTAGCTCTCAATACTTGCAAGTGGGTAGTATGAGGACTCTGATGCGATGTGCATGGAAACGGACGAGCTCCTCGCTGCATTTACTAATGCTAAGGCAAGCTTCTCCTGGTCGACACTCGCTTCCGGCCTTTAGTGCTCGGTCCGATGAAATACACCGAGCCGACGTCCTTCGCGCATGCAGACGCACTTATGGATTCGTCAGGCGGCGAGGTAGAGGAAAAGGACCTCTCCTCGGGACTGATAGAGTGGGAGCTTGGCGAGGTAGCTCTGAGGTCTTCGAGCGACTGCACCTCATCCCATGAGAATTTCGGCTTTTGAGTATCTTGTAGTCGCTATCCGGCTTTTGAAAGAAACGGCTTAGTGCGGCTATGCACGTAAGTCGTACGCCATGGATGGTCTTCGCATCTTCATTTTCAAAATGGTTCGACCTTGGTCGGTTTGCTTTTAGCCTTCTGAAACCCAACATCCTAAGAACTTTCCGCACGGACCGCAAACGCGGCATTTCGGGATTCGACTTTAGGTTGATTTTCCAAGGGCGAGGACGATCCGAGTCGGCACACATTCGCTTCGCTTTTGACGACGATGTCGCTCACGATACCTCCACATTCGACCTATGTAGGGTAAATATTTTGTCCACCATCCTTTGATAGGTAGCCTCGCATTTTAAGGCCGAATGGCATCTTTTATATGCGAAGACCAAGTCGGTAATGAAGGTCGCTTGCCGCGCCTTCGTCTCCATCGTGACTTGGTGATACCCTTGTATAAGTCCAAGAAATCAAGACTTCTGCCACCACCAACGCCGACCTTCTTGTCAATGTTGGGAAGGATAGCAATCTTTGGGTAATGCTTGTTGAGGTCGGTAGTCAATACACATTCGCCATCCCTCTCCTCTTCTTCACCATCACCGGTTGGCTATCCGTCGGATATTTGACCTCGAACAGATGCGTGCTTTTAATACGGTTCACCTCCATGAATGACTTGGTTCCGTTTTCGCGAAGATTCTTCGCTTCTTGAACCGGCTTTATGTTCGGTCGATGTTGAGCCATGAGTGATGATCGCAGGACTCGGCCATGTCGGGAGACCAAGCAAACACGCTCGAATTCCCTTAGAGTTGGATGATCGATCCTTCACTTCGGTGTCGTGGTGAAACCAACCCGACGACCTTCAACGGCTCATCTTTGCACAACGCGACCTCTTCCACCGACCGCCGTGGCATGGCTGTACTCCGACCCAACCTTCGGGTTTCTTTAATTGCTATGCCTGGGTGTTGGACCGAGGTCCCGGCACCGTAGCGCAACTTGCATACACCTCGCTTGTTTCGATCTCGGATCACGGCCGCCCCTCGTGGGTATTTTATCGTCAGTGGTACGCCGAGCATACCTATAGTTCAGCCAATCTCGCCCTAGTATGATGTTATACGGCGAGTCTGGCTCATCACAAGAACCCACCTGGTCGAGGTCGTGGTGCTTTCCCACCGTGACGGGTAGCTCGATTATTCCTTCCGGGCGCGCCTCTTCCCGGACGAAGCTCGGAGTGGCGGTCAGGCGGGCGCGCCTTCCACTCCTAGCTTGTCAAAGCATTCCTTAAAAGATGCTCACCGACGCGCGTCGATGTAAAGCGCTTTACCAACTTATTTGCGACCACTACCGATCACCAAGCATCCTCGGGTACTGTCTGAACGGGTCGCCTTCTGAGGGTGATCGCCTCGTCCTTTCTCGAACCTCTTATTGGTAGGTCACTGGTTCTTGGACCGGCCCTCTGTGGAAGACTTCGTGACTCCACCGGAGCCCCGTAATAGTGAGACCACCCGTCATATGGGGCTCATCATCCTTCCTCGCTGTCTGCGCTTTGTTTTTTAGGGCACAATTTCCTCTTCTCTTTTTCTTCTTTTCGACTTGGTCGGCTTGCGACTGCCCTCAGTATTTCTTCGGATCCGCCCCGAACTAGCATCTCTATTTCACCCATGAGCTCTTGCACCTTCGATGTCGCGTCTCGAATCATCATGGAATGAGCGATTTATCCGTAGGTCGGCACCTCTTCCTCCCGCATCGGCCGAGGCTTCGACAGGTTCATATGGAGCAGAGATTTCGCCTCGCTTTGTCAACGGGTGTATTGAGGTCGCCCGAGGCGCCGCCGCATCGAGCTCGATTTTATCGGGCGATAATCGCCGCGCGCTCGGCCTCGTTCCGATCTTCCTTCCTTCACCTCTTCTTCCTTCCGGGGTCCGCTTTGCTCGCTTGCGCTTTCTCTCGTCGCCTCGTCGCGAACCGGTTTATGCACCATACCTGCAGAAGACGGGTTCTGACGACGATCTCTCGATAGGCCCCGCAAGATGCCGTTTGGAAAGCCGACGACTAACAGTCGCTCACGCCTTCGACCTTCAAACATTCCTTATTAAACCTGATCATGAGTCGATGGACTCATTACGGCCTTTATCGGTAGAAGGTGTGATGACGTTGACTCCGCTTTGAAGAACCTTCGATGGAAGGCCGCCATCGTCGCGATAGAGATGCAGCCTCAGGTAGATCGTCGAACCACCGCGGGCGTTGTCGACGAGTAACTCCGGAAGAGTTTACATAGTGAACCGAAATGAGCTTGGTTGATCATGTTGTATTGGAACCGCGAGAGGAAGTTCTCGGATCCTCACCATTCAGGGCGATGTTTGCACCGGTATTTATCCGGTAAGTATGAGTATTCTATTTGAGAACGGGTGGCTATCTTCCCGTATCCATCGGCCGCCCTCGAGATCGGGACGGAGTTCGACGATCGAACTCGTTTAGGTGACTCGGACCGACTCGCGGCGGCCCCGATGCTCTTCCTCGCCGCCGTCCCCGAGATCGGGCGGAGTTCACGGATGGATTGGCGATCGAGGCCGGCCGCGGCGATCTCGACGTCCTCTCCCGCTGCTCGTTCGCGTGTTGGGCCCGACCTGGATGCGCTCGATTCTAGACGAGGCTTCGGTACCGTTCTGCGTGGCGACCCCTTCACCGAGGAACCGAGAAAGCTCTCCTTGTTTTTCTCGAGAAATCCTCGACGACGCGCCAAAGTTTACTCTGAGCCGAGTTTCCCGGATTATCATACGATTGCCTTCGCTATGGTAACCGCCCCGCAGGCGGGTGTCCGTGCTCCGAGACTTTGATATGCCCTCGGGGTTTCTTCTCCGATTGGGCTCTTCCCGAGTTGAGCTTCCCTTCGCCATCGTTGTTGTTGGCGACGGTCCCGGAGGTACGGCCGTGTACCGTCATGATTACTTCCTAAACAAGGTGGTTGATCGAAACACAAAATTTCGGTTCCCAGCAGGCCAGATCGATCCTAAATTGTAGTGAAATAAATGCAAGAACACCAAAGATTTACGTGGTTCGATCCGTGAATAAGATCTACGTCCACGCAGAGAGAGAGAAGATGTATTGGAGTATAAGTGATTACAAAGAAATGAAGATCCATGCTGCCTAATCTAAATCTATTTATAACAATGTATGACTGATCTCGAATCCAAGTCTTCTAACTGTGATTCGAGATCCCATCCCTCTCGATTAGGATTTTTAGATATTACAGCTTCTCTGCTCCCACCGCCCGTGAGTCTTCACAACTCTTCCGCCGAAATAGTCGTTTACTTAGACTACCGACGCCGCCCAGAATACCGATCCTATCATATATATATATATATAGTATATATATTTACAATTTTGCATATATTGATATATAATTGCAAAATAATAAGGAATATTGAAGTATAAAATAATATTTTCCAGGTCCAAGCATTAACCCATTAATAATAAAACAAAACCGGCCAAGAAGTGGGGCCCCAAATCTTTGGACACTGTTTTATTCCAGTGTTTTTTCAGTCAAGAAAGAATAACAGTTTTCAGCAATTTCCATTTTAAATGTATATTATTTTCTCAAATAGTAAGTCTAGCTAGTCAACTCCACTCTCCCCTTTCAAACATACACCCAAATTTTGTTCCACACATCATCTCTCCATTTTCCCATGCTGCTGAGATTGCTTCCTCAAATTCATTAACCTCAAAATCTATTCAAATTTTATGTCTTTACATGACATGTCCTCATTTCTTGATCTTGTTCATATTTCCAACCAAAAACACAACACAAAGTGAGCTTCTTTCTTCTTTTGGAGAGGAAACACCATATATAAAATACACACAACATACATAGAGAGAGAGAGAGAAGATGATGAAGAGGGTTTCTTGTAGTGTCCTCAACCTGTTTGTGATGATGCTTTGCATTCAGCTCGTCTCATCTGAGCTGCCACCTGATCAGGTCAGCGCGATGACTAGAATTTATGAAATCATTCAGAATAATACTGCTTCCTCCTTTGTGTGGAATGGTGTTTTGAAAACCTCAAATCCTTGTTCATGGAAGGGAGTTGTTTGCAGCTCTGATGATTCTTCCATAAAACCATTTCTTTAAAGTATTTTCAATTTCCACCCGAATTTCTTCCATATCTGTGCAATATTGCCACTTTAGAGTCTCTAGATGTGTCTAACAATCAACTTAGCTCAATCCCAGGAGGTTTTTCACTGGTTGTGGGGAATCAGTGGATTGAAACTCTTGAATTTCAGTGTGAATAAGTTGAATGGTCCTTGCCTACTTTCAATGGCTTTGCAATGTTAGAAAAGTTGTATCTTTCTAGAAATTCACTGTCTGGGGATATTAGTCTGCAGTTGGATGGGTTGGGTTCACTCAAAAATCTAGACCTTAGTTGGAATCAGTTTACAGGAAGATTCCTACAAATCTTGGAAAATGAATCTTTGGAGGAGCTTCTGCTCTCTGCCAATAAGTTCACAGGTGAAATTCCTGTAGATATCACAAAATTCAAGAATCTGAGCGTGATTGATCTCAGTTTCAATCAACTCTCAGGCTCAATTCCATTGGAATTGAGAGTTCTCCAAATTGCAATATTTGGTGCTATCTCTCAACTCTCTGAGTGGTGGAATTCCAACATCAATTTCCAATATTAAAACTCTCCAAAGATTTGCAGCCAATCAGAACCACTTTAATGGGTCTATTCCATCTGGGATTACTTCATTCCTTTCATCTTTGGACCTGAGTTATAATGAGTTGACAGGAGCATCCTCTGATCTGCTGTCGGGCCGAATCTTCAAGCTCTCGACTTGTCTTTCAATAAGTTGGAAGGGCCGATTCCTGCAATCACTTCAACCAAGTTGCTTAGGTTGAGACTAGCAGCAATTCTCTTAATGGGACGGTTCCATCTGCCTCGTTGGGAATCGTTTGAAATTGATGTATTTGAGCTGGATAACAGCTTGAGTGGTGAGATACCTTGGGAGTTGGGCATGTTCAAGAACTTGTCTCTCTTGAACTTGGCCAACAACACATTGAGAGGCACATTGCCTCCATCTTTAGGTAATCTCACCAATCTTCAAGTTTTGAGTCTGCAGTCGAATGATCTTGTTGGAGAAATCCCACCACAAATTTTGCTGTTGAGTAAACTGGAGAAGCTGAATATAAGTAGCAATTCACTCAATGGCTCAATACCTCTATCCATTTCAAGAATGCAGAATCTTCGTAATTTGGACTTGCATGGAAACAATCTAAGTGGTTCTATACCCGACTCCATTGGAGACTTACCTTATTTGGTAGAATTGCAGCTGGGAAACAACCAACTCAATGGGCGAATTCCAGTCATGCCGTTAACACTGCAGATTTCTTTGAATCTTAGCCAAAATCTCTTTGTTGGGTCTATTCCAGTTGTTCTATCAAGACTGCAGAATTTGGAAGTTTTGGACCTCTCAAACAACAGATTTTCGGCAAGATACCAGAATTCTTGACCGAATTAGTGAGCTTAACTCATTTGCTTCTGATGAACAATAATCTCTCAGGGTTCTTCCAAATTTTAGAGATCATGTTGACGTTGAAACTAAAGGAAATGCTGTGTATGTTCCTCCTGCACCAGAACCTACCCTCCTCCGAACTCCAAAAGTCTAAATCAATTGCCCCAACCATTATAATTGCAGTAGCAAGCTCTGCCATGGCTGTTGGTCTAGTCATCATGTTGAGTGTGCTCGTCTCAAGAAGATACCACAGGATCAACGACGAACACACACACTCTGCAGAGGAAGCTCTCAAACGCAGGTCGCCTATGGCAAATTGCTGACTCCCAACAGCATCCACAAGTCCAACATTGATTTCAGGGCAGCAATGGAGGCAGTATCTGACCCTCTAAACCTCACCTTGAAGACAAGATTCTCGACTTACTACAAAGCTGTCATGCCGTCTGGAGCCAGCTACTTCGTCAAGAAACTCAACTGGAGTGACAAGATCTTTCAACTAGGCAGCCACGAGAAATTTGAGGAGGAGCTCGAAGTTCTTGGGAAACTCTACAATTCAAATGTCATGATCCCACTAGCCTACGATTGACACTGGACAGCGCTACTCTTCTACGACTTTGCCCCAAAGGGCTCCCTCTTCGACTGCCTTCACAGGATGGGAAGCACACTGGATTGGGCAAGCTGCTACAGCATTGCCATTGGAGTTTCTCAGGGCCTTGCCTTTCTCCATGAATGCAAGTCCAACCCGATTCTCCTCCTCGATCTTTCTCGAAAAGCATACCTTGAAGTCCTCAACGAGGCTCAAGTTGGAGACATTGAGCTGTGTAAAGTGATTGATCCTCAAAGAGCACAGGCAGCCTCTCCACCATTGCTGGCTCTGTTGGCTATGTCCTCCAGGTATACAAAATTATTTTCTCCATTACAACGAACATTTTTGTGCTCACATAGTAATCTAACTTAACGAACATTTCCTTTGCAGAGTATGCTTACACAATGAGAGTCACAGCAGCTGGAAATGTCTATAGTTTTGTGTAGTTCTGCTTGAGCTCCTAACAGGAAACCAGCCGAAGCGGAGGAATAGAGCTAGCTAAATTGGTGCTGAGCAACTCTGCACAAAGAAACAAATGGGATCAGATTCTTGATTTCAATATTAGCAAGACATCAGTTGCTGTGAGAAACCAGATGCTGGCTGTGCTCAAGGTGGCTATAACTTGTGTTAATCTGCAACCAGAAACGAGGCCAAGATGAAGAGCGTATGCGGATGCTGCTGAATGCAAGGTGAGAGAGAAGAGGGAAGCAAATTTTCAATTTTGACAGCATCAGTGACATATGGAAATGTACAAAACAATATGGAAGATAATATTAGTATATGTGTGTGATTTGATTTTGATTTTGAGTTTGGAAGTCAGCTTTTGTTGGTTAGGAAAATGTAAGAGAAGATAACGAGTTTCTGTTATCTATATTTGGCTTTTTGGTGCTAAATGTTGTCAATTTGAGCATTTCGTAGATGAAGTGAAGAAGCAACTACAGAATTATTGCTTGATTGCCGATTAATGCACGAAAGTCCACTGCAACTTCAACCGATTTATAAAATGTTTTCACAATGTCATCACCTTTCAATTTGTTACAAAATTATCAATTCCTATTTTTGTGGTCTTGAAAGTTAACATGACAAGTCTTGTGATCGAGCCACTATTGGCAAAGTGCTGCATGGTCTCGATATTTTCAATTCGGACAACATTGTGATCAGACATGTCAATTATCTGTTGGAATTAAAATGTTAATTTTACAATAAATTGATAGATTTGATAGTATTACATTATTTTAAAAATCTACTAAAATGGTAAAATGGATGAAAGTTTGAGTATTAATTGACAATGAACGCATGTTGAAAATTTGAGTGAAGATTTGATGCACAAATGAACCAGAAATATAATATAGTAGAAGAAAGACTGTATACACTTAGGAGTGGCTAACAAAATGACCGAAGAAAATGAGAAAATTTAATGAGGATAGATAAATCAATTTACAGTATTTGGATTAATGTACAAATTTCATGAAATATTAACTATTTTGGAAGTAGAGAGCGTGAATGACAAATTATTCCCATCATCTACCAAAAGTTTACATTTAATTTCTTTTTGAGACATTTATCAAAAGTTTATATTTTTCATTTTTGGAAATATCAACTACCCCAATCTCTCACTTATTTACAAAAAAATCATATAACCCACTTTTTACTCTCACTATCCATTAATATATTCATTTATTATCTTCATATATTTTTCACTCATTATAATTTTTAAAATCCATTATTTTTGGTGGACTGATGAAATATTAATTAGCTATATCAACATAATATATATCTCGCCCTATTATCATATTGATTCAAATTTCATGTAAGTGCACAAACCAAATGATGATTTAGAATTTCCTTAAATGTAAATTTTCTTACATAAATCTTATCGTAACTATTGTAGCACAAATGGTCTTTAGATAAGTAAAATAAGCAAGATATCAAAGTTTAAAACGTAACTATTATGATTATATTTAAAAAATAGTTTGTCATTATTGAGAAAAGCAATCACTAAATCAAAGAACTAATATTACTTATGTTTTTATAGGAATGGTTAAGACCTAAACAGACATAATATTTAATAATAAAATTAAGTTATTGCGTCTAATTTTAATTATGTCATAATTAATCTCAAAAGATTCACTACATGAATGATCAACTGTAAATGCAATAAAGAGTTCATAAAATTAAATATTAAAAATCAGCATACGTAATTCTAAAGTTAAGTAAATAGTTTCAATTGTACAACCTCGAAATTAAAAATATCCGTATTCGAATTTTAGATCAATAAAACTCCATTCAAATGCTACTGGTTTTGTTTTATTTTTGTGAAAGCATTGATATACCAATTTATTTTGTTTGGCGAGATTCCAAAAAGAAGTGACTACAACTATAAATCGGAGCTGAAAAGTGAAACCCTAATTTCATCTAACTACACGACTGAGCCGCTATCTCTCTACCACCATTGTCCACAGCCTGCGCTGCGCAACCAGCAGATGAGGCTAATCTAATAAGATTTCACGACACCGTAACTCCAACGATCAATTTTGGACTTACCAACAAAATCGACCAAAAGTTAGAATTTTCCCTTAGGAAAGCTAGCTGCTTTGATCCTTTGATCGCCCTCTAGTGGGTATCGCTCTCTTCTTTTGTAAATTGACAATGCCGACCTTTCTATTTGTTTTTCGTTTATCTTCCTTCTGCTATAATGCTGATTTGGTGAAAATTATCAGTGTTCTGTATTCGTTCACCCGTGATGATAATTGCATCGTGTTTTCATTTATCGATATTTGATTTTGGGATGATTTTCATGAATTTAACTGTATGCAACGTGATTGGTAACTTAGGTACATCGATTGCATCATTCCTAAAGATAGTGCTGGCCTTTTCCAGATTACTCTTGACTGCTTCTGATGGCCGTCGATGAAAATCAATAAACTAAAATGAACTTTCTCTCAGAAAATGGTAGAAATACTGCAGCAATTCGGTTTGTTTGATTGCTTTGCAGCTCTTGTGTATTTCTTTATCATATTCTGAAGCTTGATTAGGTGATATATGAATTATACAGTATTTTGATTGGAAAACTTACTAATAGTGTTATAAATGCTTGAGAAATGCTTGTTTACAAAGTTGATATGTCACATGATGTTTGGGACATTGCGCAAGGGCTTTGAGTTCCTTCGTTCATGATGTTAAGATGGGACAGTGAAAGAATCACATACATATCCCTTCTGATGGACATTGGGAGTACAAAAACAATTGAATTTGCTATCTGGATCATCCTGTAAGCTAGTAATGGTCGATAAATCACATGTGTCCTCATAATTTTTCTAAAATGGATAAGATACAACAGGAATTTTACACTATTTTCTTTGCTTATTGTCTACTTATCGTATTTAGAATCTTGATCTGTATCAGCTGTAATCATTTTAATTGGCACCCTCAGAAATATATATTTGCTTGCTTCATAATGCTTCTTTGAAATGAAGCGCATTTGCTGCCATATGATGTTTGGGACATTGCAAGGGCTTTGAGTTCCTCTGTTCATGTTTGTTCAGACGGACAGTGAAAGAATCATGTACATATCCTTCTGATGGCAGTACAACAAACAATTGAATTTTCTATATCTTGTAAGCTGGCAGTTGTCGATAAATCACATTTATCCTCATAATGTTTTTCCTACAGGTCATCATAAAAATAAATAAATCTTTCAGTAATTTGGCTCTAATAAGATGCTAAAGGCACAACAGGAATTAGACACTATTTTCTTTGCTTCTTGTGTAACAATATTGATCGTAGTTAGAACTTAGAACATTGATCTATATCAGCTTTAATTGTTAGAACATTTTGATTGGTACACTCACATCTATTCATTCGCCTGGTTTGGTATCTCTTCTTAAGATGAACCTGATCTGCCATATGATGTTTGGGACATTGCTAAGGGCTCTGAGTTCCTTCATTCATTTTTGTTTGGATAGGAAAGTGATATAAACATTCTATCTATCCCTTCTGATGGCATTAGTTCAGTATTAAGCTTCTGATGACTCACTTTCCCAGATTCTGCACCTCATGTGGTTTCTGTCGCTAATTTTCTGTTTGTATTATGGATCATTTTCGTTTTTTCCCAATAACTAAGTTTATTTATTTTTGTCTGTCAAAGTTAACTAAAACATACATCAGCCTTGAGATAGAAGTGAAGCGATCCATCTGAAGATCCAATGAAGCACATTGTAAAGATTATGACGTTGCTGGTAGCTCTATCAGCTGTGTGGGTTAGTTTATTAAACGTCAGTACTTCCAAAGATCTATACTTGGTTGGTGAGCTTGTACATTTTCTATTTACTTCTCTACTGTGTATATTATTTCCACCTTGTTTATGGTCCTTTTATGATCTCAGCTTCCTCTCTACTTCATTGTATCACTTGGATGTTACGGTCTCTTAATGGTTGGAGTTGGTCTAATGCATTTCCCGACTTGCCCACATGAGGCTATACTATTACAACAGGTAAATATATCTTCACATTCCTACTTACCTCTATAATCCGCTACATCTAGATGATGGGCGCTTCAATTTGCCCGATCTTGCAGTGTCGGGTTTGTTGCCTTCCATTTTGCCCGATCTTGCAGTTTCGGGTTTGTTGATAGCCAACGATTGTCTGGCTTTGATGATATGTTTAATTATTGTAGGATGTTGTTGAAGCCAAGGAATTCCTAAAGGGAAAGGGTGGATGTTGGCACGGATTGATTTCATCGGATTTATTGTAGACTGGAGATTTTTAATCTGACGGTTAAGATTACTTCAAAATTAGACGATCTTCAGTTGTGTTAAAGAGAAGTACCAACATTTTGTTGGATGAATTATTGTTCGGTTTTGTAGAGTAGTAAAATTAAAATCACAATTTTCCTTGCCTATGCCTGAATTGAATTTTACACAGTTCACTCATCTCTCTCTCCTCGAATGATTAATGAAGCTTCGATTTTAAATAATTTAATATAGTGTATTAATATTTCAGGAGAACAAATGGCAAGTTCGTAAATTCGTAAATGAAAATGATTATGAAAAGTAGTTTTAAATATTAGCTAAAGAATTGTAGGTAAAACAAAAAAATTAGCTATAGAAATGTATAATAGGACTTTCATGAAATGGAATGCTAGATCAAAAATTCGGGATGGAGGTACTATTTTGTTGCATAAATTATAAAGGAAAACTTAAATGTGCTCAAAATTAGTAGATATGGCTTAAAAAAAAAAGAAAAATAGTAGATTTGATTTTTCTGCAAGGCAACCTATAGAATGCCTCCGTACTAAACTAACATAAGGATAATAAATGAGTGAAGCACTTTAGATGCATAACTTTATATCGATTATAATAAAGAATCATTCAGAATTCGAACCGAGTTATTTAGAAGCTACTTTTATCTCAATCGGAGAAAATAATCATTTAAGATTTGAGCCAAGTTATTAACAAGTCACTTTTATCTCAATCACAAGGAATCATTTAAAATTCAAACGGTTAATAAGCAGTCAAACTGGAGAAAATATTATTGAACATGCTTAGAGGGGCATTTTTGACACGGACAGAACCCACACAACACGCACGAAATTAACGTTGAGGTAATTTTATCGTGTTCGTGTTCTTATCGTGTCGATTACGATAATTTCAGATAGTTTGTCGGATCCGTGTCGTGTTCGTGTAACACGATAATTTTCGTGTTGCATTCGTGTTGTGATCGGATCGTGTCGTTTCAGATAATTCGATAATATTTATAAATATTTAATATTAATTTAATTTAATTTTATATATTTTTATTTTTTAAATAATTTATTTTCTAATTTTAATTTTAATTTATCGTTCGTCGTTATCGTGTCTGTCAACACGAAAAATCGCACATATTCGTGTCGGTGTCAGATCCGTGTTTTACGATCCTTAACGGATCGCTCGTGTCATTCTTATCGCGTCAAGGTCGTTATCGTGTCATCCGAAATCTACGACACGCATAATGTCACCCTATGCTTAGTAAAAAAACAGAATTATAGATGGGCCATGAACAGAAGAATATTATTGGGCGTCCAGCAGTTATCAAGCCCATAAAATTTGACCCTCGACCCTCTTAAAGCATTGGCAAAACTAATCTTCATCTCTTTCGCTTTCTATCTATCTATTACATATATATGTATGTGTGTATAAGAAATTCTGCTCTTTCAAACGGGTTTGGAGGCCGAGCCAAGGGATTAGGAGCTGAAATCGCAGAACCCTAGCAAAAGTCCAAGATGATTATTCCCGTCCGTTGCTTCACTTGTGGAAAGGTGACTTATTGATATCTCTATCATCGTGGAATTATGCTACTTTGATTCGAGCCAGTTGTTTCTAATTTCGTATTACATGCGTAGGTTATTGGAAACAAATGGGACACGTATCTTGACTTGCTACAGGCAGACTACAGTGAGGGTTAGTATTTTTACAACTCTTTATAGGGTTTTCTGTTAGAATTTATTGTATACTGGTACGAATTTGGGTTTCAAGAATCGCGTTTGTTTAGGGTTGAAATGTGCAGTTATTTGGTGAGTTACAAAAAAACCAGAGCTTTTTTGCATGTGAGATGATTTTTGTGAGTGTCTGTCTCATGAGTCATGACCATGGAAATAGGCAAATAGCTGGCATTATCAGAATTTAATTCCTTTTCCCCTCTTATGTCGATTATTTAGTAGAAAATGTCTGAGAATGTTTTACTCAAGCATTGTTCTTCTAAATGTTTGTGTAGGGGAGTAAAATGAGTTACAGCATGGGTTAGTTTCCTGCTCTGTATAAGTATTGCTGGACTTAGTTGGGAGGATAGAATTGAGAGAAATTAGGGGTAGAATGGTATCTGGGCTGTGACTCAAGCTAGTTGTCGTAGCTTGCCCTCGGAATTTTCTGTGGCGATCATAATTGCAAGATGCTTTTTGTCTAGATCAAATTAATTTGTTTTAATTTTAGTTAATAGTTTTAATCCTATGAGAAAAGAAAATTTGATGCATAGATTGTTTTTGCTGCTGATCTTGGAAGAGATGCAACTTGCCTATGTTTTTCTCCAATGGATATCTGTGACTCTACATTGCACTGAAGCCAGATTTCTATTTGCAGAGATGCCCTTGATGCATTAGTCTTGGTCCGGTACTGCTGTCGAAGGATGCTGATGACCCACGTTGATCTCATTGAAAAGCTCCTGAACTATAACAGTCTCTCTCTTCTCTCTCTCATGTGCTTACGTGTAGTTTTATTCCTATGCATGTTGATTTGCTTTCTATTTTCCTATATCTTTGGATGGCTATCTTTATAATGTTATCAATATGCTAATGAAGATTACTTTTCTTGAATGCCATCTGTTTCTGGTGTATGTTTATGTGAGCTTCAGTTGTGCCGTTGTTTGTTTGATTATCCGATTGATGCCAAGACATTTGATCCTTCTTATTTGACACAGATATAATTACATTGTTTACATGGCCACTGCATAACTATTCAAACTCACATGGTTTTCTATTTGGCAGCTCTGGAGAAATCTGAAGGCAGTTGATGCAACATCTTCGAGCGTCTTATGTTAAGTTCCCTCAAAAGTGTGATCTGTGTTATGTAGAAGATAAGGAAGTATATGCTGAGTGCTTTTGAACCATACAGTAGTACTTGATCAAAATATTTTCTGTCTGAATATATCAATGCAGTAGGCTATTAGCTATTGAATGAAATTGAACTTTATCGAACTTGATCTACTCCTTTGTTTGTAAACGTTGCAAATCTGTATTGTGGGATGTTAAGCATGGTATGTGATCTTTCACTTTGCCTTGGTTAGTACATTTCTTCTTTCAGCTGCTTATTATTATTTTTATCTTTTCTTTTTCCCCGACGTACTGCAATTTTCTTTCTGTTGCAGCAAAGGTTTTACTGTGTTTCAGTTGCAGTCCACTTGTTATCATGCCAAAATTGCCGAAATTGTTCTAAGATAATTTTCAAAGTATCAATAAATTAGGCCTTTCGACCTAAAGAAAGGTAAAAGAAATTAAGAAAAATACTTGGATATAGATAAATATATAGAGGAGATGAAACAAAAATTTTCAGTAGTAACTACAGTCAATTTTATTGCTGATATTTATATTTTCGGTGATTGTTATATAAAAAGTATTATTACAATATACAGAAAAATACTGTGAAACTAATTCTGACCGTTCATTTTGTCAAAATCAACAACAAATATTGACGTTTAGTTACTATGGGAAGAAGTTTCTATGAATCAGAAAAGTCCTTTGTCAGTGTGCTCCTCGTGCTTGGATCCAAAAGGCGATATGCATTGAAATCTATAGAATATATAAGTGTTAATGGGAGAATTATCACAAATATTAACATTGTTACTCTTTAACCCATATGTTAAATTGCTACTCTTTTACCCAATTTAAATTAAAATTACAAAATATCATTCATTTGAAAAAAATAGACGGAGGAAATGGGGATGTTAGCGGGAAACCGAGGGGAAGGAGGTGCGCAAAAAGGGGAGGAGGGATGTTTCGTCGGCAGAGGGAGGAGGATGGTTGGCACCGGAAAAGGGAGAGGAAGGAGGTTGGCCGAAAGAGAGTTGGTCATGGGAGGTTATTGGGAGGATAAAATTGTAAAATGGTTAAAAATGATAGAACTTAAATTAAGGAAAAAAGGATGCAAACTTAACATATGAGTTATATTAGATTTTCGGCCATATAAATTTATTGTATTTATTTTATATGATAATATTTTATTAATTTGTTATATTAATAAAATATTATCATATAAAATAATACAAGATAATTATATATTCTATAGAATTTCCCAATGCATATCCCTTTGGATCCAAGCACGGGAGCAATGATGTAATACATGTATATGTTTTATAAAAATTTCGGATAAACATGGGCAATGGGTTTAGACTATTCGACACAAATTTATGTGATATACTTAATAATGTTTAATTAAAGTCGAGACTAAAATAACCAAACTTGATAAGTTGAGACGGCTAAAAGAAGACGAATCCAAATCAGACAAACTGGATTCCTTGGAAAGCATTGTTCTAAAATCCTTAAATTCCAATATAGAAGCTTTTATTCGATATTCCAACATAGAAACTGTCGATGAAGGAATTTTGAGTGATGAAAAGTCCAAGAAAAAATTAATAAATAAAAATAGAAAGTTTAATAATTAATTACTATTATTCTTTTCCTGATGCTGTCTGCTTTGTTCATGTCAGAGAGTTTCCAATTATCTTGCAACAATAACTACCTTGTTATTTTACATGTAGTCTTGAAAGCTGGTAGGGCCTATGTTGGTCTTCACAGAAAAGGAGATTCTGGCATTCTAAAATCGAATAAACCGGAAAAAACTGAACCCGACAAAACCGAATCCAATTTTTTAAAATCCAAATAACTAACGTTTATATATCCAAACCAAATCGAAATGCTTATGTCGATGGTAACGTGGACTCCTTCAAGCAACTGAGACATCACATCAACTGTCTATACAACCAATTCTTTTGTTGATTTGAATTTTATTCGAGGAAATTAAAACTCGTACAAATATCTGATATTTCAACAACAGTTTTTCTAACTTTTGAGGAGTATACACAGATTTTAACTTTATATTGGAATTTGGTTGAATTCTTAAAGGGACGATTTACGTCGTTACTTCAAAATTAAGAATACAATAAATGGCAAATATGAATAATACTTAAACATAAAGTATACATGCAAATTTCTTTGTTAGAACAGCCAAAGATGCATGGACCTCTTAGAAAGCATAATCTTCATGTTTCGATATCATATTTTATTTGTCCGCACGATAAATTATATACTAATACATTGCATGTAATGACAAAATAAAATACAAAACTGAAATTAATAGCAACATTCTATATAGGGACTGCGCTTTCTAGGCATCATGACTGTGGTATTTCCCAAATTTGTCCCCAGATATAAATTTAACAAGATTCTCGTCGTTGAAAATTTGAAGTTGATCATTTCAAACAGCAATTTCAATGCATGAACATACATAATTTTTAGTTAAAGCACTTCTCGGTTTCAAACAAATGGAATATAGCCACTATGAAATATCAGACAAAAAGTATGGTTGATACTTCAAAACAATGTTAGTTATATTGTAGCATATATCCTTACCACAATGTGTGCATCGAAGAAGTCATTGAAGAAATCATCCGTTTTGTTTCATTGATTCTTGCAACCAAACAATTACGAAAGTTAAAACACACACACATACAAGAATTGGTTATGTAGTTCGTCTCTAAGAGATTAAGTTTAGGTAAGCTCTATTTTTTAGAAACAACAGGGAATAAGAATATTTATAAGAAACAATAACCATAATCCATCCTTGATAATGATCCAGTTGGATCGCCGCTAGCATGGCCAGATGCTCAGTACTTCCAGGTTCCATAACTCAACAAATAATAACTAAATAACACACAAACTTTCAATTAATTTTACAATATTTATTTCATACAATACGAAAAGTCATTGTAGAAAGTGGAAATAAAATATTTACAAGTGGGAAATTATATTTGTGCAAGTTTTCATAGCTCTACTTTGTCAGGCACAAGGTATTTCTCGACATCTCCGGTGCCCAAAACCTAAAATATTCCAACCTTCACAAGAATGAAAATGTAAGATATTCTTGACCTTCAATTCAACATCAATTTTCAAGAAGAAAAGATACCTTAGTGATATTCTTGTTGATTCTTTTATCTATATATGTGGATCGAAGAACTCAAGATCTATTCCCTAAGTAGTAATCTTGGGTCTATTATAACATCAATATTGTCTCCGCCTACTTTTATTCCAATCCCACCTCTCTCTCTCTCATGCATGCATTTAATTAATTTGTTAATCGATTAGGTTATTGGTGAAACGCACAAATTAAAAGCAGAAATTAAAAACAATATAATGGATTATTAGATAATAGTGTTTCATTTCCTCTTCCAATAAATAGTGGGATTGCAGAATTTTTATAACACACGTGATTATAACCCCATGATTTGAAAAATGAGATTAAGGGAATTGGATCTCGTCAAAGCTAGTTAAAATTTGATGTTAATAATCATGATACTGTCTGATTTGTTCATAGCAAGGAGATCTCTCTACTTTTGGTTAGCGAACGAGTGTCAGTGTGTGTTTCGTAGAAATTGTATCCCATGTTTTTATCATCTTGTTTTAATCTCTTGATTTACTTTAATATAGAGTGACGCTCTTCATTAAGTTGTACTTAAACACGAGACTGAAACAGGATAAGAAAATTATACGATCGAGACCATATATATCTAAGCAATACAACAATGGTTTATTTTCATCCACCTTTTATTTCTTAAAAATCTTAACTAATTCGGATTATCAGGCTCTTGAGTATATTTAAGTTGATTAATTGAAGGTTCTTGAACATTCAAAGGTTTTAAAACTTGGAAAAAGTGAAATTACTGTCACTATATTAGAAAAATCCACATATATAACACTGCATAATACTTTGCTTTTTAGCTTCTGGTAAAAACTAATGCCCTAATCCAAATTCTTTGTTATAAATTACTCCATCGGTCTACAAAGAGTGTGCCACAATTACTTATATGATATCTCCAAAGAGTGTCATTTTCCTTTTGGGATACTCAACTCTCATTATTTAATCTCACAATTACTCATTGTTTACAAAAAATCCACTATTTCTCCACTCAAATATATCTACCAAATATTTATTAAAACTTTTGTCATCTACAAAGTGAGACATTTTTGTGGACGGATGGTGTATATTTTATCTCGTATTTATGTCATGTCTTACAATGAAACTCCCTTACAATAACTCGTTAAGGAAAAATTGAATCTTTTCAAAAGAAGTCAAAAGTCTTGTTCTAGAAATTGATAATTTATTGTCAATGGATAGAAGTTTGTATTCCATATTCTAACACGGTCTGTGTCTCTTCTTTGAATACATACACTTGGAATATCAAAGAAAATATTGAGTGATTAAAGCACGTACTTTCTATTATACCTATCGTGTTTTAATTATATATAGAGAGAGTTAGGTTCAAATAAGAACCATTTTATCCTAAAACTCAGAACCAATGAATTATGTGAAAGTTGATGAATTTGAGAAAGTTATTGAATTTAAAATTCGAATTTTTCACCCGGTTCGAATCCCATGAGGGCAAAAATTTCATTTTTGATTCAAGAACTTTCCACGGATTCATCAACTTTCACAAGAAATCATCATTTTTGTTCTCATATTCTCACGATAAAATGGTTCTTACGTTAACCCTCCTCTATATAGAGTTATATATATATATATATATATATATATCATATTTTGAAGTGCTGTTATATGTTTAGTTCACATTTCTTAAAAATGCAAATACAGAACAAATATGAGTCGAATGTCTTTAAGCAAAAATTAATATTTGTTCACGTTGTAAACTTTAGAGTAAAATTTGGTACCACTGTTTACGCGGCAGGTACAGCTAGGTTGTGAACAACCAACTATCGCACTGTAATAATTGGATAAATTCGATCTATAGTCATTTGATAACATCGAAAAATTTGTTTTAGATGCTTAATTCATCGAATAAACATCAGTTTATTTGTTTCATTGATTCTTGCAGCCAAAAATTGTTTACGCGCTAAAGATAATTTATTCTTAGTCTGATGTAAGATATCTTTCAGCCAATACAGAAAACCGAAAAGAAAAGAAAAGAGTTATTCGAAATAACTTATTCGAACTAGAAAGTCTATAGTATTATAAAATATATTTATTCTTAAATATTTTGTTATACTTGTAAGAAAAGATGATTAAGTATTGAGTAACGAGATTATCGCTTTACTAACTTGAGCACCTGCCCGAAGCACACAAGACAGAAGCTAACAGTTAGAAGATTAAGTTTGTGCGTTATGGACATGGGCATATATGCTAGATGCTCAACTTTGCCCAACTGTAATTTCTCCAAAGCATATATAATCTGGTATTTCTTGACCCTCCGAACTGCCGAAATATTCCAAATAGCCATCTTTAACAATGAAACATCTAAACAGATTCTTGACCTTTGATAACAGATTTTCAAAAGGAAAAGATTCCTTAGTCATATTCTTTCTTGTCGATTTTTCATATTCTGATCGAACAAACCAAGGTTTATTCCCTAAGTAATAATCTTGGCTCTATTCACATGAAAAGTCTTGCTCCAATCCCAAATTGTTATTTAAATACCTCAATATCCCCCTCTCTCCCTCCACCTTTTCATCTGATCACTCTCTCTAAAATGTTGAGGATGCAAGGATATGACGAGGAAGATTTCTTGTGCCTTAGGCTCGCCATTGCTGCAGATTCTGGATGTGATCAGAGAAAGAGAAAGAGAAAGGAAAGCCCAGCTATCTCGGACTCAACAATAAGCGATGATCAAAGCTACGAAGAAGAAGGCAAAATCCTCTCCTCTTCCAAATGAGAGATCAAATGCTCAAGCTCAATCACAAGAGCGAAGATCACGAATCCGACGAAGACGGCAAGGGCTGCATCTCATCCATCTCCTGCTCGTGCCGCCACGTCGGTGGACGAGAACAACCCAACCGCCGCCGCAGAGAACCTCCGCGGCCTCTACCGGAATGCCTCCCTGACAGGTGACTCTGTCCAGCGCGTAGCGGCCTACTTGCCGACGGCCTCGTCGCAAGACTCCTGACGGGACCCCCGTTCTACGACATGATCATGAAGGCCCCACGCCCGACGAGGAGTTCCTGTCGTACATGGAGCTCTATAAAGTGTCCCGCTCTACCAACTAGCCCACTTCACGGCCAACGAGGCCATCCTCGAGGCCTTTGAGAAGCAAGAACAGGCCAACCCTAACCCTAACCCTAGGGTCCTTCATGTCATTGACTTCGACGTCTCCTACGAGTTCCAGTGGCCCTCTGATGCAGTCCCTGTCAGATAGGGCCATTCAGCGAGCCGTATCCTGCTAAAATAACAGGATACAGCAGCTGTCCGGAGCAGCTCCGCGAAACACAATCGAGGCTCACGAGCTGCGAGAGGCATCTCGAACCATTTTCGAGTTCACCGGCGTCGTGAGAGGAGCGAATCTCGCAAACCGAAGATCAAAAAGGGGAAATCGTTGCGGTTAACCTAGCATTCCATCTTAACTCACTGAACAGCTTTTGCAGGATTTCGGACACGTTGAACTACATCAAATCGCTTCATCCCGCCATCGTCGTCCTCGTCGAGCAGAAGGAAGCAGAAAAGCCCACAATTTCCTGTCGAGATTCATGGAATCTCTGCTACTTTGCGGCGATTTTCGACTCGTTAGACGATTGTCTGCCTCTAGACAGCTCGAGAGGCTGAGGATCGAGAAGAATCATCTCGGGACAGAGATCAAACAAGTGATGAACTACGACAAAGACGGCCGTGACAACTGTTTGAGCTTCGAGAATTTGGAAACTGAAAAAGAATGGAAAGCCATGGATTCTGTGGGGTTCAGCACAGTTCCAACGCTGTGATGCGCTGCTGCTGAAGATCAGGAGCCATTGCTCCGGGATGCATTTTGACGGAGAAAACGGCGGTTTTCGGTTTTTGAGAGAGATGATAGAGCACTCGCTAGGATGGCAAGAGAAACTGCTCATAACTGCATCTTCTTGGTCCTGCGTGTGACGAAGGTTCAAAATCACAAACATATTCTTGTTTTTTTTTTAGTTTTTTTCTTTTTCTTTGTTGTTGCCGGTAACTTTTTGATTGACGTGTCTCTGAATAGCTCAACCTTGAAAGGATTGATTGGATTCGCACTTGTGACCTTTCGTCATTTAATCGTTGGCTCTGGTCGACTAGGCCTACTAAGGAGGCCTATAGTATGCTTTAGTTAGTACTTTTATGCATCACTCTTGCATGAGTTTTTCCCTCCTCTTTTTCTTATTGTATATTGTACTAATGTTCTTCAATACATGCATGAATCCTGAATGATGGCATTGAAAAATAAGTACTTCAACGTATTAAATATCATAAATGCTAAAATATTTCTATGTTTCATAAGTTGTCTTGCTAGATTTCAATACCCAAAATCAATCAATAATTGAGTTTATATCTATATTTTAATAAAATTTTTCAATATAAATCATTCTTTAGCGTAAACTTTAGGGAATCCATCCGTCAAACCATCGACAAAATTTGGCTGCTATTGAACTTGAACATTGACAAGCTGATGGGCAAGAGCAACATCAAAACATTTGAGCGTATGCGCTCGGAAAAATATGACACCTTTGTTTGGCTAATTTTACGACTCGTATGAACCTTTGAGAATGCGAAAAATAGGGTATTCTAAAAGCACCAATATACGTCACTCAAAACAAGAAGCACGCAACAATAAGGAGACACAAAATTTTAGCGTGTAAAATCTCTCAAACGAAAGAGAAAAAATCATGGGACTACTAACCCGCTTAAATCCACTATTATCAACAATGATACACAATCTTCTCTAGATTATACTAGAGGCGTACAAAATATCATACATTCGAAAATAAGCACACAAGTTGTATGGAATCAAAATCGAGCAAAGATCAAGAAAATATCATCGAAATTCTCATCTGTTCGATCAACGAAACCCGACCTTGAACCACAAAATTCGATCTCCACCGTCCAAAACGTTGGTCCAGATATGAAACCGCTGTACAAAATAACGGTGATCTAATGGTTCAATCTCCGGAAACAGATTTTTTAAATCAGCTGAAAATCCAAGTGGAGAAAAAAGGTGCGGATTTTTCTGTTTTGGTTCTCTAATTTCCCTTCAAAAATGGTGCCGACTCTTTCATTCTTATAACCTTCTCATGGGCTCATGGGCTTTTCTCATAGGTCAAAATATAAGAAAATCCAGAATAACAACTTTGTTTTAATTTTTAATTATTTTGGATTGGGTTAATTTTAATTGGGTTTAATATAATACATAGGAAGGAAAAAAATTGGGGGGTTGCACTTGGTCCGGCAGCCTCCTACTATGATCCGCTTTCAACACACATTCATATGTTCTTACACGTATATATGAATGTGTAATTGTTCATGGTAATATAAATAAAATATTTTCAAGATCAACTCAAATTTCTAAATATGTTAATTTGTTGCTAGCTTCTTGTAGATCTATTTGTTTTTGATGAAAATGGACTATATGTGAACAAATAAACCTTATCAAGAACATAAAATTTTAGTTTATGTTCGGATGAGATCCACTGTTCTAAAAAGTTTTTTTTTCTTTTGTCTTTTATTACAAACCATGGTGAAATTGTATGGCAGTGTATTTTAAAAATAAAATAGTATATAAATATTTTGTTCATCTAAGTGAGCAACCGGTCGACTGAGAAAGCTGCATGCATATATTTTTCACCCTGTTTTGGCGTTATAATAGACCTTATTTTTGTGGACCAATATTCCTTGATAAATTATACTATTGCAGTACTATGATATTCGGTGAAGGACTGCTGTTTGTCCTAACTTAGAATATAAAGAGAATTAAAATGTTGGAAAATGGAATAGAAGCTTGTTTCTGGGATTCTTCGAAATAGATAGACTTCATCTGTTTCTGCTTGACTACTGCTGAAAACTATGGAGTCAACCCTTATGGAGACGACTTTTTGGAGTCTCTCCTCTTTCTCAATAGCAAGCCTACACAAGAACTCAATGTTATTGTGTGCCTGTATGTCTTTTTTCAACCTAATCAAGTTCAATCCATTTGGACCTCTAAAAGGTTCTAACCAAGGAGCAGGGCATATCCCAAAACGCATAGTTTTTCCCAAAATGACTTCTCTGGTCGAGGAAGGCATTAGATATTTACCTAAACCAGTAGGTCCTGGGTAGATCTACATTAGCCCCAAGACATCGGTCTCTAACTACGGAAGTAAATGCTTGAGCCTGAAAAGCTTCTGTCCAATAGATCTCAAAGCTCGCTAGGATACGCGGTGCTATATTATAAGAAAAAAGGTATTTAGAAGAATATTTATAAGAAATAGTCTCTAAAGCTCAAGTCAAAAGGTTCAAGAGAAAAGAAAGCAATATATATTTAACATAAATGTGTTGTGAATAAGATATTATTTCGAAATATCTCTTTTCTCATAAATATTATTTGTAATTATTTATTCATGTATAGGAATTAATAATAAAAATACTTTGATACATGATTCACGATTGTTTAGTTTTTGAGTACGGTTCAATATACATATCAAAGAAGCTTCACATATCTTTGATTTTTGTGTTTGATATTATAAATTTGAAGTTTGGTTTGGATCGAACTTGAGTTCGATAAGTGAAGATGGAAAAAAGGAACTTTATATGTAACCAAAAGAAATAGTGGGATAATTTTATATCCACACTATAAAAACAGAGTTTTATAAGCCATATTGGGTTAAAAAGACATAACTATCCCTGACCCACCATTTAAAAAATAACTATCCTCTCTCTCTCACCTCTCTCTTCCCGAAAATAACTCGCCAAAAGAATAAGAATGAATTGAATGCTCTTTCTCTCTCTCAAAATAAGTTCTCGCTAAAAATTGAATGGAATTAAATTAAAGTTGTAAACATTAATTATAAAAAGAGGTTGGTAAACATTTAATTTGTAAAATTGCTAGACATTGAATTCAAATCACAAACAATTCATTTGTAACATTACAATTTCAAAAGAGGCGAAATAATTAATAGAACAAGTTGTTACCTGATTTTTTTAAACAAACAAGGAAATCATTCTATTGGATTAAGGTAAATTAATATACGATAGAATTTTTTTACATGTTCTTGAGTATACTGTATACGCTTGATTATTTACAAATATAATAGTTTTTTTTAATAATTTTATTATGAATGATAACTTTAATGTTTTGAAAAAAAATACGTTTTAGTACACTTTGTACTAGAAGTATTATCGTCAAATATGTTATTTGTGTTGATTTTATGTTAATAAAGTGATTAGTTTAATATTTAGGATCATTTAATTAGTTAAATTTAAAATATGAATTGCTAACATCGAACCGTGTACTTATGAACGATAAACCGTGCACGAACTCATCATGACGTCTTATAAGTGCACGTCGCGCACGCGTACACCCGCATGGTCATGCACTTTACACGGCGCACGGCCGCACATTAACGCACCGTGCATGGTCCGCATACCTGCGCACTCGTACGATTCGGCTGTACGGCACCACCATGCATGGTCCGCTGCTACGCGCACGACTGCAGATGGCCGCGACAAACCGCATAAGCTCTCGTACCACCAATGCCGTCATTATCTACACACAACACATCCCGTGCATCCTATGTCGATGTTATCTTTTATAGTTTATTTTGCAAATGTGATGTCTGGCTCTTATTATACGTCATGGTGGTAGTTCGGACAGAAGCAGTAGTACAAGGCGGCGACATGGTTCTCGTGATACATGGTTGTAGAATGATTTCACGTAATAATTTGCTAAGAGAGATTCATGAGCAAGTAGGCAACAATGGTGGATCGGATTATATGCTTTTCTATACGATAGCAAGTGCAGATGGAAGAAGAATAATAAGTATCGTTGAAAATCGACATCGATTTGTTCGATTGATTGTGAACAAAAGGATGATCCAATTGGTATGTGATTGAAAAGGCAAGCAACTGCACCACGGTACACACAGACACCAAGATATATGGTTCACAACAATCTGGCCTTGCCGAGTTCATCGTGAAGATGTATCGTTCACTATACACGAAGACGAGCCGTTGTCTTCGAATGGGAGGAAGACGAGCTGTATTCGTATGAAGGGAAGACATGAACCGATGTAGAGATATATTTGATTCATCACATGAATTTGATGCTTGGATTCGACAACCAGACATCTTGATAAGGTTATCGACAACGCAACTTCACTTCCGAACAACAGAATGATGGTGAGGCTCATGCTACAACTTCACGAACCGAGAGGATGATAAAGGTATGAGTCGCAGAACTCGGGTTATTCCACTACTTGATTGTGACAAAGGCATTGCCATTAGATTGGGTCGAACCTGGGAGCCCATACCACCAATTATGTGTTGATTCGATATTTAAGACGAAGATGACTTGGCGATAGCCGATTATACCACTGGAGAATCTGTAGCACGGTCGATCGGTCAAGTAAAACACGCTTTGGGGTATGTTTGCAAGCATGGCAACGGTTGTCCTTTTGCTACGAGCCGCTCAGAGGCAACAATATGGAGAGTAAGTTGAACAATACTTTATTACTTGATTGAATCGACCGCCCACGACAGTGCCCTAAGATTGTCGCAAGTATTTTGCACTAAAATTGGTCGATGGGCGTGGTAACGTCGAAAGAGATGATCGAGATGCATCGATAATTGGCATTGAGATGGATTACGCTGTCTTCGAGCAAGAAATGTCGCTATAGAGATGACATATGGCTTTCGAACGATCCTATCAATTGCTTCCATCATATTTGCATATGTTGAGAGAATCTAACCCCGGACACTATATGATATTGAGACACTCATGATGGTGAATTCGATATTTGCTTGTTTTGACAGAGTTTGCATGCTTTCGCATTACTACGCCATCTGCTGGATGGACTCACGGTCGAGGTAGTTCTCAACAAAACTCGGTGAGCGATGAATACCTGTAACGAACTCGCGCCTCCATCCAATCAACGAGGACGGCACCACTGCCCCGCCTCCGCGCACTGACCCGACACGGGCGGGCTCGCCCGGGGACGCGATCTCACCCGAGGCCACACCGACCCGTGAGCTCGCGCCGCCAGACCACGCCCGCCCCGAACCGTCACCCTTCCACGCCGACCGCCGCCCGCCTCGCCGCATGCTCTCGACCGCCGAGTGTCGCCCTCTAAGCGCCCCTTTCAGTGGACCCATTAGACTGAGCACTTCGGCGTGATCAGAACTCGCCTCCTCTTCGTGCTCTTCAATTATTGACCACCGACGCCTTGCACTGACTCGCCAGGAGGTGGGGCATGCGCTTATCTACACCCATCTCGTACATCCGCATATATTTCGTGATAGTAGTCGCGCGCGCCTTTAAACTTCGCTATTTGGCCCTCCTCATCCTCAAAGACCATGCCCTCCGCCAACAGTGCTCGAACTCGATCGTCGGCCAGATATGGTAGTTCCACCATCCGCGGATTACCTTCTCATACTGCATGCTCTTCCGAGATCCGAGCCAGCCATCCTCGCCGTCACCGAGCTGCCTCGCATTGCATCGACCGTCCTTGATCACATCACAGACAATCACCGACTTCGAAGTCAGATAATCCTTAACTTTAACGCCTGCTCTCGGCCAGAGGGCGGACACTTCGCAATGCACCTCATGCAACTTTTGTTTCGTTCGACCGACGATGCCGAAATGACATCCATGCCGGCTAAAACCTCGAGTCACCGCAGACCGACCTCCAAGACGTCACCTCTTCATTCTTCTCGCTAGAGCACCCGGACTTCTTTCACTTTGTTAATAACTCATGATCGAGTCCAAGTATTGAGATGCGAAATGCTAGAAATAAACAAGACAAAAGGCATTTTAAGAAGATGTGTCTATTATTCAAAATAGAAGTTTGTACAACACAGGTCCCATCGACCCCGAGAATCACCTATTACATTAGATCCACCGACCAGCTCATTGCCGGATTCTCCGACCTCCGCGCCGCGCCACCGCCGCCGCTCCAAGCGGTCGCCGATCTCCGTATGGACGTCCGAGCTCGGTCCCGCCTCCCTGCTTTCAAGCCACCTCGCAAGGAATGCTCGCTCCACGCCTTCATATTCCTCAGACCGAAGTTACGCCTCCGCCCGCCGTGATCGAGGCGTAAGATGCCAAGGCATCCACCACGTAAGGAGGTCGCCCGCGATTATGCGGCATAATTCATGCATACCTCCCGAGGCGCGACGTCAACCCAACTGCGGCCGGGCCTTGTCAAAATCAGTCTCTCGGCCGCCAGCTTTCTAGGTGGCGATATCACCGCGCCTCATTACCGCCGTCCGGAGACGGCGGAGGAAAACTCTCCGATTCAATAAGCTCACTGCCGGCGCCCTCAAGATAGGTCTCGCCCGCCAGAAGTGCACTTGTCACATGCTGCCAGCTTTTTCTCCGCCTCGTAGCCTCCTCCCGAGCGCTCTCCACTCAAAGACGGGCCACCAGAAGGCCTGGCTTCTTCTTAGGGCGCTCAGGCCGCCTTTTGCCACTTTGGCGCTTTGCACTTCAAGGCCCGCTGGCAGGGCCCAGCATGGATTCAAGCAATGCCGCTTACTCTCCACGGCCTCAGACATGAGGCGCCTCAACAACAAAACCGCCATGTGGTGCATCTCACCGCCATCGAGGCCGATCCCGAATATAGAACAATTAGCAACGCCAGAACGATTAAAATTACAAAGGAGAAGAGTAGCGACTTATACCTTGGGAAGGATAGGAGTGCCGGAGTTCACCCTGCAAGGATCGCCATGGACCTCGATCTCCGGTCGGGCTCGAGGTTGCCCGAGGGCTACCAAGAAGTCCTCGTATGCCCACCACCACGGCCGTCGGTGGACTCGCCGCCGCCTTCTTCCTCGCGGCTCCTTCGATCGACGTGTGCGGTATGCGTCGAGCCCGCTATATCGACTTCTCTCGCTAGGTCAATCTTCATCATCTGATAATAAGAATTTCGTTAGCACAACGAAATCGATTTCGGAAGGATAAAGATAAGAATGTTGCCCTCACCCAAATCGCACTCGACATCGAGCTTCGACCTATAAACACTCAGTCCAAGATTGTTCAAGTCATCCTCGTATAATTAATCGACAGATCTCACCCATATCGCTCAACATCTTCTCCACGGGGCCTGTGGATCGATTTTCACGTCCTTCATCGCACCGAGGCCCCACTCATACCCTGATACCCCTCACCCAGTAAAGAAGTATCTATTTTGCCGCTGGGATACCTTCGTGGGAAGCTATATTAAACTTCATTTATAAGGATGATAATACACCCTCCTATAGACTCGATGCTAAAAACGATCAAGACTTCAAAAGAAAACCTCGCCTACGCCATAACAAAAGCCAAAGTTCAACTCAACACCTAATAGAATCTCGAGGTCACGGCATACGGGATCCGAAATACTCAAGGCTAAGGAACAGGGCAAAGGCGAAAACCAAGCCCGCCTATTAAACTATCTACAAAATGGTAATAAACCTCCGGAGGGCCATCGCCTATCATCGGGCTTCGCAGCACCACCATGCATCCTCCGGAATGTGGTATTCGCAATCTCCAAAAGCTCCTCCGTCGTTAAAGTTGACCTCGCCGCATCAATCTCGATGCCATCCCATACCGATGACACCGCGAAACCCTTAACTAAGTCCTATAGATTTACCTAGGCGGTTGTGGCATATATAATCCTCACATCGAATCAGGCGGCGTAACCCAAACCGAACCGTAATTATCGAGCGAGAAGAGGAATGAGAAGATGAAGAGACATACTTACTTTTTCCTGAGCGAGATATCCGACTTCTTCAAAAAAAAATTTGAAAGAGGAATTGGGAATTTCTACAAGATGCTCTCCGAATAAAGTTGTCAAGAAGAAAGTGAATAGCTTGCCTCATTTGGGCCTATTTATAGAACAAATGGCGCCTAAAATCGCCGCTTCGCTTATCACACGTGCTCATCTACGATCGACGTGTGTGATCGGCGCACGCCTGTTCAAAATGCCCAACCACCGCCGCAGATGACGTACTCTTTGGTAAAGACAGACCGTCACCGATCACGTAATGATTACATTGAGCTCGACATCGACCACGCCCATGTCCTCCCCGCATCGCGGCGAAGTCATTCAGTCGGACCTCGATCGCCCTCCAAAAGCAAGAGCCATACAGTCGCACTCGCCTTCCTTCAAGCAGCCTACCCAAATCGACCTCGTTCCCTCGTCAACGAACAACGCCCTACAAGAGATTCTCCTTCGATCGGACCTCGACGCCCTCCATAAGAGCGAAGCCGCTCTGCACCAAACCTCGTGTAACCTATACAAAGACCGCTATCCAAGTCATAATCAACTTTGCACTGCGAAGAGACGAGAACCTTCAACGAACAACTTCACCCAAGAACATCCCGCCCCCCAAGAAAGACATTCTCCGCTCACCTCGGCAAGGCTATTCCTCGAATTTTCGGGATGGGCTATGATAGATATGGCCCAACCTCTCGTGCCACACTAGCAGCCTAAACGAGCTGGCCTAACCTAACGTCTTACTTACCTACGCCCGAATCACGCCCTCCAAACCCTAATTAAAGGCGAGTCAAGGCTAAGATAACGGGTAACTGGAGAAATCATGGCACTTATGGAGGTCGTGAGCCCGCCAATCATGGATTCACATAGGTTTACGTTTATGATAAATGTATGAGTTAGATTGAAGGTAAAAGTTAGCATCGAATACTTGAGCTCTTTCGAGATACTCATCAGAAGACAATTATAGTGAACATCTTGAGACCATCACCTCCGTGATCGTAGATCTTTCTTTGATCGAACCACGTTAAAACTCACGCGTTTTATCGCTTTCTAAATCTTTCATACCTACGCATAACGGATTTATCAATCTTGCTTTGTGTATTATCTTCAACATCTTATACATGGTTGCCTCAAGCTCAAAAAGACGATTTCACCCAATCCAACCCCTATATATATATATATATATATATATATATATATATATATATATAAAGATCTAGTTAATTCCGAGGACGAAGACTGAAGTCAACGTCGTGAAATTTTTCTGCGGACTCGCCCTTCCACACGTAAAATGGCAGTTTTTCCACAGTCAACATCTATATACAATAGACATATTTTTTGAAATTTAGTTTGTAATTTTCAAAATCAAATTATAGTAGTTTTAGTTAGGAAAACCAAATTATTACTGCGTACCACTCGATTTCAAAGAAAATAACTGAACGTTAAAAACTTGAGTTATTAAAAAATAAGACGTACGTAGAAAAGTGAAGTAATTGAAAATGAAAGGGCAATGATCATTGTGGAAAATTTTGGCATTAACGTGTGGAACGAGGTTAAAGAGAAAAGGATTTAATTTTTTAAAGCAAAAAAGTGGTCAGGACACGTTAAGGAGACTTAGAATGATAAGGCAACTTTCCACGTTTGACTCAAGTCTTCGTCCACAGGCAATTAAAACTGGGACAGGACTTTTCTTATCGTGTTAATTAAATTTTCTATTTTCTATTTGATTGATTAGCATAAATACGGTGCAATTAGCATTTATAGACATATATATATACATACTTATATATGGACGAAATAAAATAAAACAATGACAAATTTCCTACAGTAGAATTTCAATTGTTTTCAAATAGTATTCCATTATCCCATTAAAAATAATTCTTTTTTCATTTTGAATCTTTTCATTAAAAATAATTCATTATAAGAAATGAATCATTTTTTCGTATAAAAATATTTCGAAGTCCGTAAACCACTTCTTTTCATGTAAAAAACATAACTCTTTTAATTTATGTGTCAAAAAATAACATGTCATTTTTAGCGGGATGATTAGAGTAGATTTCCCAAAAAAAATGTGAAGTATACATTCTTAACGTCGGAAGACTCTGAACTGAACCGATTTTTTTAGTTTAATTTGATAAACATTGTACATACTGATTTCTTTATAAGAAAAGAAAAAGAAGACGTCTAAAATTGAAACACAATTTTTGCATTATTTTTAAAATGTTAAAATTTATTTCTACATACCTTTAATTTTTTTGGTAATATAATATTTACAAAAAGTTTAACAAAAATTTGTCCAATGTGTTATCCTTTATCGCCATCATTTTATCTAGAAAACTTTGTACTTTTATTACTGAAAAGTTATGGAGGTTGTAATTGAAAGATAATTAAATAGTGATTTTATAACTACAGTATTTTAAAATTTGTGTAAAATCACAAAAATTGAAATAAATATTATATTATATCCAACAAGAGAAAGTAGCATTTTATACTCCGGCGATTGAACCTCGTATTACAACTTATACAAATAATAAATAAACTTATATACTATCAATATTGTTAATTATTTTACCATATTATTCAATTTCGGTAGCTTACTGTTGACTCAATCAGCATGCTGGAAATACAAGTGTGTGACACAAAAGAAAAAAAAAAAGAACTTGGCTGGAGATATCTTCATTTTGAGAGAGTTGATTGTAAACGTTGACCACCAGAAACTTAAGACATGATATAATTAATTAGTAATAACACTGATAAATATATATATATATATATGATCGATCCTAAATTGTAAGTGAAATAAATCTAAGTTAACACCAAAGATTTACGTGGTTCGATCGTGAATAAGATCTACGCCCACGGGCAAGAGAGAGTATATGTATTGAGAGTATAAGAAGTGATTACAAAGAGAGTGAATGATCTATGTCGCCTAATCTAGCCTCTATTTATACACAATGTATTGACCTAGATCTCGAATCCAAGTCTTCTAACTAGGATTCGAGATCCTATCCTTCGAATTAGGATTCTTTAGATACGGTGAGAGTCTCTGCGTCCCCACCGCTTCAGAGTCTTCATGGGCCGAACTTGTCCAGCCGAGCTTGATGTCGGTTTACTTGTATTGGGCCCGACGCTTGGGCACAGTAGTCGTCAGATCCTATCACAACCCCCAAAAGACGCAGAAACGAGGTCATGCCGATTGGGGGTTGTTGCGACGCGGGTTCGGACGATCTTACATTCTTTTCATTGTCGACTTTGTGTGTCAACGCTGACGTCAGATATCGAATGCGTGCGCCAGCAGGCGCCCGCCGAGGTCTTGTGAATGGCTTCACCGTCGAGGCGTTATGCCGAGGTCTTCGACCGCTTTACCCGACGGGCGTTACGCCGAGGTCTTCTTATCGGTTTTACCCGGCGGGCGTTGTCGAGGTCTTCGATCGGCTTCACCGACGGGCGTTATGCCAAGTCTTCCGACCGGCTCGACCGTCGTGGCGTTAAGTCGAGGTCTTCTTATCGCTTTACACGGCGCGTTGTCGAGGTCTTCGACCGCTTCACCCGACGGCGGCGTTATGCCAAGTCTTCGACCGGCTCGACCGTCGCGGCGTAATGCCGAGTCTTGTGAACGGCTTCACCGTCGAGGCATTAGGCGAGGTCTTCTTACCCGCTTCACCGACGGGTGTTAGCCGAGGTCTTCTTCGCTTCACCGACGGGCGTTATGCCGAGGTCAAGACGGATTTTCCGCACATCGAACATCGACGCGGATACGATTTAATGCGCATTAAATTGCAATCGTTGATTCCGATAAAGTGCATTATGGAACGTCTTCCTCGATACGCAATTTCTCTTATCATTTGCCTTAACATTTCTCTCAATTTCAAAACAAAACCTCTCCGCTCCGAGAAACACTTTTCTGCTACCATCGACGACTTGAAGCTTCGCCTTCTTCATCGATAACCAAAAGTAAGTAATGGCTACCTCTTCTCATAACGAGTCGTCTGAGCGTCAAATCGTGTCTGTTTCCCCGTCTGATTTAGTGTCTCTGCCTGTTTTTACCCGTGTCCATATGCCTTGTCGAGTGTAGTCTCGATTCCTCCCTGGGGATTGCGCAAAGTGTCTTCTTTCTTCCATCTTAAGTATTTCGACATTAGGGATATATGTTTTCAATATAGTATTCCCCTAGTATTGAGCTAGTTGCCTCGTCCGGAGGACAGGCTTGTGCCTCCGGATGGTTTTATTGCCAGTACGAGGACACCTCAAGGTCGGTCTTCGCCTTCCTTACCCTTATGTATATGTTGAGTTCCAAGAGATGTTCGCCTATCTCTCGCCCAACTCTCGCCGAACTCATTCCGCATATGACCGCCTTAGGTGTCTATGCCTATAGCATAATTTTCCTTTACCTTGGGGCTCGCCCTTCGCAGTAACCTGAAGGCGGCTCGGGTGGTATTATCTATCACCCCAGTAGGAAATTCAAAGCCAAGATTAAATCAAAGATCTCCAACCGCGTAAGTTCTTCTTCCGTCGGTTTGAGGATATGGAGTTCCCATGGCGATCCGATAAGATCGCCGATGTGTATGTCGACAAGGGCTTCGTGACTGGAGGAGGCTACTGACAAAATGGCCTTGTTGACGAGGTCTTCTCCGAGGCCGAGCTTGCGGCGGGCTTACCCTTATGATCCTACCTCCAGGGTGGAGTCGGTGAAGGTGAGGCCTCTTCTCCTCTTTTTTCTTTATTTCATGAGTTACGTATGATGTTGACCCATGTATTTCCTTGTAGTGAACCCGCTCAAGGAAAGGAAGAAGAAAGGGAAGGAGCCGATCTACGTGGCCGAACCGATCTCGTGATCGAGCCGAGGTCTCCGACCTTGAAGGATCTCGAGACATGCCCGAAATGACCGTGGGGCCTTCGAGATCCCTTCGCCGCAGCCACTCAAGCGCTTGAAGAGGCGGAAGGATGTAATCCATGAGTCCTCGGTTGCCACGAGGTCGAAAAGAGATCATCGGTTCCAAGTCGCCACTGCCTCTTTCCCGAGGTAATGTACTTGTCCTTATACTTTGTGCAGAGTAACCAAATTGTGATCTTCGACCTGATGTATATTTTGTATAGGGGTCGGGGACGTGGCGGCGAGGTGTCAAGAGTATCCGATCTTATATCGGATTACTTGAGGGCGCCGTTGCTGCTTTGACGGGTGGCCGGTATGCTCGGGAGGTGGAGGTCGAATACCTCCTTGCTCAAGAAATGTCCGAGGCCGAGGCTAAGATCCGGACCTCGTCAAACGAAATGGCGGATGCGACGGCCATCGAGGCAGCGGCGAAGGGCAGTGTCGGCGAGGCACTGTGGGTCGGCGAGGCGGCAGGGCCGAGGCGGCGAGGGCCGAGGTTGCCTCGATGAAGGCCGAGTGGAACAGTTCGCCGTCGGGAGGCGGACATGGCGAGCTCGGAGAAAAGCTCAGCGCCAGCGGAGAGGCTGTCTCGTCGGCGAGCTTCTGGGGATGGTCTCGGACGCTGCGATGTGCTTAACAAGCGCGCTGCCTCGGGCGCAATCGAAGAGGTCGCCGAGACTACCCAGATCTCGACAAAGCAAGTATGGGTGCGAGGAGACCGAGATCTTTGTCCGAGACGGCCTACTTTGATGTGCTCGTCCGCGGCTCGAAGGAGCTTCCGTCTTCCGCGAGCCTTGCCTCCTCCGTTCTTTTGTCCCGGAGTTTGTGCGCTTTGTCCGTGGATCGGGATCCCCGACCGAGGCTTTATTGGCTGATTATGCAAAGGGATCGGGAGACGGTGATGCTTCAAGGCGCCGAGACTCGGTAGTTCCAAGAGGCCGAGGTCGAGGCTATCCAGCCGGGCGCGAACGTGGACATGGCGAAGCTTCCGGAGGTCGATTGATCCTCGATCTTTTTTTTTTTTTTTTGAATGTAAATGTACAACAATTTTTACCTAGGCATGTTAATAAAATCACAAGTTTGTGTCAAGAAACTTATCTTTTTTTTTTTTTATTCGCTTGTCTCACGAAATGTTTGATGCTTCTCCTTGGTTGAATCGAATCAAAGACCGTCATGAGCTCTTGAGTCGAAGAGGTCGAACTCCTCCATATAAAGGCGGCAGCGGTCACGCGTGCGGTGAGTCGATGTCGAGCATAGAGCCGCCAGAGAGCCGCGACGAGCTCGAGCTCGCTTTTGAATTGGAGGAGGTTCGAGGTCGCCAGGAGAAGGCAAGGTGATAGCCGAGGAGCATGCCGAGTACGAGGAGGTTATCCACCGAAATGGTGGGACGACGATCCCAAGTAGAAGCGAGGTTGTCGAGGCTGCCGTTGTTCGAGGTATAGCGCGAATACGGCGGACCTCCGGCAATTCACGGAGCGAGCACGCTGAATTAAAAGGCTCGGAGCATATACAAAATCGTTATCGCCGACAACCACAGCTCGACGACATACTTGACGGGATGCAGAGGCCTCTTCTTCTGCCGGAGCTTCGCCTAGAATAAATGAACCACATTATGACGATCCGGAGTGGCGCGCAAGAGAGGCGTGCTATTGCCCTTGAACGTCGTGGACCTCCATGCGCCGAGACCGGGCGTCATCAAGTGGTCGAGGTCGAGCTCGCAGAGCTGCATCGTCAAGTGACCGAGGTCGCTCTGGCGGGCCCGTAATATGACCGAGGACGAGGTAGAGGTAGGATTAGCATAGATGAGCTTTGAATCCCGATTTTCCTGGGATTGGCTCGCCTTTCCCGATCCGCCCGCCCTCGTAAAATGTAAATGTAACTGTATATCTTTTATTTAATAAGAATGGTTTCTTGTCGACTTTGTATTTGAACAAGAGTAATATGCGAAGTAGTTCGTCTCGTGAGAATTCCGCTTTGAAAGAAATCGCTCGCACGGGTAGGGTTCTGTTTTTTGCCGAGGTCGTCGGGAGGGTGGTCCCCTTCGCTCACATAGAGAACACTTGAAATAAAGGAAGGTAGTCGATCTCGTATGTAGGAATGGTTCTGTTTTTGCCGAGGTCATCGGGAGGGTGGTCCCTTCATCTACATAGAGAACGCTCAAATAAACGAAGGTAGTCGATCTCGTATGTAGGAATGGTTCTCTTTTTTTGCCGAGGTCATCGGGAGGGTGGTCCCTTCGCTCTACATAGAAACGTGATGCGATCTCGTATGTAGGAATGGTTCTATTTTTGCCGAGGTCATCGGGAGGGTGGTCCCTTCATCTACATAGAAACGCTTGAAATAAGCGAAGGTAGTCGATCTCGTATGTAGGCATGCTGCTTAGATTTATATTCGTATGAAACGAATGTAATCGACCTCCGTCGAGGAATTTGTCCTCCGTAGGGTAAATAATGTGAAGATTAATTATGCATTAGTGACAAGTAGAACTCGTAAAATAAAGATTTTATTGATAAAAGACGACGCGACCACCAAATAAGACGGACTCTAAAACAGACTTTAAAATATGACCGAACAAGACCCGACCTCGACACTTATGCATAATATTTCTTCGGATGGATGATGTGCCATCGTTGGGTAATTGCTCACCGGACAATTGAAGCGAGCTTATAGGCCCCTTTGCCGAGGACTTCGCCGACCCGGTAAGGTCCTTCCCATGTGGCTTCCACTTGCGAGCTGCAGCTTTTGTCGACTTCGTTATGTCGAGTACGAGATCGCCCACTTGAATTGTCGGTTTTAACGCTACCGGTTGTAATACCGAGCTACTTGTTGCTTGCACCGAGCTTCCTCGATGTGGGCGAGGTCTCTTTTCTTCGAGTAGTCTAGATCACCGTAGATTTTCCCCATTTGCTTCGGCGGAGAAGTCAATGGCACGAGGACTCGATCTCGATCTCTCGCAGGATCATCGCTTGCCCATACACCAAACTGTATGGTGTTTCTCCGCTCGAGGTCCGGGCGTTGTTCGGCACGACCATAAGACACATGGTAAATTTTCCACCCGAGGCCTTTAGCTCGGTCGAGACGAGTTTTTAGACCCTTTACGATGGTCCTGCTGGTAACTTGGTCGACCATTTGCTTGAGGATGGGCCACCGAGGTGAACTTTTGTCGATCCAAGCTCTTGACACCAATCTTTGAATGTCTTATCCGTGAATTGTGTTCCGTTATCCGAAAGGAGGATATGGGGATGCCGTCGACACACTATGTTCTTCCATACGAAGTTGAGGCGTTCTTGCTTGTGATTTTCGCCAGGGCTCAGCCTTCTACCCACTTCGTGAAGTAGTCGATCGCAACAATTAAAAATTGGGCTGTCCCGGTGCTTTACAAAGGGCCCACAATGTCAATCCCCATTGCATAAACGACCAAGGGCTGCAGACGGAGGTGAGGTCGGTGCAGGGTAGCCTTGGTGCGTTCCCATGGATTTGACACTTGGACACTTTTTACGAGGTCCATTAGTCTTGGAACATTGTTGTGATAGTATCCCCATCGCATGACTTTCTTTGACAAGGCCCGGGTCCGATGTGGCTTCATACGAACCTTCGTGTATTTCTCGTAGAACGAATTGCCTCGGTTCGGACCCAAGCACCTTAAGAGGTTGGAGATATGACTTTCGTATAGGACTCCTGCTCAATTGTATATCGCAGAGATTTGTTCGTAGTCCTCCTAGCTTCCGGCTTGTCGTGGGCGCTCGCCTTCTCCAGTACTCTCGAATGGGAGTCATCCAATGGGTTCTTCATCCGAGACTATGTTGACCTCGGCTCCGTCTTACTCGCATCGCTTATGCTCCTGCTTTGGACTTCCTCTCTTGGCGGGCTCGTTGATGACGAGGCCAATTTACTTAAGATGTCATTTCGGCTATTTTGCTCCTCGATGCGAACTATCCGGAAGTGTGAGAAAGTCCGCTTGTGCTCTTTGCTTTATCAAGATACTTCTTCATTCAGCGCTTTTTGCCTCGTATTTTCCCAACATTTGGCTTCGACGACTTGAGAGTCATTGTGAACTTGCACGGCTCGTATCTCGAGACTTTGAGCGAGGCGAAGTCCTGCGATCGCTGCCTCGTACTCCACTTCGTTGTTCGTATTTTGAATGTGAACCGCTGAGTAGGCGATCTCTTGGTCGTCCGGGCCTAGGAGTAAGATACCGCTCCATTACCTTTGTTTCCGGCCGCGTCAACGTAGAGTTGCCGGACTCCTGGTGTTTCAACCATGGGTTCGGCCGCATCGTTCGACACGGACTCGGTGGGCTTCGGTTTTCGACGAAGTTAGCCTCGGCAAGGAAATCGCTAGGCTCGACCTTTGATGGCTGGCGGGCGAAGGATACATCGTGCTCGCCTAGTTCGATTGCCCATTTCGCGATTCTCCCGATGCTTGAAGCCGTCAATACTTGCGAAGTGGGTAGTCGATGAGGACTTGTATGCGATGTGCATGGAAATACGGACGTAGCCTCCTCGCGGCATTTACTAATGCTAAGGCAAGCTTCTCCGGGTGATACCTCGCTTCCGGGCCTTTAGTGCTCGGTGATGAAATACACCGAGGAGACGTCCTTCTTCGGCATCAGGCGCACTTATGGATTCGTCCGAGGCGGCGAGGTAGAGGAAAAGGACCTCTCCTCTTTTGGGACGGATAGAGTGGGGAGCTTGGCGAGTAGCTCTTGAGGTCTTCGGCGGACTGCACCTCATCCCATGAGAATTTCGGGGCTTTTGAGTATCTTGAAGAAGGGTAGTCGCTATCCGCGCTTTTGAAAGAAAGCGGCTTAGTGCGGCTATGCGACACTGTAAGCTTGTGTGCGTCATGGATGGTCTTCGCATCTTCATTTTCAAAATGGTTTGGACCTTGGTCGGGTTTGCTTTTAGCTTCTTGAAAACCCAACATCTAAGAACTTTCGGCATCGGATGCAAACGTGCATTTACGGGATTCGACTTTAGGTTGATTTTCCGAAGGCCGAGGACGATCCGAGGTCGGCCACACATGCGCTTCTTCCTTGCTTTTGACGATGATGTCGTCACGTATACCTCCACATTCCGACCTATGTAGGGTGAAATATTTTGTCCACCATCCTTTGATAGGTAGCCCTGCATTTTAAGGCGAATGGCATCTTTTATATCTGAAGACCCAAGTCGGTAATGAAGGTCGTCTTGGCGGCGTCTTCGTCGTCCATCGTGACTTGGTGATACCCTTTGTATAAGTCCAAGAAATCAAGACTTCGTGCCGACCAACGCGTCGACCTTCTTGTCGATGTTGGGAAGGGATAGCAATCCTTTGGGTAATGCTTGTTGAGGTCGGTGTAGTCGATACACATTCGCCATCCCTCCTCCTTTCTTCACCATCACCGGGTTGGCTATCCGGTCGGATATTTGACCTCGAACAAGATGTCGTGCTTTTAATAGTTGGTTCACCTCGTCCATGAATGACTTGGTTCCGTTAAATGCGAAGATTCTTCGCTACATTGAACCGGCTTTATGTTCGGTCGATGTTGAGCGGTGAGTGATGATACTCGGCGAGACTCGGTCATGTCGGGGAGACCAAGCAAACACGTCTCGAATTCCCTTAGGAGTTGGATGATCGATCCTTCACTTCGTGTGTCGTGGTGAAACCAACTGACGACCTTCAACGGCTCATCTTTGTACAACGCGACCTCTTCCACCGACCGCCGGGGGCATGGCGATGTGCCGGACCCAACCTTCGGGTTTCTTTAATTGCTATGCACATGGGTGTTGGACCGAGGTCCCGCACCTCGTAAAACAACTTGCATACACCTCGCTTGCTTACGATCGCCTCGGATCACGGCCGCTCCCTCGTGGTGGGTATTTTATCGTCAGTGGTACGTTGAGCATACCGCCCTTTATATAAGTTCAGCCAATCTCGCCCTAGTATGATGTTATACGGCGAGTTGGCCTTCATTACTGAACCGCACCACCTTGGTCGAGGTCGTTGGTGCTTTCCACCGTGACGGGTAGCTCGATTATTCCTTCCGGCGCGTCTCTTCCCCGGACGAAGCTTGAGTGGCGGCGGGGCTTGTGCGAGGCGTCTTCCACTCCTAGCTTGTCAAAGCATTCCTTAAAAGGATGCTCACCGACGCCATTGTCGATGTAAACGCTTTACCAACTTATTTGCGACCACTACGGATCACCAACGCATCCCGGTGGGGTCTTGTCATGGAACGGGTCGTCTTCTGAGAAGGTGATCGCCTCGTCCTTTCTGAACCTCTTATTGGTAGGTTATTTGGTTCTAGACTTGAACCTCGGCCTTGTGGAAGACTTCGTGACTCCACCGGAGCCCCGTAATAGTGAGACCACCCGTCATATGGGGCTCATCATCTCCTTCCTCGGTCTTGCGCTTTGTTTTTTGTAGGGGCACAATTTCCCTCTTCCTCTTTTTCTTCTTTTCGACTTTGGTCGGCTTGGCGACTCTGTCCTCAGTATTTCTTGAGTGATCCGTCCCGAACTAGCATCTCTATTTCACCCATGAGCTCGTTGCACTCTTCGATGTCGTGCCTCGTAATCATCATGGAATGAGCGATGATTATCCGTAGGTCGGCACCTCTTCCTCCCGCCATCGGTCGAGGCTTCCGACAGTTCATATGGAGCGTGATTTACGCCCTCGGCTTTGTCAACGGGTGTATTGAGGTCGTTCGAGGCGTCGCGCGCATCGAGCCTCGGATTTTATCGGGCGATGTAATCATCCGCGCGCCTGACGGCCTCGTTCCGATCTTCCTTCCTTCACCTCTTCTTCTTTTCCGAGGGTCCGCTTTGTCTCGCTTCGCGCTTTCTCTTGTCGCCTCGTCCGCTTTGGCGAACCGGTTGGCTATGCGCCACGCCTGCTTGCGAAGACGGGGTTCGTGATTGCGATCTCTCGATATAAGGCCCCGGCAAGATGCCGTTTGGAAAGCCGAGATGACTAACAGTCGCTCACGTCTTCGACCTTCAAACATTCCTTATTAAACCTTGTCGTGAAGTCGTTGATGGACTCATTACGGCTTTGCCTTATGGTGAGAAGGTGTCTGGGTATGACGTTTTGACTCCGCTTTTGGAAGAACCTTCGATGGAAGGCCGCCATCGTCGCGATAGAGTCGATGCTTCCGTAGGTAGGCGTCGAACCACTGCGGGCGTTGTCGACGAGTAACTCCGGAAGAGTTTACATGTGAACCGAAATGAGCTTTTGGTTGATCATGTTGTATTGGAACTGCGAGAGGAAGTTCTGTGGATCCTCACCATCGTGGGCGATGCTTGGTACCCGGTATTTATCCGGAGAAGTATCGAGTATTCTATTTGAGAACGGGTGGCTATCTTCCGTATCCATCGAGCCGCCCTCTGAGATCGGGACGGAGTTCGACGATCGAACTCGTTTAGGTGACTCGGACCGACTTCGCGGCGGCCCCGATGCTCTTCTGCGCCGCCGTCCCACGGAGATCGGGCGGAGTTCACCGATGGATTGGCGATCGAGGCCGGCTTCGCGGCGATCTCGACGTCTCTCCGCTGCTCGTTCGCCTTGTGCGGTCGGTTTGGGCCCCGACCTCGTTGTGATGCCTCGTTCAGACGAGGCTTGATGTACCGCTCTTCGGGCGTGGCCGACCACGTGTCACCGAGGAACCTGAGAAAGCTCTCCTTGTTTTCTCGAGAAATCCTCGACGACGTCGTCAAAGTTTACTTGCGGAGCCGAGTTTCCCGGATTATTGCTACGATTGCCTTCGCTATGGTAACCCGCCTCCTGCAGGCGGGTGTCCGTGCTCGTCGAGACTTTGGATATGCCCCGGGGTTTCTTCTCCGATTGGGCTCTTCCCGAGTTGAGCTCGGCGTTCCTTTCGCCATCGTTGTTGTTGCCGCCGCGACGGTCCCGGAGGCATAACTTCGGTGTACCGGTCATGATTACTTCCACAACAACAGTGGTTGATCGAAACACAAAATTTCGGTTCCCACGCATTTGCGCAAAGATCGATCCTAAATTGTAAGGAAATAAATGCCAAGAACACCAAAGATTTACGTGGTTCGATCCGTGAATAAGATCTACGTCCACTCGGCGAGAGAGAGTATATATTGAGAGTATGAAGTGATTACAAAGAGAGTGAATGATCTATGTCTGCCTAATCTACCTCTATTTATACACAATGTATTGACTTGATCTCGAATCCAAGTCTTCTAACTGTGATTCGAGATCCTATCCCTCTCGAATTAGGATTCTTTAGATATGGTTACCAACTTTCTGCTCCCACCGGCCTGTGAGTCTTCACGGGCGAACTTGTCTGCGCCGAAACGATGTCAGTTTACTTGTATTGGTACCGATCTTGGGCGCAGTAATTGGTAGTATCCTATCAATATATATATATATATATATATATATATTTACAATTTTGCATATATTGATATATAATTGCAAAAATAATAAGGAATATTGAAGTATAAAATAATATTTTCCAGGTCCAAGCATTAACCCATTAATAATAAAACAAAAACCGGCCAAGAAGTGGGGCCCCAAATCTTTGGACACTGTTTTATTCCAGTGTTTTTTTTTCAGTCAAGAAAGAATAACAGTTTTCAGCAATTTCCATTTTAAAATGTATATTATTTTCTCAAATAGTAAGTCTAGCTAGTCAACTCCACTCTCCCCCTTTCAAACATACACCCAAATTTTGTTCCACACATCATCTCTCCATTTTCCCATGCTGCTGAGATTGCTTCCTCAAATTCATTAACCTCAAAATCTATTCAAATTTTATGTCTTTACATGACATGTCCCTCATTTCTTGATCTTGTTCATATTTCCAACCAAAAACACAACACAAAGTGAGCTTCCTTTCTTTCTTTTTGGAGAGTGAAACACCATATATAAAAATACACACAACATACATAGAGAGAGAGAGAGAGAAGATGCTGATGAAGAGGGTTTCTTGTAGTGTCCTCAACCTGTTTGTGATGATGCTTTGCATTCAGCTCGTCTCATCTGAGCTGCCACCTGATCAGGTCAGCGCGATGACTAGAATTTATGAAATCATTCAGAATAATACTGCTTCCTCCTTTGTGTGGAATGGTGTTTTGAAAACCTCAAATCCTTGTTCATGGAAGGGAGTTGTTTGCAGCTCTGATGATTCTTCCATAAAAACCATTTCTTTAAAGTATTTTTCAATTTCCACCTCCGAATTTCTTCCATATCTGTGCAATATTGCCACTTTAGAGTCTCTAGATGTGTCTAACAATCAACTTAGCTCAATCCCAGGAGGTTTTTTCACTGGTTGTGGGGGAATCAGTGGATTGAAACTCTTGAATTTCAGTGTGAATAAGTTGAATGGTCCTTTGCCTACTTTCAATGGCTTTGCAATGTTAGAAAAGTTGTATCTTTCTAGAAATTCACTGTCTGGGGATATTAGTCTGCAGTTGGATGGGTTGGGTTCACTCAAAAATCTAGACCTTAGTTGGAATCAGTTTACAGGGAAGATTCCTACAAATCTTGGAAAAATGAATCTTTTGGAGGAGCTTCTGCTCTCTGCCAATAAGTTCACAGGTGAAATTCCTGTAGATATCACAAAATTCAAGAATCTGAGCGTGATTGATCTCAGTTTCAATCAACTCTCAGGCTCAATTCCATTGGAAATTGGAGAGTTCTCCAAATTGCAATATTTGGTGCTATCTCTCAACTCTCTGAGTGGTGGAATTCCAACATCAATTTCCAATATTAAAACTCTCCAAAGATTTGCAGCCAATCAGAACCACTTTAATGGGTCTATTCCATCTGGGATTACTTCATTCCTTTCATCTTTGGACCTGAGTTATAATGAGTTGACAGGAGCATCCCCTCTGATCTGCTGTCGGGCCGAATCTTCAAGCTCTCGACTTGTCTTTCAATAAGTTGGAAGGGCCGATTCCTGCAATCACTTCAACCAAGTTGCTTAGGTTGAGACTAGGCAGCAATTCTCTTAATGGGACGGTTCCATCTGCCTCGTTGGGGAATCGTTTGAAATTGATGTATTTGGAGCTGGATAACAACAGCTTGAGTGGTGAGATACCTTGGGAGTTGGGCATGTTCAAGAACTTGTCTCTTGAACTTGGCCAACAACACATTGAGAGGCACATTGCCTCCATCTTTAGGTAATCTCACCAATCTTCAAGTTTTGAGTCTGCAGTCGAATGATCTTGTTGGAGAAATCCCACCACAAATTTTGCTGTTGAGTAAACTGGAGAAGCTGAATATAAGTAGCAATTCACTCAATGGCTCAATACCTCTATCCATTTCAAGAATGCAGAATCTTCGTAATTTGGACTTGCATGGAAACAATCTAAGTGGTTCTATACCCGACTCCATTGGAGACTTACCTTATTTGGTAGAATTGCAGCTGGGAAACAACCAACTCAATGGGCGAATTCCAGTCATGCCGTTAACACTGCAGATTTCTTTGAATCTTAGCCAAAATCTCTTTGTTGGGTCTATTCCAGTTGTTCTATCAAGACTGCAGAATTTGGAAGTTTTGGACCTCTCAAACAACAGATTTTCGGGCAAGATACCAGAATTCTTGACCGAATTAGTGAGCTTAACTCATTTGCTTCTGATGAACAATAATCTCTCAGGGGTTCTTCCAAATTTTAGAGATCATGTTGACGTTGAAACTAAAGGAAATGCTGTGTATGTTCCTCCTGCACCAGAACCTACCCCTCCTCCGAACTCCAAAAAGTCTAAATCAATTGCCCCAACCATTATAATTGCAGTAGCAAGCTCTGCCATGGCTGTTGGTCTAGTCATCATGTTGAGTGTGCTCGTCTCAAGAAGATACCACAGGATCAACGACGAACACACACACTCTGCAGAGGAAGCTTCTCAAACGCAGGTCGTCTATGGCAAATTGCTGACTCCCAACAGCATCCACAAGTCCAACATTGATTTCAGGGCAGCAATGGAGGCAGTATCTGACCCTCTAAACCTCACCTTGAAGACAAGATTCTCGACTTACTACAAAGCTGTCATGCCGTCTGGAGCCAGCTACTTCGTCAAGAAACTCAACTGGAGTGACAAGATCTTTCAACTAGGCAGCCACGAGAAATTTGAGGAGGAGCTCGAAGTTCTTGGGAAACTCTACAATTCAAATGTCATGATCCCACTAGCCTACGTATTGACACTGGACAGCGCTTACCTCTTCTACGACTTTGCCCCAAAGGGCTCCCTCTTCGACTGCCTTCACAGGATGGGAAGCACACTGGATTGGGCAAGCCGCTACAGCATTGCCATTGGAGTTTCTCAGGGCCTTGCCTTTCTCCATGAATGCAAGTCCAACCCGATTCTCCTCCTCGATCTTTCTACGAAAAGCATACTCTTGAAGTCCCTCAACGAGGCTCAAGTTGGAGACATTGAGCTGTGTAAAGTGATTGATCCCTCAAAGAGCACAGGCAGCCTCTCCACCATTGCTGGCTCTGTTGGCTATGTCCCTCCAGGTATACAAAAATTATTTTCTCCATTACAACGAACATTTTTTGTGCTCACATAGTAATCTAACTTAACGAACATTTCCTTTGCAGAGTATGCTTACACAATGAGAGTCACAGCAGCTGGAAATGTCTATAGTTTTGGTGTAGTTCTGCTTGAGCTCCTAACAGGGAAACCAGCCGTTAGCGGAGGAATAGAGCTAGCTAAATTGGTGCTGAGCAACTCTGCACAAAGAAACAAATGGGATCAGATTCTTGATTTCAATATTAGCAAGACATCAGTTGCTGTGAGAAACCAGATGCTGGCTGTGCTCAAGGTGGCTATAACTTGTGTTAATCTGCAACCAGAAACGAGGCCGAAGATGAAGAGCGTGCTGCGGATGCTGCTGAATGCAAGGTGAGAGAGAAGAGAGGGAAGCAAATTTTTCAATTTTGACAGCATCAGTGACATATGGAAATGTGTACAAAAACAATATGGAAGATAATATTAGTATATGTGTGTGATTTGATTTTGATTTTTGAGTTTGGAAGTCAGCTTTTGTTGGTTAGGAAAATGTAAGAGAAGATAACGAGTTTCTGTATATGTTATCTATATTTGGCTTTTTGGTGCTAAATGTTGTCAATTTGAGCATTTCGTAGATGAAGTGAAGAAGCAACTACAGAATTATTGCTTGATTGCCGATTAATGCACGAAAGTCCACTGCAACTTCAACCCGATTTATAAAATGTTTTCACAATGTCATCACCTTTCAATTTGTTACAAAATTATCAATTCCTATTTTTTGTGGTCTTGGAAAGTTAACATGACAAGTCTTGTGATCGGAGCCACTATTGGCAAAGTGCGGTTGCATGGTCTCGATATTTTCAATTCGGACAACATTGTGATCAGACATGTCAATTATCTGTTGGAATTAAAAATGTTAATTTTACAATAAATTGATAGATTTGATAGTATTACATTATTTTAAAAATCTACTAAAAATGGTAAAATGGATGAAAGTTTGAGTATTAATTGACAATGAACGCATGTTGAAAATTTGAGTGAAGATTTGATGCACAAAATGAACCAGAAATATAATATAGTAGAAGAAAGACTGTATACACTTAGGAGTGGCTAACAAAAATGACCGAAGAAAATGAGAAAATTTAATGAGGATAGATAAATCAATTTACAGTATTTGGATTAATGTACAAATTTCATGAAATATTAACTATTTTGGAAGTAGAGAGCGTGAATGACAAATTATTCCCATCATCTACCAAAAGTTTACATTTAATTTCTTTTTTGAGACATTTATCAAAAGTTTATATTTTTCATTTTTGGAAATATCAACTACCCCAATCTCTCACTTATTTACAAAAAAAAATCACATATAACCCACTTTTTTACTCTCACTATCCATTAATATATTCATTTATTATCTTCATATATTTTTCACTCATTATAATTTTTTAAAATCCATTATTTTTGGTGGACTGATGAAATATTAATTAGCTATATCAACATAATATATATCTCGCCCTATTATCATATTGATTCAAATTTCATGTAAGTGCACAAACCAAATGATGATTTAGAATTTCCTTAAATGTAAATTTTCTTACATAAATCTTATCGTAACTATTGTAGCACAAATGGTCTTTAGATAAGTAAAATAAGCAAGATATCAAAGTTTAAAACGTAACTATTATGATTATATTTAAAAAAAATAGTTTGTCATTATTGAGAAAAGCAATCACTAAATCAAAGAACTAATATTACTTATGTTTTTTATAGGAATGGTTAAGACCTAAACAGACATAATATTTAATAATAAAATTAAGTTATTGCGTCTAATTTTAATTATGTCATAATTAATCTCAAAAGATTCACTACATGAATGATCAACTGTAAATGCAATAAAGAGTTCATAAAATTAAATATTAAAAAATCAGCATACGTAATTCTAAAGTTAAGTAAATAGTTTCAATTGTACAACCTCGAAATTAAAAATATCCGTATTCGAATTTTAGATCAATAAAACTCCATTCAAATGCTACTGGTTTTGTTTTATTTTTGTGAAAGCATTGATATACCAATTTATTTTGTTTGGCGAGATTCCCAAAAAGAAGTGACTACAACTATAAATCGGAGCTGAAAAGTGAAACCCTAATTTCATCTAACTACACGACTGAGCCGCTATCTCTCTACCACCATTGTCCACAGCCTGCGCTGCGCAACCAGCAGATGAGGCTAATCTAATAAGATTTCACGACACCGTAACTCCAACGATCAATTTTGGACTTACCAACAAAATCGACCAAAAGTTAGAATTTTCCCTGTTAGGAAAGCTAGCTGCTTTGATCCTTTGATCGCCCTCTAGTGGGTATCGCTCTCTTCTTTTTTGTAAATTGACAATGCCGACCTTTCTATTTGTTTTTCGTTTATCTTCCTTCTGCTATAATGCTGATTTGGTGAAAATTATCAGTGTTCTGTATTCGTTCACCCGTGATGATAATTGCATCGTGTTTTTCATTTATCGATATTTGATTTTGGGATGATTTTCATGAATTTAACTGTATGCAACGTGATTGGTAACTTAGGTACATCGATTGCATCATTCCTAAAGATAGTGCTGGCCTTTTTCCAGATTACTCTTGACTGCTTCTGATGGCCGTCGATGAAAATCAATAAACTAAAAATGAACTTTCTCTCAGAAAATGGTAGAAATACTGCAGCAATTCGGTTTGTTTGATTGCTTTGCAGCTCTTGTGTATTTCTTTATCATATTCTGAAGCTTGATTAGGTGATATATGAATTATACAGTATTTTGATTGGAAAACTTACTAATAGTGTTATAAATGCTTGAGAAATGCTTGTTTACAAAGTTGATATGTCACATGATGTTTGGGACATTGCGCAAGGGCTTTGAGTTCCTTCGTTCATGATGTTAAGATGGGACAGTGAAAGAATCACATACATATCCCTTCTGATGGACATTGGGAGTACAAAAAACAATTGAATTTGCTATCTGGATCATCCTGTAAGCTAGTAATGGTCGATAAATCACATGTGTCCTCATAATTTTTTCTAAAATGGATAAGATACAACAGGAATTTTACACTATTTTCTTTGCTTATTGTCTACTTATCGTATTTAGAATCTTGATCTGTATCAGCTGTAATCATTTTAATTGGCACCCTCAGAAATATATATTTGCTTGCTTCATAATGCTTCTTTGAAATGAAGCGCATTTGCTGCCATATGATGTTTGGGACATTGCGCAAGGGCTTTGAGTTCCTCTGTTCATGTTTGTTCAGACGGACAGTGAAAGAATCATGTACATATCCCTTCTGATGGCAGTACAACAAACAATTGAATTTTCTATATCTTGTAAGCTGGCAGTTGTCGATAAATCACATTTATCCTCATAATGTTTTTCCTACAGGTCATCATAAAAAATAAATAAATCTTTCAGTAATTTGGCTCTAATAAGATGCTAAAGGCACAACAGGAATTAGACACTATTTTCTTTGCTTCTTGTGTAACAATATTGATCGTAGTTAGAACTTAGAACATTGATCTATATCAGCTTTAATTGTTAGAACATTTTGATTGGTACACTCACATCTATTCATTCGCCTGGTTTGGTATCTCTTCTTTAAGATGAACCTGATCTGCCATATGATGTTTGGGACATTGCATAAGGGCTCTGAGTTCCTTCATTCATTTTTGTTTGGATAGGAAAGTGATATAAACATTCTATCTATCCTTCTGATGGCATTAGTTCAGTATTAAGCTTCTGATGACTCACTTTCCCAGATTCTGCACCTCATGTGGTTTCTGTCGCTAATTTTCTGTTTGTATTATGGATCATTTTCTGTTTTTTTCCCCAATAACTAAGTTTATTTATTTTTTGTCTGTCAAAGTTAACTAAAACATACATCAGCCTTGAGATAGAAGTGAAGCGATCCATCTGAAGATCCAATGAAGCACATTGTAAAGATTATGACGTTGCTGGTAGCTCTATCAGCTGTGTGGGTTAGTTTATTACAAACGTCAGTACTTCCAAAGATCTATACTTGGTTGGTGAGCTTCGTACATTTTCTATTTACTTCTCTACTTGTGTATATTATTTCCACCTTGTTTATGGTCCTTTTTATGATCTCAGCTTCCTCTCTACTTCATTGTATCACTTGGATGTTACGGTCTCTTAATGGTTGGAGTTGGTCTAATGCATTTCCCGACTTGCCCACATGAGGCTATACTATTACAACAGGTAAATATATCTTCACATTCCTACTTACCTCTATAATCCGCTACATCTAGATGATGGGCGCCTTCAATTTTGCCCGATCTTGCAGTGTCGGGTTTGTTGCCTTCCATTTTGCCCGATCTTGCAGTTTCGGGTTTGTTGATAGCCAACGATTGTCTGGCTTTGATGATATGTTTAATTATTGTAGGATGTTGTTGAAGCCAAGGAATTCCTAAAGGGGAAAGGGGTGGATGTTGGCACGGATTGATTTCATCGGATTTATTGTAGACTGGAGATTTTTAATCTGACGGTTAAGATTACTTCAAAATTAGACGATCTTCAGTTGTGTTAAAGAGAAGTACCAACATTTTGTTGGATGAATTATTGTTCGGTTTTGTAGAGTAGTAAAAATTAAAATCACAATTTTCCTTGCCTATGCCTGAATTGAATTTTACACAGTTCACTCATCTCTCTCTCTCTCCCTCGAATGATTAATGAAGCTTCGATTTTAAATAATTTAATATAGTGTATTAATATTTCAGGAGAACAAATGGCAAGTTCGTAAATTCGTAAATGAAAATGATTATGAAAAGTAGTTTTAAATATTAGCTAAAGAATTGTAGGTAAAACAAAAAAAAATTAGCTATAGAAATGTATAATAGGACTTTCGCGAAATGGAATGCTAGATCAAAAATTCGGGATGGAGGTACTATTTTTGTTGCATAAATTATAAAGGAAAAAACTTAAATGTGCTCAAAATTAGTAGATATGGCTTAAAAAAAAAAAAGAAAAATAGTAGATTTGATTTTTTCTGCAAGGCAACCTATAGAATGCCTCCCGTACTAAACTAACATAAGGATAATAAATGAGTGAAGCACTTTAGATGCATAACTTTATATCGATTATAATAAAGAATCATTCAGAATTCGAACCGAGTTATTTAGAAGCTACTTTTATCTCAATCGGAGAAAATAATCATTTAAGATTTGAGCCAAGTTATTAACAAGTCACTTTTATCTCAATCACAAGGAATCATTTAAAATTCAAACGGTTAATAAGCAGTCAAACTGGAGAAAATATTATTGAACATGCTTAGTAGGGCTGGCAATTTTTGACACGACACGAGAACCCGACACGAACACGCACGAAATTAACGGGTTAGTGTTTAGCCTTATCGTGTTCGTGTCCTTATCGTGTCGACACGATAATTTCGTATCGTGTTCGTGTCGGATCCGTGTCGTGTTCGTGTAACACGATAATTTTCGTGTTGCATTCGTGTTCGTGTCGGATCGTATCGTTTTCGTATAATTCGATAATATTTATAAATATTTAATATTAATTTAATTTAATTTTATATATTTTTATTTTTTTAAATAATTTATTTTCTAATTTTAATTTTAATTTATCGTTTCGTGTCGTTATCGTGTCATGTCAACACGAAAAATCGCACATATTCGTGTTAGGTCGTGTTCGATCCGTGTCGGACGGATCCTTAACGGATCGTGTTCGTGTTGTCCTTATCGTGTCGTCGTGTCGTTATCGTGTATCGACCGATAATCCAATTCGACGTCTTGCGAATTGTCACCCTAGTTGCTTAGTAAAAAAACAGAATTATAGATGGGCCATGAACAGAAGAATATTATTGGGCGTCCAGCAGTTATCAAGCCCATAAAATTTGACCCTCGACCCTCTTAAAGCATTGGCAAAAACTAATCTTCATCTCTTTCGCTTTCTATCTATCTATTACATATATATGTATGTGTGTATAAGAAATTCTGCTCTTTCAAACGGGTTTGGAGGCCGAGCCAAGGGATTAGGAGCTGAAATCGCAGAACCCTAGCAAAAGTCCAAGATGATTATTCCCGTCCGTTGCTTCACTTGTGGAAAGGTGACTTATTGATATCTCTATCATCGTGGAATTATGCTACTTTGATTCGAGCCAGTTGTTTCTAATTTCGTATTACATGCGTAGGTTATTGGAAACAAATGGGACACGTATCTTGACTTGCTACAGGCAGACTACAGTGAGGGGTTAGTATTTTTACAACTCTTTATAGGGTTTTCTGTTAGAATTTATTGTATACTGGTACGAATTTGGGTTTCAAGAATCGCGTTTGTTTAGGGTTGAAATGTGCAGTTATTTGGTGAGTTACAAAAAAAAAACCAGAGCTTTTTTTGCATGTGAGATGATTTTTTGTGAGTGTCTGTCTCATGAGTCATGACCATGGAAATAGGCAAATAGCTGGCATTATCAGAATTTAATTCCCTTTTCCCCCTCTTATGTCGATTATTTAGTAGAAAATGTCTGAGAATGTTTTACTCAAGCATTGTTCTTCTAAATGTTTGTGTAGGGGGAGTAAAATGAGTTACAGCATGGGTTAGTTTCCTGCTCTGTATAAGTATTGCTGGACTTAGTTGGGAGGATAGAATTGAGAGAAATTAGGGGTAGAATGGTATCTGGGCTGTGACTCGAAGCTAGTTGTCGTAGCTTGCCCTCGGAATTTTCTGTGGCGATCATAATTGCAAGATGCTTTTTTGTCTAGATCAAATTAATTTGTTTTTAATTTTAGTTAATAGTTTTAATCCTATGAGAAAAGAAAATTTGATGCATAGATTGTTTTTGCTGCTGATCTTGGAAGAGATGCAACTTGCCTATGTTTTTCTCCAATGGATATCTGTGACTCTACATTGCACTGAAGCCAGATTTCTATTTGCAGAGATGCCCTTGATGCATTAGTCTTGGTCCGGTACTGCTGTCGAAGGATGCTGATGACCCACGTTGATCTCATTGAAAAGCTCCTGAACTATAACAGTCTCTCTCTTTCTCTCTCTCTCATGTGCTTACGTGTAGTTTTATTCCTATGCATGTTGATTTGCTTTCTATTTTCCTATATCTTTGGATGGCTATCTTTATAATGTTATCAATATGCTAATGAAGATTACTTTTCTTGAATGCCATCTGTTTCTGGTGTATGTTTATGTGAGCTTCAGTTGTGCCGTTGCTTGTTTGATTATCCGATTGATGCCAAGACATTTGATCCTTCTTATTTGACACAGATATAATTACATTGTTTACATGGCCACTGCATAACTATTCAAACTCACATGGTTTTCTTTATTTGGCAGCTCTGGAGAAATCTGAAGGCAGTTGATGCAACATCTTCGAGCGTCTTATGTTAAGTTCCCCTCAAAAGTGTGATCTGTGTTATGTAGAAGATAAGGGAAGTATATGCTGAGTGCTTTTTGAACCATACAGTAGTACTTGATCAAAATATTTTCTGTCTGAATATATCAATGCAGTAGGCTATTAGCTATTGAATGAAATTGAACTTTTATCGAACTTGATCTACTCCTTTGTTTGTAAACGCGTTGCAAATCTGTATTGTGGGATGTTAAGCATGGTATGTGATCTTTCACTTTGCCTTGGTTAGTACATTTCTTCTTTCAGCTGCTTATTATTATTTTTATCTTTTCTTTTTTCCCCGACGTACTGCAATTTTCTTTTCTGTTGCAGCAAAGGTTTTACTGTGTTTCAGTTGCAGTCCACTTGTTATCATGCCAAAATTGCCGAAATTGTTCTAAGATAATTTTTCAAAGTATCAATAAATTAGGCCTTTCGACCTAAAGAAAGGTAAAAAGAAATTAAGAAAAATACTTGGATATAGATAAATATATAGAGGGAGATGAAACAAAAAATTTCCTCAGTAGTAACTACAGTCAATTTTTATTGCTGATATTTATATTTTCGGTGATTGTTATATAAAAAAGTATTATTACAATATACAGAAAAATACTGTGAAACTAATTCTGACCGTTCATTTTGTCAAAATCAACAACAAATATTGACGTTTAGTTACTATGGGAAGAAGTTTCTATGAATCAGAAAAGTCCTTTGTCAGTGTGCTCCTCGTGCTTGGATCCAAAAGGCGATATGCATTGGGAAATTCTATAGAATATATAAGTGTTAATGGGAGAATTATCACAAATATTAACATTACTCTTTTTAACCCATATGTTAAATTGCTACTCTTTTACCCAATTTAAATTAAAATTACAAAAATATCATTCATTTGTAAAAAAAATAGACGGAGGAAATGGGGGATGTTAGCCGTCGGGAAACCGAGGGGAAGGGAGGGTGGCAGCGGCAAAAGGGGGAGGGAGGGATGTTGGCCGTCGGCAGAGGGGAGGGAGGGATGGTTGGCCGCCGGGAAAAGGGAGAGGAAGGGAGGTTGGCCGCCGGGAAAGAGAGTTGGCCGCGGGAGGTTGGCCGCTGGGAGGATAAAATTGTACAAATGGTTAAAAATGATAGCAACTTAAATTAAGGAAAAAAAGGATAGCAAACTTAACATATGAGTTATATTAGATTTTCGGCCATATATAAATTTATTGTATTTATTTTTATATGATAATATTTTATTAATTTAAGTTATATTAATAAAATATTATCATATAAAAATAATACAGTATAATTATATATTCTATAGAATTTCCCAATGCATATCCCCTTTGGATCCAAGCACGGGAGCAATGATGTAATACATGTATATGTTTTATAAAAAATTTCGGATAAACATGGGCAATGGGTTTAGACTATTCGACACAAATTTATGTGATATACTTAATAATGTTTAATTAAAGTCGAGACTAAAATAACCAAACTTGATAAGTTGAGACGGCTAAAAGAAGACGAATCCAAATCAGACAAACTGGATTCCTTGGAAAGCATTGTTCTAAAAATCCTTAAATTCCAATATAGAAGCTTTTATTCGATATTCCAACATAGAAACTGTCGATGAAGGAATTTTGAGTGATGAAAAGTCCAAGAAAAAAATTAATAAATAAAAAATAGAAAGTTTAATAATTAATTACTATTATTCTTTTCCTGATGCTGTCTGCTTTGTTCATGTCAGGAGAGAGTTTCCAATTATCTTGCAACAATAACTACCTTGTTATTTTACATGTAGTCTTGAAAGCTGGTAGGGCCTATGTTGGTCTTCACAGTTAGGGGTGAGTATTCGGGCGGTTCGGTCTAAAATCGAATAAAACCGGAAAAAACTGAACCCGACAAAACCGAATCCGAATTTTTTTTAAAAATCCAAATTGAACCTAACCGTTTTATATATCCAAACCAAATCGAAATGCTTATGTCGATGGTAACGTGGACTCCCTTCAAGCAACTGAGACATCACATCAACTGTCTATACAACCAATTCTTTTGTTGATTTGAATTTTATTCGAGGAAATTAAAACTCGTACAAATATCTGATATTTCAACAACAGTTTTTCTAACTTTTGAGGAGTATACACAGATTTTAACTTTATATTGGAATTTGGTTGAATTCTTAAAGGGACGATTTACGTCGTTACTTCAAAAATTAAGAATACAATAAATGGCAAATATGAATAATACTTAAACATAAAGTATACATGCAAATTTCTTTGTTAGAACAGCCAAAGATGCATGGACCTCTTAGAAAGCATAATCTTCATGTTTCGATATCATATTTTATTTGTCCGTACGATAAATTATATACTAATACATTGCATGTAATGACAAAATAAAATACAAAACTGAAATTAATAGCAACATTCTATATAGGGACTGCGCTTTCTAGGCATCATGACTGTGGTATTTCCCAAATTTGTCCCCAGATATAAATTTAACAAGATTCTCGTCGTTGAAAATTTGAAGTTGATCATTTCAAACAGCAATTTCAATGCATGAACATACATAATTTTTTAGTTAAAGCACTTCTCGGTTTCAAACAAATGGAATATAGCCACTATGAAATATCAGACAAAAAAGTATGGTTGATACTTCAAAACAATGTTAGTTATATTGTAGCATATATCCTTACCACAATGTGTGCATCGAAGAAGTCATTGAAGAAATCATCCGTTTTTGTTTCATTGATTCTTGCAACCAAACAATTACGAAAGTTAAAACACACACACACATACAAGAATTGGTTATGTAGTTCGTCTCTAAGAGATTAAGTTTAGGGTATCAAGCCTATATTTTTTAGAAACAACAGGGAATAAGAATATTTATAAGAAACAATAACCATAATCCATCCTTGATAATGATCCAGTTGGATCGCCGCTAGCATGGCCAGATGCTCAGTACTTCCAGGTTCCATAACTCAACAAATAATAACTAAATAACACACACAAACTTTCAATTAATTTTACAATATTTATTTCATACAATACGAAAAGTCATTGTAGAAAGTGGAAATAAAATATTTACAAGTGGGAAATTATATTTGTGCAAGTTTTCATAGCTCTACTTTGTCAGGCACAAGGTATTTCTCGACATCTCCGAAGTGCCCAAAAACCTAAAATATTCCAACCTTCACAAGAATGAAAAATGTAAGATATTCTTGACCTTCAATTCAACATCAATTTTTCAAGAAGAAAAGATACCTTAGTGATATTCTTGTTGATTCTTTTATCTATATATGTGGATCGAAGAACTCAAGATCTATTCCCTAAGTAGTAATCTTGGGTCTATTATAACATCAATATTGTCTCCCGCCTACTTTTATTCCAATCCCACCTCTCTCTCTCTCATGCATGCATTTAATTAATTTGTTAATCGATTAGGTTATTGGTGAAACGCACAAATTAAAAGCAGAAATTAAAAACAATATAATGGATTATTAGATAATAGTGTTTCATTTCCTCTTCCAATAAATAGTGGGATTGCAGAATTTTTTATAACACACGTGATTATAACCCCATGATTTGAAAAATGAGATTAAGGGAATTGGATCTCGTCAAAGCTAGTTAAAATTTGATGTTAATAATCATGATACTGTCTGATTTGTTCATAGCAAGGAGATCTCTCTACTTTTTGGTTAGCGAACGAGTGTCAGTGTGTGTTTCGTAGAAATTGTATCCCATGTTTTTATCATCTTGTTTTAATCTCTTGATTTACTTTAATATAGAGTGACGCTCTTCATTAAGTTGTACTTAAACACGAGACTGAAACAGGATAAGAAAAATTATACGATCGAGACCATATATATCTAAGCAATACAACAATGGTTTATTTTCATCCACCTTTTATTTCTTAAAAATCTTAACTAATTCGGATTATCAGGCTCTTGAGTATATTTAAGTTGATTAATTGAAGGTTCTTGAACATTCAAAGGTTTTAACAACTTGGAAAAAGTGAAATTACTGTCACTATATTAGAAAAATCCACATATATAACACTGCATAATACTTTGCTTTTTAGCTTCTGGTAAAAAACTAATGCCCTAATCCAAATTCTTTGTTATAAATTACTCCATCGGTCTACAAAGAGTGTGCCACAATTACTTATATGATATCTCCAAAGAGTGTCATTTTCCTTTTTGGGATACTCAACTCTCATTATTTAATCTCACAATTACTCATTGTTTACAAAAAATCCACTATTTCTCCACTCAAAATATATCTACCAAATATTTATTAAAACTTTTGTCATCTACAAAGTGAGACATTTTTTGTGGACGGATGGTGTATATTTTATCTCGTATTTATGTCATGTCTTACAATGAAACTCCCTTACAATAACTCGTTAAGGAAAAATTGAATCTTTTCCAAAAGAAGTCAAAAGTCTTGTTCTAGAAATTGATAATTTATTGTCAATGGATAGAAGTTTGTATTCCATATTCTAACACGGTCTGTGTCTCTTCTTTGAATACATACACTTGGAATATCAAAGAAAATATTGAGTGATTAAAGCACGTTTACTTTCTATTATACCTATCGTGTTTTAATTATATATATAGAGAGAGTTAGGTTCAAATAAGAACCATTTTTATCCTAAAAACTAAGAACCAAATGAATTCGCTATGAAAGTTGATGAATTCGTTGAGAAAGTTATTGAATTTAAAATTCAGAATTTTTCACCCGGGTTCGAATCCCATGAGGGGCAAAAATTTCATTTTTTTGGATTCAGTAACTTTTCCACGGATTCATCAACTTTCACAGTAAATTCATCATTTTTTGGTTCTCATATTCTCACGATAAAATGGTTCTTACGTTAACCCTCCTCTATATAGAGTTATATATATATATATATATATATATATATCATATTTTGAAGTGCTGTTATATGTTTAGTTCACATTTCTTACAAAAAATGCAAATACAGAACAAATATGAGTCGAATGTCTTTAAGCAAAAATTAATATTTGTTCACGTTGTAAACTTTAGAGTAAAAATTTGGTACCACTGTTTACGCGGCAGGTACAGCTAGGTTGTGAACAACCAACTATCGCACTGTAATAATTGGATAAATTCGATCTATAGTCATTTGATAACATCGAAAAATTTGTTTTAGATGCTTAATTCATCGAATAAACATCAGTTTATTTGTTTCATTGATTCTTGCAGCCAAAAATTGTTTACGCGCTAAAGATAATTTATTCTTAGTCTGATGTAAGATATCTTTCAGCCAATACAGAAAACCGAAAAGAAAAGAAAAGAGTTATTCGGAAATAACTTATTCGAACTAGAAAGTCTATAGTATTATAAAATATATTTATTCTTAAATATTTTGTTATACTTGTAAGAAAAGATGATTAAGTATTGAGTAACGAGATTATCGCTTTACTAACTTGAGCACCTGCCCGAAGCACACAAGACAGAAGCTAACAGTTAGAAGATTAAGTTTGTGCGTTATGGACATGGGCATATATGCTAGATGCTCAACTTTGCCCAACTGTAATTTCTCCAAAGCATATATAATCTGGTATTTCTTGACCTCTCCGAACTGCCGAAATATTCCAAAATAGCCATCTTTAACAATGAAACATCTAAACAGATTCTTGACCTTTGATAACAGATTTTCAAAAGGAAAAGATTCCTTAGTCATATTCTTTCTTGTCGATTTTTCACATATTCTGATCGAACAAACCAAGGTTTATTCCCTAAGTAATAATCTTGGCTCTATTCACACATGAAAAGTCTTGCTCCAATCCCAAATTGTTATTTAAATACCTCAATATCCCCCCTCTCTCTCCCTCCACCTTTTCATCTGATCACCTCTCTCTCTCTAAAATGTTGAGGATGCAAGGATATGACGAGGAAGATTTCTTGTGCCTTAGGCTCGCCATTGCTGCAGATTCTGGATGTGATCAGAGAAAGAGAAAGAGAAAGGAAAGCCCAGCTATCTCGGACTCAACAATAAGCGATGATCAAAGCTACGAAGAAGAAGGCAAAATCCTCTCCCTCTTCCAAATGAGAGATCAAATGCTCAAGCTCAATCACAAGAGCGAAGATCACGAATCCGACGAAGACGGCAAGGGGCTGCATCTCATCCATCTCCTGCTCGTCGCCGCCACGTCGGTGGACGAGAACAACCCAACCGCCGCCGCAGAGAACCTCCGCGGCCTCTACCGGAATGCCTCCCTGACAGGTGACTCTGTCCAGCGCGTAGCGGCCTACTTCGCCGACGGCCTCGTCGCAAGACTCCTGACGCGGGACTCCCGTTCTACGACATGATCATGAAGGGCCCCACGCCCGACGAGGAGTTCCTGTCGTACATGGAGCTCTATAAAGTGTCCCGCTCTACCAACTAGCCCACTTCACGGCCAACGAGGCCATCCTCGAGGCCTTTGAGAAGCAAGAACGGGCCAACCCTAACCCTAACCCTAGGGTCCTTCATGTCATTGACTTCGACGTCTCCTACGGCTTCCAGTGGCCCTCTCTGATGCAGTCCCTGTCAGATAGGGCCACTTCAGCGAGCCGTATCCTGCTAAAAATAACAGGATACAGCAGCTGTCCGGAGCAGCTCCGCGAAACACAATCGAGGCTCACGAGCTTCGCGAGAGGCATCTCGAACCTAATTTTCGAGTTCACCGGCGTCGTGAGAGGAGCGAATCTCGCAAAACCGAAGATCAAAAAGGGGGAAATCGTTGCGGTTAACCTAGCATTCCATCTTAACTCACTGAACAGCTTTTGCAGGATTTCGGACACGTTGAACTACATCAAATCGCTTCATCCCGCCATCGTCGTCCTCGTCGAGCAAGAAGGAAGCAGAAAAGCCCACAATTTCCTGTCGAGATTCATGGAATCTCTGCACTACTTTGCGGCGATTTTCGACTCGTTAGACGATTGTCTGCCTCTAGACAGCTCGGAGAGGCTGAGGATCGAGAAGAATCATCTCGGGACAGAGATCAAACAAGTGATGAACTACGACAAAGACGGCCGTGACAACTGTTTGAGCTTCGAGAATTTGGAAACTTGGAAAAAAAGAATGGAAAGCCATGGATTCTGTGGGGTTCAGCACAGTTCCAACGCTGTGATGCAAGCGAAGCTGCTGCTGAAGATCAGGAGCCATTGCTCCGGGATGCATTTTGACGGAGAAAACGGCGGTTTTCGGGTTTTTGAGAGAGATGATGGTAGAGCACTCTCGCTAGGATGGCAAGAGAAACTGCTCATAACTGCATCTTCTTGGTCCTGCGTGTGACGAAGGTTCAAAATCACAAACATATTCTTTAGTTTTTCTTTTTAGTTTTTTTCTTTTTCTTTTGTTGTTGCCGGTAACTTTTTTGATTGACGTGTCTCTGAATAGCTCAACCTTGAAAGGATTGATTGGATTCGCACTTGTGACCTTTCAGTCATTTAATCGTTGGCTCTGGTCGACTAGGCCTACTAAGGAGGCCATATAGTATGCTTTAGTTAGTACTTTTATGCATCACTCTTGCATGAGTTTTTCCCCTCCTCTTTTTTCTTATTGTATATATTGTACTAATGTTCTTACACACATGGGCGGATCCAGAAGTTGATGATGGGGTGGGCTGAAAAATAAGTACTTCAACGTATTAAATATCATAAATGCTAAAATATTTCTATGTTTTCATAAGTTGTCTTGCTAGATTTCAATACCCAAAATCAATCAATAATTGAGTTTATATCTATATTTTTAATAAAATTTCTTTCAATATAAATCATTCTTTAGCGTAAACTTTAGGGAATCCATCCGTCAAACCACTGACAAAATTTGGCTGCTATTGAACTTGAACATTGACAGCTTCGAATGGGCAAGAGCAACATCAGCAAACATTTGAGCAGATGCAGCGTTCAGGAAAAATATGACACCTTTGTTTGGCTAATTTTACTGACTCGTATGAACCTTTGAGAATGCAGAAAAATAGGGTATTCTAAAAGCACCAATATACGTCACTCAAAACAGTAAGCACGCAACAATAAGGAGACACACAAAATTTTAGCGTGTAAAATCTCTCAAAACGAAAGAGAGAAAAAAATCATGGGACTACTAGACCCGCTTAAATCCACTATTATCAACAATGCAGAAGTACACAATCTTCTCTAGATTATACTAGAGGCGTACAAAATATCATACATTCGAAAATAAGCACATCAAGTTGTATGGAATCAAAATCGAGCAAAGATCAAGAAAAATATCATCAGAAATTCTCATCTGTTCAGATCAACGAAACCCGACCTTCGAACCACAAAATTCGATCTCCACCGTCCAAAACGTTGGTCCAGATGCTATGAAACCGCTGTACAAAAATAACGGTGATCTAATGGTTCAATCTCCGGAAAACAGATTTTTTCTGAAACTGCACGCTGAAAATCCAAGTGGAGAAAAAAAGGGTGCGGATTTTTCTGTTTTGGTTGCTCTAATTTCCCCCTTCAAAAATGGTGGCCGACTCTTTTCATTCTTATAACCTTCTCATGGGCTCATGGGCTTTTCTCATAGGTCAAAAATATAAGAAAATCCAGCAATAACAACTTTGTTTTAATTTTTTAATTATTTTGGATTGGGTTAATTTTTAATTGGGTTTAATATAATACATAGAAGGAAGAAAAAATTTGGGGGTTGCACTGGGCTGGAGCCCGGTGCAGCCCCTACTATGATCCGCCCCTGCTTACACATTCATATGTTCTTACACAGATATATGAATGTGTAATTGTGTTCATGGTAATATAAATAAAATATTTTCAAGATCAACTCAAATTTCTAAATATGTTAATTTGTTGCTAGCTTCTTGTAGATCTATTTGTTTTTTGATGAAAATGGACTATATGTGAACAAATAAACCTTATCAAGAACATAAAATTTTAGTTTATGTTCGGATGAGATCCACTGTTCTAAAAAGTTTTTTTTTTCTTTTGTCTTTTATTACAAACCATGGTGAAATTGTATGGCAGTGTATTTTAAAAATAAAATAGTATATAAATATTTTGTTCATCTAAGTGAGCAACCGGTCGACTGAGAAAGCTGCATGCATATATTTTTCACCCTGTTTTGGCGTTATAATAGACCTTTTATTTTTTGTGGACCAATATTCCTTGATAAATTATACTATTGCAGTACTATGATATTCGGTGAAGGACTGCTGTTTGTCCTAACTTAGAATATAAAGAGAATTAAAATGTTGGAAAATGGAATAGAAGCTTGTTTCTTGGGATTCTTCGAAATAGATAGACTTCATCTGTTTCTGCTTGACTACTGCTGAAAACTATGGAGTCAACCCTTATGGAGACGACTTTTTTGGAGTCTCTCCCTCTTTCTCAATAGCAAGCCTACACAAGAACTCAATGTTATTGTGTGCCTGTATGTCTTTTTTCAACCTAATCAAGTTCAATCCATTTGGACCTCTAAAAAGGTTCTAACCAAGGAGCAGGGCATATCCCAAAAACGCATAGTTTCTTCCCAAAAATGACTTCTCTGGTCGAGGAAGGCATTAGATATTTACCTAAACCAGTAGGTCCTTGGGTAGATCCTACATTAGCCCCAAGACATCGGTCTCTAACTACGGAAGTAAATGCTTGAGCCTGAAAAGCTTCTGGTCCAATAGATCTGTAAAGCTCGCTAGGATACGCGGTGCTATATTATAAGAAAAAAAAGGTATTTAGAAGAATATTTATAAGAAATAGTCTCTAAAGCTCAAGTCAAAAAGGGTTCAAGAGAAAAAGAAAGCAATATATATTTAACATAAATGTGTTGTGAATAAGATATTATTTCGAAATATCTCTTTTTCTCATAAATATTATTTGTAATTATTTATTCATGTATAGGAATTAATAATAAAAAAAATACTTTGATACATGATTCACGATTGTTTAGTTTTTGAGTACGGTTCAATATACATATCAAAGAAGCTTCAACATATCTTTGATTTTTTGTGTTTGATATTATAAATTTGAAGTTTGGTTTGGATCGAACTTGAGTTCGATAAGTGAAGATGGAAAAAGGGGAACTTTATATGTAACCAAAAGAAATAGTGGGATAATTTTTATATCCACACTCATAAAAACACGAGTTTTATAGCCATTTTGGGTTAAAAAGACATAACTATCCCTGGACCCACCATTTAAAATAATAACTATCCTCTCTCTCTCTCACCTCTCTCTTCCCGAAAAATAACTCTGCCAAAAGAATAAGAATGAATTGAATGCTCTTCTCTCTCTCTCTCGAAAATAAGTTCTGCTAAAAAATTGAATGGAATTAAATTAAAGTTGGTAAACATTAATTATAAAAAGAGGTTGGTAAACATTTAATTTGTAAAATTGCTAGACATTGAATTCAAATCACAAACGAATTCATTTGTAACATTACAATTTCAAAGAGAGGCGAAAATAATTAATAGAACAAGTTGTTACCTGCATTTTTTTTAAACAAACAGTGGAAATCGAGCATTGCTAGCTGGATTAAGGTAAATTAATATACGTATAGAATTTTTTTTACATGTTCTTGAGTACACGGCTGTACACAGTTGATTATTTACAGCCTAAATATGTTTTTTTAATAATTTTATGTTACTGGAATGATAACTTTAATGTTTTGAAAAAAAAAATACGTTCTTGAGTACACGGTTGTACACGGTAGAAGTATTATGCGTCAAATATGTTATTTGTGTTGATTTTATGTTAATAAAGTGATTAGTTTAATATTTAGGATCATTTAATTAGTTAAATTTAAAAATATGAATTGCTAACACTGAACCGTGTACTTATGAACGCATAAACCGTGCACAGAACTCATCAGTACGTTTATAAGTGCACGGTCGTGCACGGTACACGACCGTGCATGGTCATGCACTTTACACGGCCGCACGGTCGCACATTACACGACCGTGCATGGTCCGTACACGGTGCCGCGACCATGCATGGACCGTGCACGGTGCACGCACCATGCATGGTCCGCGCATCGCGCATTTATCGCAGCATGGCCGTGCACAAACCGTCATAAGCTCAATGCACGACCAATGCCGGTCATTATCTACACACAACACATCCCGTGCATCCTATGTTACTGACTGTTATCTTTTATAGTTTATTTTGCAACAGATGTCTTGGCAGCGTCTTATTATACGTCATGGTGGTAGTTGGGACAGAGCAGAGTACATAGGCGGCGACGAGGTTCTCGTATACATGGTTGTAGAACAGATTTCACGTGCTAATTTGCTAAGAGAGATTCATGAGCAAGTAGGCAACAATGGTGGATCGGATTATATGCTTTTCTATACGACGAGTGCTAGTGATGGAAGAAGAATAAAAGTATCGTTGAAAACTGACACTGATTTGTTCCGATTGATTGTGGAACAAAAGGATGATCCAGTTGTGTATGTGATTGAAAAAGGCAAGCAATCTGCAGCCACGGTACACACAGAGACACCAGTATTATATGGTTCACAACAATCTGATCTTGCCGAGTTCATCGTAAGATGTCTTGTTCACTATACACGAAGACGAGCCGTTGTCTTCGAATGAGGAGGAAGACGAGCTGGTGTATTCGATGAAGAGAAGACATGAACCGATGTAGAGATATATTTGATTCATTGGCTCTGAATTTGATGCTTGGATTCGACAACCGTGACATCTTGATAAGGTTATTGACAACGCAACTTCACTTCCGAACAACGACATGATGGTGAGGCTCATGCTACAACTTCACGAACCGTAGAGGATGATACGGTGCATGAGTTGCAGAACGGGTTATTCCACTACTTGATTGTGACAAAGCATTGCCATTAGATTGGGTCGAACCTTGGGAGCCCATACCGACCAATTATGTGTTGATTCGATATTTAAGACGAAGATGACTTGGCGATAGCCGGGATTATACCACTTGGAGAATCATGTAGAGTACGTGGTCGATCGGTCAAGTAAAACACGTTTGGGGTATGTTTGCAAGCATGGCAACGGTTGTCCTTTTAAGCTACGAGCCGCTCGGAGGGCAACAATATGGAGAGTAATTAAGTTGAACAATAGTCATACTTGTCACTTGATTTGAATCGACCGCCCACGACAGTGCCCGCTAAGATTGTTGGCAAGTATTTTGCACGAAAATTGGTCGATGAAGGTGGTAACGTCGAAAGAGATGATTGGAGAGATGCATCGATAATTTGGCATTGAGATGGATTACAGCTTTGCTCTTCGAGCAAGAAATGTCGCTATAGAGATGACATATGGCGATTTCGAACGATCCTATCAATTGCTTCCATCATATTTGCATATGTTGAGAGAATCTAACCCCGGGACACTATATGATATTGAGACAGCTCATGATGGTGAATTTCGATATTTGTTTCTTGCTCTTGGACAGAGTTTGCATGCTTTCAAGCATTACCTACGGCCAGTCTGTTGGATTTGTATCTTGAAAGTCGTTATGGTTGAGCTTGTATACAATATTTCCTTACCACTATTACAATCTCCTATCCGAATTGAATACTTGATTGCATATATCCGTGTCCCCTTATCTCATATATAAGTTAGATCATACGATTGTGTAGAAGATCACGTAAGTCCGTATGATTGGTCAAGCTTAATGAGATATAAAAGTTTCACAAATGAGACAACTTAAGGACGAGTTGTCGGTTTAGCCGCAGATATAGATAAGAAGTGACTTGACTTAGTTGCTTGTCTATGCCGGTACGTCTCGACGTATTGAAGGATCACAGTGAGATGTGTTCTTCTATCCGATCGTGAAGAACCAAGATCTCGGTGACTTACGATGATCTAAACCTCGATAAGGTATTAGGTGAGTATGAGTTCATCGACCATCACTTTGACTTGTTATGGGTGAGGTTATATGTTCTAACCCAAGATTCTCCGCATCTTGGGTGGTGGCGTCTTGTATGTCACGCTAGTTATCTCAGACGAGTCACCTTATCCGCTTAGGATGATGACGCCCCTAAGGAGCTCAAAGGTTTATTGTACTAAACCCCGCAGTTGAGTTAGCTCAAGTACAATAATAAGGTTGAGTGGTACTACTTAAGAAATGAAGTTATTAATTATTTTAGCGATCGAATGCTATAAATAATTAATGGACGCTCGATATCTTAAATACGGGATTCGTAATGTCTAAGTGCAAGCCCGACTCAACTTCAGTAATAAAGGGTAAGTCAACATTCTTTCTCTAGTGGCATGATCGAATGTTTATAAATTAATTTATGTTCGGGTGAACATAAGATAATTAATTTATTTGAGGCCCATCTTTATTCCTCAGATTTGATCCTGGTGGCCCATCCAGCCCGTAGTATCGAGGAAAATCGGCGCCTATGTAGCTCTCTATGGCAATATTTTATTCTCTTTATCCCACAAGGATATTATTATATTTATGGTATATGCATAAATCCTTTCCATATAAGATTATGGTAATAATCCTGAGAGTATGGTAATAATCCTGAGAGTATGGTAATAATCCGGGATTATGGTAATTTCCATATGGGATTATGGTAATTTCCATATAGGATTATGGTAATTTCCATATGGGATTAAGGTAGTGCATTATAAATATAAGGTATGAGATAAAGTCTAGGTTAATGCTAATTAATCCTACACATATTTTCGAAATTCCCATAGTTCTTGGGAGAGTTTTTCGAGAGCCATCTTAGAGCATTGGGTGATTTTCCGGTGCATTCTCCATAGATCGTCCTCACTCGACGTTGGAGATTGGGCAACCGGGATACAGTCCAGAAGGTCAAAGCACGAGTCTCGATCCGCTCGATCCGTTCATCCCGATCCACCTCGACGGATCCAAAGGTAAACACGAGAAAACCCCTACGTGTTGCAATCAATTATATAGACGCATGCTAGGTAAATAATCAATGTATGGTGAATTAAATATCCAAGATAGATCCTCGGGGCGAGGGTTAAACATATGTTTTCCCTACACAGTCGTCGTTGTAGACGGGACTCATCTTAAGGGAAAGTCAAAGGTTTGTTTTGTCGCTGTTACGAATGATGGAAATGAAGGAATCTTCCCGCTTGCTATTGGGTTAGGTCCGATTGAGGATGAGGAGTCATGGACTTGGTTTTTATCTCGGCTGCGTTCGTGCATTGGTCATCCTGATGATCTCTTAGTTGTGTCTGGTCAACATAAGGGCATCGAAAAAGCTGTGGAGTCCTTGTATCCGAACGTCGCGCATGTGTTGTGCTTTTACAATTTGCAGAAGAATATGGCGCTATTTGGGTCGCATGTTTGTACAGTTATCAAGTCAGCTGCATATGCCTATAGATCAGAGGATTTCGAGAGATATTTTTCTGCTGTTGATGTTCTAAAACCGGCAGCACACCATCATCTACTCTCCATTGGTGAGCATAGGTGGTCTAGGTTGAAGTGTCCTGTACGATGCTATAGTTTCATGACTTCAAATGAGGCAGAGAGTTTCAATAGTCGGTTGTTGTGGGCTCGACGTCTACCTGTTTGCTCGTTGCTTGAGACTTTTCGATCTATTACGGAGAAATGGTTTGACTTACAACGAGCTAGTGCAGTAGCAAGGTCCGATGAGTTGACTGAAGTAGCCGCGTCGAAGCTACATGCCTCTGTCGAGAAGGGACGTCGCTTGGTTGTTCGTTCAATGACCACACACATGTTTAAAGTCGAAGAGGAAAACACATCCTACGTGGTTGATTTGCATAATGGGACATGTGAATGTCGTGAGTTCGATTTGGACGAGATCCCTTGTTGTCACGCTTGTGCTACTATTAGGTACGGTGTTTATCTAAACTTAAAGTCCAACTCATACGTTGTGGTTAATTTCTTTTGTGATTAATTTATTTTGTGATTAATTTCTTTTTTTTAGGCGTGCTGGTTTACAAGTCACTGACTTTGTGGCTCAGTATTATAGACAGTCTGTTTTTGTGGCGATTTATTCTTACTGTTTTTGTGGCGATTTATTCTTATTGAATTGCATCTGTATAACATCCCGGTGCATGGATTGTACCAGACTCTGTATCAACTTACATTATTTGACCTCCAATCATCACATCGTCAGTGGGCATCCTATATTGAGTAGGATGCAATCGGTTGTCGAGGGTTCGCCAAGATCACGTCGTCAAATATGCACACGCTGTGTGGTCAAGGCCACAACAAACGCTCATGCATAGCATTTATTGCCATTAGTGATGAAACATATGTGGAAAGGACACGACGTAGGAAAAAATGTAGTATTTGTCGAAGTGAAGAGCATACAAGGAATTTGTGTCCTCAACGGCCTCTTGAGTAAGGATATTTGTTATATGAAGTGATATTCGTTGTTTTGGATTGATTATTTCGGATTTTTATGAATATTTTTCGTTTAGGATGTTGAATTAATGTTGTATTTGGATTATAACGAGAAAGGGCATGCACGGTACACGAGGGTACACTCCCGTACACGCGCACGCACGACCAGATCTTGTGCACCTAACGTGCACAACACACGATCGCAGCACGGGCGTGTACCTCGCACGCCCGTACATGCCGTGCACGGCGATACCCTCGCAAAAACCAACATAAAACCAACAACAATCCAACAAAAACCAACAGCAATCCAACAAAAACCAACACAATCCAACAAAAACCAACAACAATCCAATATAAATCAACAACAAACCAACAACAATCCAATATAAAACCAACAACAAACCAACAACAATAAACCAACAACAATCTAATAAAAACCAACAAAATCCAACGTAAATCACAAACATATCACTATTATAGATAAAAATACTACAATATCCGCCACAAATATAAACAAGTCAATGAAACTACATCACATGACTCAAAAACCATATCCTACTAGCTATCTTCATACGCTGAGATTGTATGAAGTGCGGACCGTGACGTAACCTCTCAGGCATACCTGTGAGGAGGCGATACATATAGCAGCATGCAAAAACACCGCAACTCACTGAGTCAGTCTGCCTAAACTGATCATCATCGGGCACCTCCGCCAATGTCAGATGCTCATTATGTGCCGTCCTCAATGGATTGTTGGTCCAATATCCAGCCACCTCATCGCCGAGGAAAATCCAATAATGGGCAACATCCGTAATGCCTCAACGCCCGGTAGTCGGGGTTGTCGCCAATGAGTCATACACCTCAAGAGTCCACGTCACGGTAGATATGCGAACTGTGACCCAGTGGTTTCCCCCGACGTTACAGATGACTAGTAACTGCAACATTGATAATTTTAAAGTTTACATTCAATTGATAGCAAAATAATATAAATGAGGAAATAAACTTACCATATCAACAAGACAACCACGGTCTGCTATGCTCTGCATCGACCCTCGCACCATTGCTATCAAGTGATCGGGTACTTGCCATCGTGGATAGGTGGTTTTTGATACCACATGATAGCCCATAGGATAAGTAGGATGAAGCCGGGCGAACTCACGCACAAGCGCTTGCTGCATAAATGAATAAATTTAGTCGGGAATAATTTATATAAACTGGAGGAGTTAAAATAAAGAGAAGGACATTTCAAACTTACATATAATCCAATCGGTGCTATAATGCATTGAACTTCATTGATCCCGGGCAATAATGCATCGGCAGGATGATGTGGGGTGATTATTTTTCAATGTATATACAAGGAGTACAACTCCATAACCTAACACACAAATAAAAAAAGAACACCATTAATTAAATTATAAATATATAAACAAAATTTGAATAAATGTTGTAATAAAGTACCTCGCCCGTGAACTCAGCTTGTGGGTCGGTGATCTGATCGAATAGTGCCTGAGTCATAATATGCTGATTCAAATGAGCCACGACATAAGCACTTGGGCCTGGCTGCCTAAAGATCTCATACCACCTTAGTCGCCCCTGAGGGGTTCTCATATCTGGGGGAGCTGGAGCAGGGGTCTCCGATGCAGCATCCCCACTATCAGACGATACATCACCCTCAGGCACGACTGACTCTCGAGCTGCCGATCTCCGCTGGCTGGCGTGACTAGACTCTCGACGATCCGATTGTCGGTGGCTAGTGCTGGGCCCCTGATCTAGATCGACCTGCCGTGAAGCAGATCGTCGGTGGCTAGTGTGGGGCCCCTAATCTGGATCGACCTACCGTGAAGCGGATCGTCGGTGGCTAGCGTGGGGTACCTACCGGATCGACCGCCGTGTGGCAGATCGCCGGTGGCTACCGCGGTACCTCCTCATGCTAGACACCGAGCGCCCGATCGACATGCTCAATAGCCGTAGCTCCCATGTGCGCAGATATAGGTACGAGATCTACGCCTCAAGATCTACGCCCAAGAAATCCACCAACCGCCGAACACACGCCGAGCCACTCGAGCTACGAGGCTTCTCCTCGAATCGTCGTCCACAATGGCACGACGGACGCCTCGATCCACGGCAGCAATGGAGGCCTCGCCTAGTCGAACACTCGGGCGTGTTCGCAGTACACATGGTCGGATCCGCCTCCTCATGCTGCGATGAGTGTCCGCGACGCTCGATCGCGATCGAGACATGCCAGTCGACTAGCTCAACAACCCGAGATGTATATCGGCACTTCACTTCCTCACCGCCTTTGCCACTCGTTGCATGACGAGGACATGCTCGCCACTCTCTCGGGGCACTCTCTCACGCACAGCACCTGCCGCTCAGCGCAGCTCGTCATGTGCTCCTCGCATGCCGCCTACGTGCACAAACCGAATAGCCAAAGGATCGCCTCGAATAGGCTCAGTAGTATGCCTCATTAACTCGGCCTCGAGCGGCTCCAACACATGATGACATAAACGCTACAAAAAAAACACATACACATTATAGATTATAATGTATTTAATAAATATATAATAAATACTAAACATGAGATTAAAATTACCTCGTCAAAAAATTCAATATCTTGGTTTGGGACTTCCATGTAGCCCACATCAAGCATCTAGGCAACTGTATCTCGTTGTCTCGGCACCGCACATACGTCCTAAGTCCGGGATGGCCTCATACGACCAAATCTATAAGGCCCAAACAGGACCATAGAAATGGTACGTCTTCCTCGAAGCAGCCACCTCGTTCGGGTGCCTCTTGAGCACATCAATTCCGTGATAGAGAACCTGGAACGAATAAGAGCCCCAAGGAAAACTCTGTCACGTATACAAATCCTCAGCCAATGCCCAAACCCAAGGCTCGATGGCTTCCCTATCGCGGCAAAGGACGATGAGATATGCTACCAATATAAAAGCCGCCTTCAAGTAGTCTGTGGCATCATCACACAGCCGTTGTTTGATGAATCGGCTGCGGAGCTCTGAAATAGTAGTCATTCGACCCCGAAACAACATATAGAACATGCTGGTCTGGGGAATATTGTGCCTCAAGCTCGGATTAAAGAAGACGGTCCAAAGCGCAATCCGAGACTAGGCAAACTCAAGCATCCCAATCAGATATCGGTTCCACAAACGTGGAACCAAATCTCAACTCATGAAGACTAGGATCTACAACCTGTCGGGCCATCAGATTATGCAGCGCATTATTTACGCTTTCCCCTCTCCTGAGACGAAGAAGATGCCCAGCGCCTCTCTAAATACGTCAATACATCCGCGATGCTATAGACATGTCCTCACCTCGGCTAACACATCAATTCGTATGTATTGGTTGATCGTCGGACATAGCCTTGCATATGCGATCGTAACCACCTATAACGAGGTCAGTAAATGCACAAGATTAATCAAAGATAAACTAAATGAAGTTCTAATCGTAATCGTTGTACACGATTCAAATCAGGTGTACAGTTAGCACCGTAATCAAGAACCGTACACGGTTCGTCAAGACACTGCATAACTTTGTATCGATCTTCAATACACGGTTATCACCGTAATCAAGAACCGTGCACGGTTCGTCAAGACACCGTGTACTGAAGATCAGTACATGGTTAGCACCGTGTCTTGACGAACCACTCTAATTTTCACATACTATCAACAACATAGCAATCTGAATTCAATTTCTAAGTTTCTAAACACACAAACAACATGAAAAGTATCGTGTCATACATGAAAACTATCGTGTAATATATTAAAATTCAAATTTAAATGCCATATTACTCACCGGAGGCAGTGGCGCTCCTAAATCGGTGCCTGAAGTTGAAGCTCGTCGACCCAAAACAGAAGGTCGACGGCGTGCTTGCATGCACGGCGGCGACTGCTCCGGCGAAGAAGCTTCTTCCACCGTGGATGAGCTCTCTCCTTCAGCCGTCGCTTGCTCGGCCGCATCCGGGGAGTACCGTGGATCTGTATCCGTATCACTCATGTTGTGCTAATGTGTGATTGAAGAAAGAGTGCACGGTTTGCTGCGGTATTCCTATTGTTTTTGAAGCTTAGTGCACGGTTTTGCTGGGGGGGAGGGCGCCGTGAGTGAGTGAGTGAGAGAGAGAAGTGGGTTTGGTGTGAGAGAGAGAGAGTAGGCACATGGCTGAGAGAGAGAGAGAGAAAGAGAATATTCTTATTTTTTCTTATTTTTTTAATTTTTTCCAATGACAATTTTGTCTTTTTTAAGCCAAAATAGCTATAAAACTCATGCTTTTATCATGTAGGCTATAAAACTCCCACTCCTATTGTTTTTGGTTACTTACATACATTAGCACATGGAAAAATATCATGTACTGACAAAAAATAAAGCTTCACTCGTGTTGGATTTGGTTAGGGCTTGATGGTCATCATCATGTAAAGCTAAAACATTATTTTTAACGTTCGATATCATTTAAAAAGAAGTTTGTATAAATGGACTCGTTTACTATCACATTCATGTAAAGAATCGAATCAAGATTACTACATAGGGAATAGATATTGAGTTCGATAAAAACAATCAACAAGAATGATAATTTATTAAGGTATCTTTTATTCTTGAAAATTAGTGCTCGATATAGAATTTTCAGTCTTCTGAAGATGGAATTTTGAATTTTTGGGCAGTTCGGAACTTCGGACATGTCGACAAATTCCTTGTGCTTTGGCCAAAGTGAAGCTTGGAAAATTTGTCCAAAATTCACATATTTAAACAAATAGTTCGTTAATCAAACAAATCAGTCCTTAAGGTACTATATAAATAGATCAATTATCAAGAGTCATCTTTGTAATTTACCGGCCAAAATATTAAACTTGTACAAATATTTATCTAGTTTAGACTATTTTGTATTCTATATTATTTTTCAATGAAGTTGTTGGAGTATGGAGTTGTACACTCAAGTCAATCTTGATTCAGGAGCAGTAGCCCCTGAGTCAAATTTTTGGGACCATGTTTTTTGCTCGTGGAACCCTAATGGGTTTAGGATCAATGTTTGATTATTGTCTCGCTTTTCCGTAATCAGATCCAAAATCATAATGAAATCTTTGGCAAGATCGCCCATACTTAGTCGCAAGACTAACCTGGATAAATAATTTCCGTGTTCTTTATTTTCTGACGTGTTTGTGGTGTGTGTGTTTTTCGCAATAGAAGTATGATAGTCCGGCCCAACAAGAGAAAAAAAGGGTATTTTACTAATTTCATGTTGTTTAATCTAAAAAATAAGAATAATTAAATCATGTACAACTTCTTCATTCTGAGTGCATCGTTTATGTATTACTGCTAAAATTTTATTGAAGTATAACCAAGTCTAAACATGTGCACTTTCACAAAAAAAATACATGTATGTATACATTAAGATGTCGCTTATTAGAATTTGATTAAGTCGTTGCATTGTGAATCAAGACTGAAGCCAAAAAAAATTATCAGATGATTCCAAAAAAAAAAAAAAGTACGAGAAAACAAAGGCTTAGGGGTACTTCAGTCATTGTACAGTTCAAATTCCCAAATCATGAGCCCTAATGTTAAAATGAACCTTTCACCTAGGAAACGTCGTCGTTTTCGATGTGGTTGCCTTTCTATCACGATCTAGTACTAGTCCGAGAAAACACTCTAACTTAATTGAGGCTGAAGTTCAAATCTTTTTGGTGCAAAAATCACGTCTACATTCCGATTTCAATAATTTGGTGGTGAAATTCAAGGAATTTTTTTTTGATGGAGGAGCTGCAATCTGCGGTTAATGCTCACTTTGATCAAATGGCAGATCTGGTGGAGAAGCTATCGGCGGAATTCCGTTCCGGGCTCAAACCCGCTTACGAAAATTTCATGGGTTTCTTCCACGCCATTGATTGGAAGGTACTTTTACATATTCTCATACTCGTTAATCCGAGCTTCTTGTTTGTTATTTTTAGTTGCTTTCTCTGTGGGTATTGATTGAATTGTGTTGTATCTTGAGGTGATCGAGACCGGATGTTAGGGTTGTATGGAATAATGTAGAAATCTCCCCATTTTCGTGGTTTTTTGCTTTTTTAGGTTTTGATTAACTGTTTCTGTTTATTGGGATTTTGAATCGCATTTTCCGGAAATGTTTGGTCTTGCAGGAATGAGAGCGGGAAAGATTACGTAGGAGAGCTGAAATTGGTTATGATTAATGAATGGTGGAATTTAGTTCATAATGTTAGCTTCTGGAATATGTTTACAAGATGAACTGCGTAAATTTATGTAATTTTTCCTACTCTAATGAGTGAGTGAACTCAAAGTTCTGAAGGGGTATTAATCAGCTATTCTTTCTCTCTCTTGAAATCTTTGAAGAGTTACTGATTTCGACTGTTGATGTCCTTGACATTTCAAGTTCCTCTCGTTGTACTCTTCTATTGTTTTCTGCTCATGATCTTGTAGCCAGATCCTATCTAAAACCAGTGTCGATTGCTTGTGTTGATACCGGGAATATATTATAGATCAAATCAAATGATTCTCTTTCTTTACCTCATGCTTCTGTTGCCCGAGTTGAAGTTGTTGTGGTTATGCAATTAAAGTTTCTTTAGCTGTATATTTCGACATTTAAATATGTCTAAATTGTTGTTAGAGTATACCTCGTGACTCTTGTACAGAATTGCTTGTCCTCTGATCTTTGAGTTTCCTTTCTTGTCTGCAGGAACCTTGGTTGATAGGTCTTCTTTCCTTCCACCTGATCTTGCTAGTAGTAGTTTTTTCATCACGGAGAAACATAAACTTCCAGATGTTTTTGTTCCTTCTTGCATGTGAGATTCCTATTATCCTATCAATAGCATGTCTTTCTTATAATGTTGGACCTAAGAAAATTAGAACTGCCTTATTTGTTTAAATTCCAAAACTATGTGAAGAAACCTCTGTGATTTTGGAAGGTGCAGCAGTTCTATAGTTGGTGATGACATAGGTGTAAGGATTTAGGTAATATTCTGCTAATGTTCCATCCAGAAGAAACTGAGAGAAGCAGATAGAGAAGAAAATTAAGAATATGGCGCAGCTATCATAGTAATCAAGCTTTAATTTGCGTTACAGTTGCACTAATAACTGTATGTATTTACATTGTGCAGTAGGAGGAGTGTATCTTGCCGAGAGGCTTAATCATATCCTCGCCAGCAACTGGAAAAGCTTTGCAGGCCAGAACTACTTTGACGCTAATGGAGTGTTCTTCTCTCTGCTCTGGTCCGGACCCTTGTTGGTGATTGCAATCATAATCTTGGTAAGTCATTGCTCACCCTCTTTGCATCCTTTCGTGATGATTTCTGTGCCTTAATTCCATGTTTGTGTGTTCCTTTCTTATGCAGGTGAACACCTTGTTGTCATTATGTTATCTGATAGTGAGGTGGAAAAGGGTCGAGCTCAAACATCGCGCAAGAGCAGCTCGTAGTAAGGTGGAATAAACAGAGACAGTGTTTTGTATTGTAATCTCCATTTGGAAGTCCAAATTTTGGTTTTGATTTTATTTTGTCTTCTCCTACTGAAAGGTCTTGTTAGCTTATAGTTTGTAATGCTATAGTGAATTACTTCTTTCATTGGTGATGCATTTGTCATCGAAAACAGATCTGTTGTATTTCTACTGTTATTTTCGTCAAGACAACAGAGACGGAACATGGAAACCTGAGTTTTGTGTTCGACACACTCACCAATTGGGGCGTCTCTAAGGGACTTTTTGCTAGCTCTTTGCCCTGCTCTAGGAAATCAGATCGCCGACTGTAGCATTGTGCGTTATCTCTTATGGCATCTATCGACAAAATTTAAAATTATACATAAATGTTTACGAAGGTTCTCAATTATTTTCTATATATGTGAAATTTTACCACTTTAGTGATTTTTTATAAAGAAAATTGGACAGATTTTAAATTTCCAACACATCAATCATCTATAGATGCATTAAAAGATGTTGTACAATATCGTAATAAAGGACCCAACTTGCTATTTATTAGGCCATCATAAAGGGATGATTTACTAGTTCTCTGCACTACTTTTGAAAAGTTTCATAAGGTATGCTTCATATAAGTAAAAGCTTCAAGAAACCGTTCGTGAATTTCAAGTACAAAATAATTTGAAAATGGCACCTTAAAACGGTATTTTTACTTAAACATCAATGAAGTAGCACAATATTTCCAGCCCCGGAGCCATCCGAAGCAACAAAACTCCAACAAAATATTACCGAAATCAAGGTGGATTTTGCTACTGTTAGTCGCTGTCCTACGCTATGGTGGAAGAGCTTGTAATGTCAAGAGTCAATAAGAGATGACAGACTCTTCTATGCTACTTGTCATAAAAATAAGATCCCTGATGAAGCCCCACGAGCAAGAGACAGATGGAGCTTTGACAGGAATACGAATTCGACTGTTTCAGAAGCCTATCAGGGTGACTTCCTCATGAAACAGTGAATATCACTATAAATTGTCTCGAGTTTTCCCATCTGATAAGAAGTCTTCGAGTTCATCAATAATCACATCATGGCAGAAGAGATACTGCTCCTGCAAATTAAGTAGCACATATAGTGAGCAACAAATACTGAATTGCTTCAAAATATGTTAACCTTAGCCGAATCAACTGGCGGCGGATCAATTGAGCTCGTACAATTTAGTTCACATTATTGTAGTTGTTTCATAATGTGAACTATATAGATATAAAAGAGCTACAAAATCAGAATATATTTGCATTTGCAATTACAATTGAAGGGGGTTCAATTCCTAAACCGACAACACGTTGAAACAATCTAACTGATTGCTGTTTGAAAATTTGATAATTTATAACATCAGGATATGTAAAGAATATGAATATTGTTTTCGGAAAAATATATTCATCAGGTTCATCAATTATTTAAGCTTATTTTGTCAGGAATGATGCAAAGATCAAGACAAGTTTTAAGACTTTATCATCAATGAGATTGCATGAGTTCCAAACGTTGGTGAACTTACCAGAGTTTGCACCATTCCAATTCGCTGAGACCTAAAAGTGCTTACGGTAGTAACAAGGTCCAATGCACTCATGTCTCCAATTAGGACTCTTTGGATCGTATTATGAATGAGGCAGTATGTACCTGTTCTACCAATACCTGCACTGCAATATAACAAGTATCAGACAGTGAAGAGTACTTTGATAATAGATTTTTCAACTATCAAAGCAAACCTGCAATGAACAACAATGGGCCCTAGACTGGGTGAGAAACTATATATTCTTCTAAAGATTTCACGAACAGCAAGAGTGTCTTTAGGAACTCCGTGATCAGGCCATTCATGGTACTTCACATGCAAAACTGACAACGGTGGCTCCTCTGACTGCAGAAGAAAAAAAGTGTTCTTGCTTATTCATTTTGTGATCAAATTTAGTCCAATATAAGTCCATAGTTGAAAAATAATTGAGCATAAGAAGTTAATAGCCTCACCTCTTTGTATTTTACCTCTAAAGATCGGCATATTAATGAAGTATCTGATGTTTCCATCTTCTTGGTGGCAATGCATATGTTACCAAACTCTCTAGGTCCATTCTCCGCTTGAAATAATCAATACACTTCAGTGTCTGCACTTAGTGCAACGAGTCATGTATTATTTTAAGAAGAGAACCAAAATAGATAATAAAGGGCACAAAAGCATTAATTTTAATATCATATTAGAGACAATTAACCAGTTTAATCAAGTAAAGAAACTAAGTTGATAAAGAGGATGCAAAATCAATCAACACAAAATATTTGCAGGAAAACAGCTTCAGAAATAGAAAAGCTTCATACCATACAAATCATTTTCACTGAATGAGAGGAAAAAGGTCTCATTTTGCAAATCTTGTTTCAGGTAACCAAGTGAGAATATTAATTGAATGCTAAACCACAAAAATCAGAGTGCTTACACGATAATTATCAACCAACCGGGTTAGCATAACTATGACTGGGCATCGATACTGGATTATCATTTCCCAGAAATCCTCAGAAGTATATGACAGTGGACCTTGAGTCGCAATAAACTGAGAAACGTGTTTAGAAGTCTACAATAACAAGAATCAAGTTTAATGAACATATGGAAACCAAATGTGATTGTGCAAGAACTTTAAAGTAGCATGTTACAATTGATGTAGGATGAAAAATTCTCACCGTAATAAAACTAGCATTGACATAACCTGTCCTAGCTGAAGAACTGAAATCTGCACACTGCTTCAAGGTAACCCTGTTATCGTCAACTGCAGCAATGAATTCCAAACCAATAATTTCTGATAGATGATATACATTTGAGTAAATGAGAACCAAAAAAATAGGAAAAATATGTAATCCACTACTTATCAACATACATGGCAAGACATCAGGATAACGGTTCTTTGAGATATTAACACTGTCAAGAGCTACAGTACATCTACTCCTCATATCCAAGACTGTCATCCTATTTGCCTGCAACAAATTGGAGTTTGCACTTATTTGAATGAAACAAAATTCTCTTAGATATATCATACAATGCAAAATTCATCCCAACCCGCTCAGCTAAATTAAAACCAATTAGGAATATGTCGGAAAATGTCAAAAGAAAAGAAGATAACTCCAATATATCATAACATCAACAGCGACAGCGAATGAGAGAATGGAAGTTGCTAGAATGGAACAAATATTAAGATGAAATAATTGGACCAAACTAACTGAATGAAATCTATTCCAGTGTTCTCATTTTGCTAAGGACTGAGACGGGATCATGGCACTTTTTTTTACAATTTTAATTCTTTCTGATACATGGATAGATTGAAGTTTAACAAATAACTAGTAAAAATAAGGTCATGCTCCAAAATTACTAATTTGTGCGACCCAGTTACCCGATTCATTCACCTCCTAAGTCCTAACCACTCTTCTCTGGGTAATAAAGACGAGAGCTATAGACACCTAGCTATACAATCTTAAATTCCTACATACCCGAATCATCATTATTTGGAACAATGAAGTTTCAAATAGAACTTAAGAGCACAGAGAAAAACATTATAAGAACAACCTCAGTTTCACTCTTTCTGACGGCTGACTGATGATGTGCATGTGCCACAAACAGAATTATAATTCCTAATATTATCTCTATCTCAAGTTGATCAATCAGTCAAGTGTACCTACCCGTCGCCACCAAATGACTGCCTCGCATTTAATGTAAGACTCGAGAAAACGTTTGAATCTTGCTCGAGTATATAGAACCTAACCTAATCTTATTAAGCCAGATATCTATAAATTTCATGAAGGAATATTTCCAAAGAAGTGAGTCCCTTTATAAACTACCGAGATAAACTACGAGTATTTAAAATCCAGATAGCAGCCTACAAGCTATATCAAAAATTCTAAACTATAACCTGTGAGCTTTCTTCCTTAGTGTGCGAGGAAATGTTAGTGTACCATCAAAATTATCGTCTAAACGCAATCAACCGATTAAATTAATCAAGTTCCTAAATTGCAAACAGCCTCGCTGATAAACAAATAGAAAAAAAACATCTACGCGAACAAGCAAAGCCCTGACAAGACGCATAGCAACTACAGAATTTCGTGGAAGAATGGTTAAATCACCACTTGGCAAACTTATTTAAAAAATTGTTAGAATTGGTTTAACTCTGACCGAATCTCCTCATTATATGGAGTTAGTTATTTTAGGGTTTTGCCTTTTTCTTCTTTTGGGTGTGTACATGTTACTGATGTTTCGCTGGATGCGATGATAACAAACCAAAGAACATGAGAAACAAATCAAAAGAGATAAGGATGGAAAAAGTCAGGTATTCGATTTCTATTTTCCAGAAACAAGTTGAACGACTAACTGCCACGACTAACTTACATCCTAGTTGGTCAGAACGTGGTCCAAGACGTGCAGTCGAATACCTCTCAACTCCTATATAAAGAGATGTAAATCGACAGCAGAAGATGTACAATCCTTGAAGATTTATCTGAAGATCTGTTTCTGTCGTTGAATCTGTTTTCATCATATTTCCGATAACACGCGAGTGTTTTAGCTTCTGATTGTTTTAAAAATTTGTTCTTTTTAGTACACGAGTAGTGTGAGGAAGACTTTAGTATTTTCATATATTTTCATTATTAGGTTTCGACTCAACGTATCCGATTTTATCTTGTGAGAAAATAGTGACTTTTTGTAAAGTTTAATATATATTTTATAGTAAATAATTTCACGATACTTGACATTTATATATTATAATTTTAATATGTAGAAAAATTACTTCAGTGTTCTTCAAGTTTTTAATTCCGCTATTTTACTCTATATATGCAACACTTTTAAAAATAAATTCTCAAGAGATTTTGGTGAGGATCATACCTGCAAGGTCATGAACTCTTGGCGGATCGTCTGCGAAGCTTTGGTTTTGAAGTGCTGGAGAGCTTCGGAGCAGTAGCCCAGCTGATCATCGGAGAGGCGCGGCCTCGGCATCGTCGAATCGATGGAGAAATCGATAGAATTTGCAGGCGTCGGGGAAGCTGGAACTGCTCCGGCAGCTCCGGCGGCGGAGGGGACTTTTGTGGAGTTACTGGCCATCGCCGATTTCCGGCCGCGGCGGCGATTTGCGAAGACGTTACCCGTGATTTCTCGGCTTTAGGGTTTCTCTCACCCTCTTTCCCCTTTCGTTTTTGCTGTAGTTTTATCTCTCTCTTTAACTTCGTTCGCAGATTTACTGAAGCATGGTTCATGCAAAGAATTGATTTTGTACCATATGGATCGATTCTGTATTTTTTGAGAAACTTTTTGTCATTATGATAAACCGTGTATACATTTAAACTCTATCCAAGTATTGACAAAAATATTTATTCAAAAAAAAAGTATTGACAAACATATATCACATATATCCTTTTGAGACTGTCCAATGAGGGGAATTTGAATTCGATTAATTAGATGATTATAATACATGCTCAAAATTTTAGTTATGGATTAATTGAATAAACGATTTGAATGGTTTTGGTTCGGTATTTGGTTCAATCCTCTTATATATTTCGATTATCGATTTACCCGATAATCGAATGGGTATACTGATAATCGAAATTTCAATTTTGTTCATAATTAATTCTTATAGTTCTTAGTTCTCACGTTAAAAATTATTTTTATTTGAATTTCATTATTTATAGAGAGAGATAGTGGTTATCGTATGAATTCTTTAAAATATAAACATGATGACAAATATCAATCATCGATAAATTAATATGGACGTTTCAGATTCGATGCACAAATTATGATATAAATACATAAATGTATAATTATATATAGAAATATATATATAACTAATTTAAATGTATATTTAAAAATAATAATGTGATTTTCAAATTTAATAAATATGATTTATTCTCATTTATTTATATATATTTATGAATTGGATTCACCACCACTACAAAATCAACATAAGATACTTACACTGTTGCATAGTAAGGGCAATGTGTGTGCTTGGGCATTTTTTAGGGAAGAAATTACACGACGATCTATTGTTATACTTGGAGGTATGGAAGATTAAACATAAATGCTCCTCCATACAGTGGCGGAGCCAGGCCCCCTATTATAGGGGAAAATATTTAAGAACTCAAAATATATTGATAATAGTTATATCATAAAATATTTTTACAAGAATTCCTCACGCTTACACATATTCGAAAGCGTTGTAATATCAACTCATTATCCACTGTACCAAAATTTTCCTTCTCGATGTAAGTAACCAAACAATCATTCATCCAACGATCTCCCATCCTATTTCGAAGCAGATTTTTCACAATATTCATGGCGGAAAAAACTCTTTCCATTGCGCATTGCCACAGTAAAACAAGTGCAAGCTTAATGAGCTTATACACCAACGGATACACAATATCTAGTTTTGTCGTCACCGTTCTCTTGCAAGACTTCCTATCCCTTTCAAATTGATAAAGTCTTCACAAGAATGCACATCCGTGAAATAATTCGGAGTTGGTTATCTAAAGTCATTATCTCAATCAAGAAAATCAAATGGATAAAACTTTGCAAAATGCAATAGTTTCACTTTATCAAAACCAAAAAATTGTCATTTGGAGAAAGACTTTCCATGCAAATAAGTAAATCAGTGTTTGCTTCTGTGATTCGATCATTGAGCTCTTGAAGTTGCATATCCAACACTTCATACAATACACTTACCTGGTAGTAGTGTAAATTGGTAACGCTTGGAGCTTTACGTTTTGATCTACGCTTGAGAACATGAAAATCATTCATGCTCGGAATTTCAATATCATGATGATTACAAAACATCATCACTTCATTCAGTAAATCATCCCACCCATTATCTCTCATCTCTTGTAGCCTTTTTTTTAGACTTTAACTTGTACAATTGCATTCGCAATATCTTGATTCTTTTTCTACAAAATCTGGGATAACTTATTTGTTATACCTAATATATTCTTCATTAGGTGCAAAGTAAAAGCAAAATCAAATGTTCCCAAAGACTCTACAAGACCTGCTGCTTCAGCTTTTTGTTCTGAATGACATCCATCTTCAACTACATAATCCAGAACATCATTAACAGTAGAAAAACTTGCAATTAAACTCATCAATGTGCCATAATGGGAACCCCAACGAGTATCACCTGTTTTTTTAGCCTAGTTTCCTGATTTAAACCACGACCACTACAAATTTCTTCATTTCAAGTGCACTTCTAACTTCAACCATTTGCTTCTCTAAATATATCTTGCCTCTTACAAGAACCCCAACAACTTTAACTACGATGACTATCAAGTTAAAAGAGAAGCAACTTGAGATGATTTTTGCTCTTTGCAACAATAGTACGTTGAAGCTGATGTGCAAAACAGTGAACATAGAAGGCAGTAGGATTATCTTTCAAAAGTAAACTTTTTAAGTCCATTGAATTCTCCTCGCATATTACTTGCACCATCATATCCTTGTCCTCTGATTCTAGCTATGCTCAATCCAAAATTTGAGAGAAGCGATTCAATAGCTTTCTTGAGTGACATAGAAGAAGTATCACTAACATGAACGATTCCAAGAAAAGTTCCACAACAAAACCGTTTGAATTCACATAACGTAACACAACAGTCATTTGTTCTTTATCTGATATATCACGAGATTCATCAACTAATATGGCAAAAAAATCATCTCCAAGTTCTTTCACTATAGCATAAGTAGTCTCAAGAGAAGCAACATGCACAATATCCTTTTGAATATCTGGAGAAGTTAATTGATTATTCTCTGGAGCATTTTTTAACACAACACTCTTTATCTCTTCATTATGATTTGCAGCAAATTTTAGAAGTTCAAGGAAATTACCTTGATTGAAGGAACTTTCAGATTCATCATGTCCTCGAAAAACGAGGCCTTGGCGTAGCAAATATCTAATGCAATCAACTGAAGCGGTTAATCTAGCTCTATAAAGGTTACGAGTTTGCTCAGATTGCCTACAAATAGCAACTTCAATGTGTTGACTTTGTTTCATCAAATCGACACATTTTTGCCAAGCTTGATTATGTACGCTATTAGAACTCCCCACATGTTTAGTAAACAACTCATTCTTTTTCCAATTACTAAATCCAACCGTAGTGAATGAATCTCCGCCAACTTGTTTTCCCAAATCCGGACGAAATAAGTAGCAACATAAACAAAATGCAACATCCTTATCTACGCTATACTCCAACCAATTCGAAATTCATTGAACCAAGATGGACAAAATCTTCTTGAAAACTTAACAAACATTCTTTGTGGAAAGTTGTGATCATGAATGTGACAAGGCCCTTCCTGCAAATAACTTCTTCTTACTTTATCCCGATCATTAGGATCATAGGCTGAAATCTTTATCCTTAAACCCGGGTCTGATGGGAGATTATCCAAATTGATCTCAACTCGGGGTTTCTTTGAAGAGACACGCACTTGTTCTTGATACGTCTTTTCTCCTTGACTTGTCTCCTCATTTGTAGTTGATGATTTTCTAATAAGAAATTTATCCATTCCTATTTGATAACAAAATATAGTGAATGAGAAATCAACAATCCAAACTCATAGAAAAACAGAGGCACACAACAAACAAAAACTACAGGGATTACAATTAATTCTACCAAGTTCATATCATGCACAATCCTTGTTATTGTATGTGTAGAAAATCCCCAAACCAAATCAATCAACAACCAATATTATCGGGTGAAATCGCATTTCCTTAGGGCGGTTCTCACAAAGTTGGGTTTTTGTGAGGGATGGGTTAGCACTGTGATGAATTGTGTGTCATTTTTAATGGCGTACCTACTAATAGTTTCTGTCCGGAAAGAGGTCTCTGACAAGGGGATCCGCTTGCTAGTTTCTCCTTACTTGGTCATCATATGTGCAAAACCTTATCGCCCTCTTGCATCGAGCGTACACACATAATCACATTCATGGCTTCGCTCTGCACACTCTGCCCCGCACCGGTGTCTCATATTTTTTTTGCTAATGACAATATCTTCTTTGTGGTGCAAATGAAAGAGAAACTTTGACTTTGAAAAATGTTCTCCAATTCTACGAAAAGACATTTGGGCATAAGATCAATATAGAGAAATCATAGTTGACCGTGAGCAAAAATACGAGATAAGCAAAGAAAGAAAAATATACATAAGTCGTTGAGGGTTAGTGAAGTTCCATTCCGAAAATATATTTGGGGCTCCCACTTTAATTGAGAGCTAAAGATACAAATTTTTGAGATTCCATTGGAGCAGATATGTAAAAAATTGAAGAACTAGAAGGAAAATACCCTCTTATGGGCAGGTAAGAAAATACATTCAAACTATTCCAACGTACACAATGAGTTGCTTCCTTCTCCCGAATTCAATTTGCGATGAGATTGAGAAGGCTATGGTTTGTTTCTTTTGGGGTGGAATTGGGGGAACGTAATATCCACTGGAATGCGTGATGTTTTCTAACTAATACCAAGTTTGATGGAGGCTTGGGTTTTAAAATGGGTTGAAGAAACAAAAGTAAAATTTATTTTGCCCCTATTTTTAAAAAAAATTGGTGGGACAACTTTTGATAAAATTATAATATTTCCTAATACTAAGGTATTAATAGCAAATTTTGAGGTGGGGCAATTGCCCCTTCATCACAAGCTGTGGCTCTGCCACTGCCTCCATATTTGTATGTTTTGTTTACTATCTTAGATTTTCCGATAAATTTGACAGCAACATCCAATATATGCTGAAATAACTAGTGCAACAAGTTTTAAACTTTTCTTACATTCATGTATGATATTAAATCAAACTTATAATTAGTCTAGTACAAAATAATTAAAAAGTAAAATAAAATTATTGTTTGTTGAATTGTTTTCTCTTAGTATGATCTTAGATCCTATAATTTCTTTCAAATCATTTAATAATAATGATATTTGCAAGCTTGCAAATAAATTCTATCTTGAAGATTTTACTAACCAAATATATTATTTTATTAAAATATGAGTTCAAACATTATAAGCATAACATGTTAGTGATACAAGAGTTTCAAGTTTCTATACTTGTTAAATTGAATCAACTATTTACCAAGAATTAAATATTGAAGGTTTATGTTATATTGTATAGACTAATTAATTCATCTAATTTTGATGTAGCTTGTTGCTACTGCTACAGCTGAACAAGTATTTTTCGTAATGAAATATATGAAGACGATATTTTTTAAAAAGATGTGAATGATTTACCTAAAGATTCGCTAGTGCTTTTATATTAAAAGATATTTTACTAAATATATTATTGATAAATTTATTAATTGAATTCTGATAGGGTATAACTTATAGGAGTATAAAAATATTTTAGTATTTATATAATTTAATGCATCAGAGTATTTATTCTTCAGCTAACCCCATTATCAAATTATGGATCCGCCCTTGAGTGCATTCAATGTTTTAGTAACTTGAGGCTTTCTTTGTGTCTACTCATCCATCATAATCTTCAATTTGTCTTTCTTGGTGAATATCTACTAGCATTTAGTCAGATCTACCGCCACGTCTGTTGTGTCTGACGCTTAGAGTCAAAAAGTAACGCGGCCGGCCCGACCCCGAGCTCATTGGGCTTTTAAATTTTTTTGGGCCTAAAAATATGAAGCCCCAACAAACCCCGGACGGGCTTTCCGGCGGACGGGCTTTTTTTAGATAATTTTTTAATTTTTTAATATATAAAATTAATATTTGAAATTTAAAAAAATAATTACTTAATTAAGATCTCATAACTCTTTAACTTAAATAAAGAATCAATGATGAGAATATTTTGAGCTTACTTATTCTTATGATAATGCTTCTTGTATATCTTGACCTATTTATATATTCATGCGATGATATTGTAATGCAGTATAATTTTAATTCTTTAATTTAATGAAAAAAAATTAGTAATTACAAATCAAAGATAAATGATATTATTAAACGTCAATCTCACTTATACGCATAAAATAATAGAATAAAATAAATTAATTATATTATACTCCCTCCGTCCACTAAAAACATGCATTTAATTCCTTTTCGGTCCGTCCACCAAAAATGTGCACTTTCCTTTTTTAGAAACACCAACTTTACATTTTTACCCTCAACTTATCTACTTATTTACAAAAAAACACTCATAGCCCATCTTTTTACACTCACAATCCATTAATATATTCATTTATTATCCCAATGACACACATTTTTATACACATTTACTTTACACTCATTACAGTTTTCTTAAAACCCGTGCCACCAAAATCGATGCACGTTTTTGGTGGACGGAGGGAGTATATATTTAAGATTAAGGATTCAAAATAGATTTTACATACTATAAGATCATTAATCATCAATGTATATATTTTTGGAGATCATTTCTCTTAGGAATTATTTTGAATGATTTATGAGGTTATTATTTTTTCTAGAATTTATTTTCCTGACCAGTATGTGAATTATGAAGAAAATTGTTACTATAAAAATAAATAATTATATAAAATATAATTAATATTATTAAAAATTATAGATATGTATATTAAATAATATTATAAATATTTATATATTTAATAGAAATCGGGCGGCTTTTTAGCCAAAACCCGGCTTTTCTTGCCAGTCCCAGAGGTCCCGAGGGTTTTTCAAGGGCTTTTAGGCCCGATTTTTCGGCCTTTAATTTTGAAGCCCAAACGGCCCAAACCCGGGTACCCAGGCGGGCTTTCGGACCGGCTCATTTGCTTACTCTAACGACAGTGTAAACAAGAAAATTGGGTGGGTTCAATCAGTTATGCTGAGCCACGAAGATTTGAGGGCTATTTTTTCTAATCTTGTCCTCAGTTATGATGAAAACCAGATCAAGGGCTTCTATGTCCTCCGTGGATAGATATTTTGGAAAAAATGGATTGAAACAAAACAAAATCGGTTATTTGGTTAATAGAAAAATTGATCTATCAAACCTATCGGTTTGATTATTGATATACTTAGAACAAATTTTATGTTTTGATTAATCAAAACCGAACCGATTCACACCCATAATGGTAAAGTGGATTCATGTAATCATAAGCTCAAACCCCACCAACGTCTCTATGAGTTTGAATATGTCACACCTGATTTTCTAAGTATGATTTACTTGTCATGTGTGATTGTAACTATTGCACAAGAGTATAACAAGTGATTGCAACCTATTGCACAAAATTATAACAAGTGGTTGCAGCCTATTGCTTCCAAATATAATTTACCCGTCATATATAATTGTAACCTATTGCACATGATTATAACAAATTTTGGAATTTCTTTAGAAAAAGTTTGCAGTTTCATTCATATAAAATTTTGAAAACTAGATTTGGTTTCACACAAGAGTATATGCTTAAAAATGATTTAGGAACCTTTGAAAAGAAATTTTTGGAATGATGGATACCAAAATAAAATAATAAATAAAAAGAATACAAAATATAATGTAGAAGAAAAATTGAAAAAAAAAATGTTTGGGGGTGTGGGGGTAGTTCGGGTTGGGTTTAAAAAATATAGGTTCGATGAAATTTGTATCGGGTCGAGTCGGCCAATAACTATAAAAAATCAGTCAGACCCGAATACTAAAAATCATGTTTTGGATTTGGTTGGGCCATAATTTTTCCGATCAGATAAATTTTCAGCTCGATCCAGCTCGATTTTTTGAAAAAGTCTGACGGGCTCGGGGGGTCTGTCCGACTCGCTCATTCGTCAATTCTACATATATGTGTGTATATATAAAGTGGTTTTATACATAAAGTGTCATAGCCGGACCCTGTTAACACTGAAGGACAACCTGGTCGGGTTGCAATTTGGGTTTGGATTAAGTAAATATAAAAGAATAAGATTTTCAACTCGGTTCACCTGTAAGGAAGCATAGATGTTGCAGAAGCATATACGATATTAAGGATAGAAGAAAAATAATTTACATAGAGAATCGATTCGAAGATTCTGACAAAACAGTAATTATTTACAAAAGTCTCTACTAAGATTAAAGGACTTAACATATTTATAGAATTTAATAGAGTTTCAAAAGTTTGCAGTGGAACAAACGTATGAGACATGCATATGAAGATGCATTCTCAATGTAAACAAAAAAATGTTCCATTCTTAATCTTAATTGACAAAAGAATTCCACTCAACTCTGCTCTGTTCCATCACCAGCTCAACCTGCACATCAAAAACGAATATGCAGGAATGAGTACAACGTACTCAGTGGACACATATCGAAATATTTTACATTTTATTCACGAAATATTTTATTTTCACCACCACAGCAAGACACAAGGGTTTTGTTGGAAAGACCTTGTTCTTACTAAACATTTTATCATTTTCTCAAAGTCAACTGGCCGATTATTTCTTACAACGTATAATCCAAGTCGGCTATGGAACGCGTCGGGAGGGAGACCTCCCTTCACCTGGACGTACGACTGATCGCGAACGATTCAGAGGTTAAGTGTACGCAATCCTAACTAGTATCTCACCAGTAGGATCCGAATTCGTAATATCTCTTGTTGGCCCGGCCAACCCGTATGGATATATACAAAACATAAAATATTTTGACAGACAATATCGTATTTAAATATTTGCAGTATAAGAAAAGCAGTAATGTAATAACAGTAAATATTTTCGTAAAATCCCATTTTACAAGAGAGCTCACCTTAAGAACTGTCATTCTTATGGTACTAGTGATCACCTGTCGTCTCCTTTCACCTCCGAGCCGAACCTTATTAACGTAAGAAGTGAGATTTTGTACATCATTGCGCTTTTTGAAAACATCGATCCGAAACAACGAACTCACTAACATCAAACTTTTTAACATTGAAGGGTTCTTTTATCACAATTAACAACTATATTACATTGATTAGATCTGTCGCGTCTTGAAGAGAGATGATACAACATCCTCACATTCTTTTCTTCAATCCACATCATTTCGTGTAACTTACGAACCCTAATTTTATAACTAAACTTCATCGTGCACTAACACGTATTCGCAATTTGAAATTCAAAAACTCTAATTCATTAGTAATATTTCCTCGCTTTATTTCTCACCTTGCATGTCTTATTCATTCTATCAGAGAAACTCACATTTAGCTAGACAAATAACATAACTCTACTCACACACTAACACACTTCATGCATTCATACTTTAATCAAGTCATTTCAAACTTCAAACTAATGAATTTCCCATAGTTCACCTTAGAACATATAAAACAATTGAATTGCATAATATGCTCTAATTCTAATTTATTATTCAAGATACTCTAATAAATCTCATAAATTCACTTTGATATGCAATCATGCCCAGTTATATATATATATATATATATATATATATATATATATATATATATATATATATGAAATTAATTTATGCATAGCACTTTATATTTCAAATTTCTACGTCACTTAACAAAACGTCTTAACGTAGAAAATATTATATCTCATTCTAAAAAATCATATAAATTTATAGCATATCTTTTACATATTATTGGGTCTAAAAATGTGATCACATTTAATAAAATAAATTTGAAACTCTAAATCCTCCAACTTAAGGCTTTCGAAATTTTTGAAAAAATTAGCAAAATATTTTCATAAATTCCTATAAATTCACATAACACTCTATATTAATGAAGGATCATTAATATATAATAACATTAGGCATAGAAAAATTTGACATCATTCCCCTTCATCCTATAGCTTTCAATTTATTTTTTAAAAACATAACAATTTTCAAAAATTCTAATTAATTCACACTATACATTATCCTCATCATACATCAATAATATACACTAATATTCATCATACACAAATCACACCTCAATAATTCATGTCTAGGATTTTTGAATTTTCTTTAAATAAATTTTTAATATTTTTCAAAAATTATGAATTAATTCATACATGCTCAAAATATGCCCAACATTATCAATCCATGCTCAAAACAACTATAAAAAATCATAATCACTTCCAATTAGAAACCTCACATATCTCAACTATAGTAAAAAAATTTAACATGCTTAAATTTGTACCAAATTCATAATACATGCTCACAACCATCATATAAACATATTTAATTAACAACCTAAACATCTAACAAAAATCCTCAAAATTTTCATGAAATAATCAAAGCATATAATTACATTTTTCATGGATGGATTTCTAATTTTTTTATATATCAAAATAGGTTAGATAATTTCTAATCTTTTAATCGAAGTCGATCGTCAAAGAATTCGATTTTTTTGACTTGAAAATCAAGACAATATGGAAGAACACTTCCCTATTTTTTTTCTCTCTTTTTCGGTAGTTTTGGAAGAGAAAGAAAAGCAATATCTACTTTGTGATGTATTCTCTTTTTATAAGCTCTAGAAGAAAATAAATATCTTCTTTAGTCAAACAAAAATAAATATCTTCTTTAATAAAAATAAATAAATATCTTATTTAATCAAACAAAAATAAATATATCATCTATTTAATCAATAAAGTAATCCCCATACTTGGTCATAAATTAACGATATGTACCTATCTTTTTTTTTTGTCATGAGTAGATAAATAAGAGAAGATATTTTCTCCATTTATTAGTGTAATACTTATCTAGTTAATTTAAATAGATCAATATCTATCATTTAAAACCATCACAAAATCCTTTAATACAACATATATAATAACATTTTAATTATGTTAAGTTTGAATAAATTTAAATCATTTAAGTCAGTATTATTATGATCCAATTATATGAAAAATTAAAAGGATTTACTATTCACTCAAAGTCGGAAGTGCTCGACTTTTATTTTTTTATTTTTGGATTCGTCATTAATTAATCCATCTAATTATTCAAAATTTATTTTAAATATCCTAGGTATTACATAAAGTGTATTAACTTTGTAAGTAAAATGCATTAGTTTTTAGGTTTTTACAAAAAATATGTTTTATTTGATATCTTCCATATATCTATATATATATATGGTTATAATAAAAACCCCCTTAAAATAAGAAATAAGAATTCATCTCCATCATCCATTTGTCATTAATCAATGATTCACAAATAAGTTATCACAATCCCTATAATCAAGGGACGGTTATTTTCGTAATATTCTATAATTACCATTATAGCATAATTTGATTTAATCACAACCACATATCTTCAAAAATAAATGGTGAAAATTTGTTCTCATTTCTTATTTTTGAATGTATTTTATTTGAACCAAATCATATATATATATATATATATATATATATATATATATATTTTATCTTTTCGTATCAAATGTACATGCAAAAATTCATTATATAGTAATTAGAAAATAATATGCATTGTTGATCATTATATAATCTGTAATTGTTATAAAAGAAGTAACATGATATATAAAATATTATATATTTCTATAATAAACATTATTCAGACATGTACGAGTCGATCTCAAGCGGGTTGAAATAATTATTATTCAAAAGTTCTTAAATTATATCAAACTCGGAATACGTTTAAATAATTTATTCACTAGCGATCGCCAATCCAACATTGAATTACTTAATTTAATTTCTAGGCCCAGCTAATTCGAGAGATGTTACATGACGTACATTTTTCTTTTATTTATTTTTTTACATTTTGACTCAAACTGGAGTGATAAAAAAATCTTATTGAACAAAATAATTACCTAAAACTCTTTTCGTCTCTAAAATATATTCATGTTAATTTTTGGTATGAATTTTAATAAAAGTTATTGAATATTTTGTGAGTGGAGGGATAGTCCCACATTAATGTCATGTTAAATCAATAACTGGTGGACAATGGATGGTAAACTGTATAAATAAATAATATCATTGAGATAATTTATAAGGATACCTCAAATGGTAGTTTTTTTCATTCTTAAGAAATTTAGAATCGGCTTATTAATTGGAATGAAGATGATGTGGTAAAAAGTTAATAATCAACTCATTCTATTGTGGCTTTTTCCTTTTAAAAAGTTGGAGAAATCAATTTTTATCATTGAAGATATGCTTATTTGGCATTTTCTACAAGCTAACTTTTGAAGATAAAAGTTAACTCTTTGTTTTTTATGAGTCTCATAATAGTTTTTTTTTTCTTTCTTTTTTTGTCCTTTCTCTGGATCCCACAACTATCTTATAGATATAGTTATATGTATATTATAGTGAGATCCATGTAAAACTTGGTGTTGTAGATATATAATTGAAGAGAAATATGAAAAGAAATAGGTAAATTTTTAAAAGCTGATATGACATCAAAAAAATTGGAAGCCAACTTTAACATTGGAGACACCCTAAGTAATGAGTATTTTGTGAAGTAATTTCTATAATTGAAAATTTTGAGAAAACATACCCAAAAAAAGGAACAAAGTTTGGGAACACATAAAGTAATATGTAAAAGGGAAAATTATATTCTTCCACCTAGAGGTAGGATTAATTTCTATATTTGGAACACATTTTTCTTTACCATATTAGTATCCAAATAATGTACTTCTTTCTTTCACCGAAAGTTTACATTGTTTTTATGGTGGCACGAGTTTTAATAAATTAGTAAAGAAGAGATCCCACATTATAAATGTAAAAAGACATCCAAAAGAAAAAAAATATAAACTTTTGATGGACGAAATGAAAATAAATTAAATAAAAAAATTTAGTAGACGATCTAATTTATAAGTATAATTAAAAATCCCACATTTGACTACATCTACACACTCTTCTATACCTTTTTTCCAAAATTAACAACATTAAATTTTTTAGTTGTATTTGTAAATTATAGCCATGACTTAAATACTCTTTAACAAATGGTTAAAAGAATCAAAATGTTTCCATCCTTATTATGGTTTTCAAGCTATTGGCAATTCATTTGTGCATCTACGTGTAATTGTTTCAGCGTCATCCAAAATAACATCGTTGGAGATATAAAATATTATCCAATTCCATTAGGAAGATTAAGAGTTCAATGTTCAATATGTCCTCTCCAATTTCAGTCGGACGCCGATCCTAATATCACAACAATTTCAATCGAATTTCGGAGATCAAAATCGCATGCTCAATTGCAATAATTTAAACCTAGTGTTATAATCAAAACGATTATAAAATTAAATATTGTGATTTTATAGTTAATTAACCCAGATATTATTACTATCTCGACTTGTATCAGTAAGACAAACCACATAAAATATCATATTTTGAGTAGTTTATGAAATTTATGGCATAAAATAATGTAATGAATAGTTGTGGATGTGATGTAGTAGTGTTATCAATCTCAGATGTCACTTCTTACAATCACCTGAGTTTGTCCCTACATGTTAGCCATCTCTCAACGATCAAATTATTCCATACTCAATCTGGGATTCGATTGACTTTTTCGTATATAATTTTTTTTTTTTTTTGCATCCAAAGTTTTGCATAATTTATTAAGTTATAAATATTTTTGACTTTAACATATTTATATATAAAATATATATTTTGTTTTCAAATTTGGAAGGATCCAATTTTTGGATAAACTAAGAGGGGTTTGGTGAGAACATAATAGCTCCCAAAACAAATTTATAAATTCGCTTTTTAAGCGTAAAAACCGCATAAAATTTGCTTTGAGGAGCTTATAAGTTTAGCCAAACACCCTCTAAGTCTGAATTTCACGTAGAATATTTAGGTATGATGGGAGGAAAATTCCTCCGACACTATGTACAAATTAATGTAATAGAAAAGAAGCAATTGTCGATAAAAGGATAATTGTAAGATAATCATGCCATGGCTATTAAGAGCAAATTACTGACTTAGATCATATGTTTCTATTTCTCAGTTTTTTTTACTTGCTCCTAAAAAAGCAAGTTGAAATTTTTTTGGAAAATCAATCATTCACGATTAATGATGAAGGAATTCTCGAAAAAAAATAAGAATTAGTAATCCTTTTCAGAAGTCAAATGGATTCGGTGGGAAAAAAATGTACATCGTTATTTTATGTATCTTGTAAAGTCCGTGTCAAATTCAGGCCACCAACTTGATTGTTCGGTACCGAAAAAATCGAATTATAAATTTGATAACATAATACTCATCCCGTCCATCAAAAACTATAATCGAACCATTATAGATTTGATAACAACCTTTTTTGCATTTCCTAAGAAAATGCAAGAGGTATATTTGTGTTTTTATCGTATTATATTCATGGCATACTTAAGCAACACCAGAAAACGGAACACAGAATTGACCCCCATCCCCTGAAACAAACATAAATAGTGAAAAATGAAGAATATAAAATAAAAAACTGAAACACTTTGATCAAGAAGAATATCATATTTTCTCGTGTGAGATGAGGTTATCAACAACTAAAACAAACGGATCACTTTGACATTTTGTCGTCCAACATGTGTTTATTCGTAAAATCATCGTTTACCAATGACACATCGAACCATATTAAAGTAAGAACACAAAATCATGTTTGCATATGGATGATCAAGCAAATTAAGAATATTGTCTTGGTCTCAAATTAAAATAACAGTATGGGCCACCATGAAATTCTCTTTCTCGATTGAAGTGCTTCATTTTCACAAAATTTCATACCTCAAGAATGCCAAAACTTTCAAGCAAGAATATGATTTACACTTTCCCCACATGGAGCACTACTAGGAAAAAAAAAGCATAAGACAAACCCAACTTCCCCACAATTCCCCACTCTCTCCCATTTCATTTTTTATTCTTGTGTTCGATGCTACACTTAATGAATTACATCGTACGTACACTGCTAAACATCACCACCCTTCTCTTTATCATCCGCATCCAAGAATTCCTTTCTCTCTTCCTCATTACTACACTTTACTCACCATCTCTAAGCTACTCAGCTTGGAGGCATGCACCGCTTCGTCCCCCCAATCTATGCCTTACAACAAGATATAAAGAATAGAAGCAGTGCACGTGGCTTGAGCAGAGAGCAGGCCTAGCCATAGACCTGGGAACCCTATCCCGAGCCAGAAGGCTAGGCCAACAGCTATGGGGGTGCCCACAAAGTAAAACGAGCCAAGATTGATGTGGGTGAGTGGCCTTGCTATGCCACGTAGGACGCCGCAGCCCGTGGTTTACGGACAATTGCCCAGTTCACAGAGTCCTATGATCGGCAAGACGGATGCAACAAGAAGTTTTAGATCATCATCTTTTGTGAAAAGGCCACCCTACTTGTCTCTGAATATCACTGTCCAAACCACATTAATGAGGCCTATTGCAAATGCACATGCTAATGCAATATTTGCTGCTAACTTGGCCTTGTATGGCTTCCCAGCTCCCAACTCATTTCCTACCTGCAAATCAACACAACCATTACTCGATATCTTCGACTTTCAGCATAAGAAATGCCGTAGAGGAAGAGGCCACGGTTTTCGTGTTTAGGCATATCAAAGAAATAAAGATAAGCAGATGTCAAGATTTTCTTATAACCTTTCAAGGTTATATATGCAAGAACCATGAATCCAATAAAATGAAACAAGATGATAAACAGCAACTTCTTCAAGAATTCTATGATAAGCTAATTCATCAAACAAGTTTCAACAATAGAGATTAAGCAGTTCATATGTAAGATAATAAGACAAATGAACGCTGCAACTTACCCTAGCTGAGACGCAGCCGGCCAGCGCCATTGGGACTGTGTACATAAGGCTTGTCGTCTGAATCATAATGCCAGTGGCTGCCACGGTGAGCTTAGGGTTAGGCAAATACCCTGCCAACACAGTAACAATCTCATACCACCACCACTCCAAGCATATGCCTATACAACTCGGGACAGCCAGCTTAAGCAACGCCCCTATCCCACCACCACCACCACCATCTCTGGCCACCAAATAAGTTTCAACAGCTTATAAGCTCCCCTAAAAATAAGTTGGTCAACCCTAACTTATTTTTTCATAAACTTATAAGCAATCATGAATTTACCAAAATAACCTTATTATAGTTCGTTATTTCCTACACATATACTATCAACTTTACCTCTCGTCAATTTTATCTCTCTAACTATGATTTTCTCTCTTTAACTCACGATTCTTTCTCTAGCTTATAAGATTAATTATCCAAACACTTTAACAACTTATAAACACTTGAGACATTATCTCTTATAAACTCTTGAAACATCTTATAAGATCTTGGAGCTTATAAATTCTCTAAAATAAGCTTAGCCAAACACCCCTAGCCAAGACCGAGGCCATGGCCACCCCCGCACCCCAACCCCATCACAACCACGAGCACATAATTCAACAGACGTGGAACACCACACCAGCAATGTGCACCACATTTAGGGATTAGTCACCCCTTGTGACCTCAAGTAGGCCCTCAAGGGCTGCAACAAAGTGTTTGTCAACAAACCGGGAGCGAATAGATGCAATAAATTGCAGCCATTTGTGTTATATCCCGGTCTTGCCCCATAAACAACATGATCGATTCAAGATTGATCCAAAGCACGCTAATGGGGATGATTGCCAAGAATGAATGAGGATCATACGGCGCGAAATGGACGGATCCAGATTCTTGCGGCCGTAGTTCTGGTATCATGGCACAAGGCCGGAGGCCGACCTACTGCAGAATAACCGGTGATGATCGTGAAGCCGATGCTCGAGCACCACCGGCTAATTCTAAGTCGCCTAATCTGCCCAATAACAATACGAAACAAGCGCCTAACATAGACTAAGCAGTTCATTGCAATTATTGGAAGTAGGGATGTTAATGGGTGAGTTTTACCCAGATCAGAACTAATAAATAAGTAGTGGTTCTGGTTCTGGAACCGACCCATTAGACATTAGATCCGGACTGGATCCGGACCATCAACTATGGATCTTAAGCGGTTCGGATCCGGCGGTGCGGAATCGAACCGGATCGACCGAACCGCATAAGAACCGAGCGAGAACCGAAACCGTTGCTTTATAATTTAATGTGTTATGAATGATTTTGAATCGATATGGATAAACTAGCTCATTGACAAACCTATTTAAACTTAGGTTTGTCAATAGACGGGTTTTACTCGAACCAGAACAAATAAATAAGTATTGATTCTGGAACCAGAACCAGAACCAGATCCGGATCGGATCATCAAACTATGGATCTAAACGGTCCGGGTCTAAAGCAGGTCAGGAACCGGAACCGGAACCAGAACCAGAATCGCTGCTTTAAAATTTAATAGATTTTGAACGGTTTCGGATCGATCCGGGTAAAATCCAACCATTGACGTCCCTAATTGGAAGTGACATGGCCCATAATTCTTTCAACTCATCGACCACCTTTTGCAAGAAAAATAACAGATACAGCATTTCACAAAAACTTAAAAAAAAAAAGTTACATGTGAGGAGGTGGTAAGTTTGTGGGAGTTTGTGTCTGAGCTCTTTTTCTCAGCCATTTCTTGAGAAACACTGCAAACAAACATGGTAAATCTTTGATCATGATATATTTCTTTTCCAATATTTAGTAGATAAAAAAAAAACATAAATATTTGCCATGAAACCGACCTACCCTTTCTTCCTGAAAAAAAATCAAGATCTGGGGATTTTGAGGATGAGAATAGACAAATTTATCGACATAACTCCACACACATTATTTATAAATATATATATTTCTGTAAATAATATTCTCTTTTAGCTTACCAGTTTTCCTTAGTGATGAGAAAAAGTGTTTATAGGCATAAGTCGGCTAGTTTTGGTAATGGCGGCGACTGCGACACGCGACTTTTAGACAGAGAAAGCGATGGTAATAAGAGGGACGGTGATAGATACATATATCTATGGGGAGAGAGAGAGAGATTCTGGCCTTGTTCAGTATTTGCCGCTGCTATCTGCAGTTGCCATAAATACCATAAAAATGCATTACAGAGATTATGGAAATTATCACAAGAAGATTACTAAAAATAAGTCTCATCACCCCATTTTCTTGCTCAAGTTGTGATTTTGCTATTTCAACAATATTTTGAATTGGATTTCTCAATTCTTTCTTTTCCATCGCTTCAATTGCAAGCTACATCCATACACATATATTAAAAGTGAAATACATATATTTGCTCCACTCTAAAATAGCATCGTTAATTGTAATTTTCTAGTGCATTAGATAAAATGTTTCATTGATAAATAAATCTAACATTGAATATTTAAGTACATATGAACTATAATATGCTTAATCTAGTTATATGATATGTATATAATATATCTCGGTAAACTTTGTAAAGTGAAGATCACAATTCTAATATACCAATGAAGGGACAATTTGGTGGTCCTACCAAATCAAGTTTTAAATCTCGCACATTTAAGTTTTTTTATCGTTAAAAATGCAAAAATATCAAAAAGGAAAGAGCATAGGTTGTAAGATATCGTGTGCTCAAGTTTAAAATCCAAGATTATTCGGGTCACTATTATACGAGATAATTCGATCATCCATAGTTTCTTAACAATCATAATCATTAGACTAAAGTATAACACATTCGTTTTATTGCATTTTACAGACACACACAAAATCACTTGATATTTTAATATTAAGTTTTTTTATTCATTGAACGAGTGACATATATTCCTCTGCAATTTTAGCTATATTTAGCATTACTAAATTGGACCTTTTGCTTCGTGCCTAGTGAATTTTACAACTATATACAATCTAATAGAAAATTATTATGGCTAGGTCTGGAATGGAACATATGCTAAAAATATTAATGACAAGCATTTTACAATGGGCACAAACAATTATTTAGAAATAAAATGGAACAAACTTTATTTCGGTTAAACGGTCGCAACTTTGATAATAAACTAATAATTAACTGGTGCATGAAAGAAAGTGAATGACCAAAGCATAAGTTTGGCATCTTAAATTTATCTGTTAATCAACTTTCCCGAAATGTATTGGTTCCAGTTGCTAACTTTTATTGCAAATCATTGACCTCTCATATTTATTTTTTCAGACCAAAATTTCAAATTCCCTGATAAACATAATAATTATTGGAACGTCCAAAAAAAGTGTTAATTGAATTGTGGGGTTTGTTTCGATATATATATATATATGTTGGAAATCCGTGTGTATATATATATATATTATATATATGGTCAAGTTTCCAGGAAGCTACTTTGACCAAGATTTTGAGTGACGTAACGTTTAATTTTGTGAAATTAAACGGCATAGGATCGATCTACGTTTCGAGTAGATGATCGTGGTGTATTCACATTCTCAAATCCGATTTCGGTGAGTGAGAAATAATGGATCAAAGTTGGTCACTTAAACATGGAGTTATGTGATTAAGGGATAAGCATGGATTAATTAATCATTATTTAATGTACCTTCATTAATTGTCTATATAAGTGGTTCATTGAACACTTAATATAATTATGTGCACAAGTGATGGGTGGAAAGCCCACTGCCACACGCACGCCGCCGCCGCCATAGCCATGCCCGGCCCGGTGCTCGGCGCCCGTCGCCCGTGCCGTGCCGGCCCGCCCGACTCGGCCGGTTCGGTTCGGTTCCGTGATCCGTGGATCGTGGATCTTGGCAATTGGTCTGGGTGTTCTTTGGGCTGTTTGTGGGCACGGTTAGTGTGCCCATTGCCACTATATTTTGGATCGATGTTTGATCGAGCCCAAAGATGGAGTTGGTCCGGGCCCAACTCGTATAGTCAATCCATTGGGCTCTTTGTGCGATGGAGTTGGTCCGAGGCCCAACTCGTGTAAGCCCAATCCGTTGGGCTGCTTGTGCACTTTAAGAGACGTCCGGATCGTCCAACGAACACAGGACGCACGCATTGTCCAGTTCGTCGTAATTGTCGGTAACGTTCGACATGATGGCTCTGCGGAAGCGTGCCCACGTTGTCTCCATAACCGCCGCGTAACCCTCTGCACTCAATGGGGACATAACTCCGTAACACCCGACATCAATGCGGTGTTGACTCGGCAAGATGTTCCCCACGAGGACGGCGCCTATAAATAGGACATGTCTCCCAAAGCATTAGTCACCTCTCGCAAAAGCATTCCGGCATACCTAAGAGCATTCCTGCATACATACTTTGTGTCGAAGCTCATCCTCGCCTCCGTCGGTTCGTCGGAGTTTCGTTGGTCTGTGTCTTGCCACCTACTGAGACGCTACCGCTTCATCTTTGGGGACGATACGCGAACCGAGAGCACTACCGGGCGTATCTCGTCTTCTGGAAAGAGGCCTCCTCGACTCGGCATCTAGAATACGGTTTCTGCTTTCTATTATTTTTTCTTGTTTTAAGTTCATTGTTAGTTTGATCTCCTTCTACTTTTATGTTTTATGTTGTAATACGTCCGGCAAGTTGTACTGTTCTGTACACTATTTTCCAACAATCGCAAGACGAGATAGTACTTGCCACAAGGAGTTGAGACATTAAAATTGACTTAAAACTTTCGAAACTATAAACCTTTGTTTGGAGATGTCGATTGCTCCGACCACTGACTCTGCGCTTCTTTGCCGCCGCCTTGCCCTCTGCTGCTGCCCACTACGCACTATGGCGGTCATGTTTGGTTCGATGCCTTGGGATCAACCATTGGACCCTTTGGGTCGACTATTGGTTCCACTTTTAGTGGTTCAATAATTGGTTCCACTTTTAGTGGTTCAATTGGTTCGACGATCGCACTTTTCGATTGGGTCATTGTTGGATCCATGGGATCTAACACCGTGGTTCTCATTCGAGTTCCATGTTTCACACACTTCAAGTGGTGCTGGTGGATCGATTTTGGATCGATCTCGGCGCTGCTCATACAAAGAAGGATGATGCCCACGAGAAGCCACCAAGTTTGGAGGATCCGACTTGAGATGGCGACAAAGATGTTGTTCTACCTCACGACGTTGGGCTCGCCAACTTCTTGTGGAAGATGAGCCCGCCGTTCCGGGGGCCGAAGTGACGGACTTTCACGTCCGAGCAGCATATGACAATCAAGCCTTGGCGACTATCTTTGTAAAAACTTTATACTTGGTAGTTTAGAATATAGCTTGTATAGTTTTTCTTTGTTGTAACGACATCCAAATGTATGTGGGATCGCTAGAAAATAAGTACCGTAATGATGATGCGGTACAAAGAAGTTTATTGTAGCCAAATATTTGGACTACAAGATGGTCGATTCTCGATCGATCATGGACCAAGTACAAGAGTTTCAACTCATTGTACGAGGTTGAAGTCAAGGGCACATTTTTTCTGACGGCTTTGTCGTCGCTACAATGATTGAGAAGCTACCCCCCGGGTGGAGAGACTTTAAGGTCTACCTTAAGCACAAGCGAAATGATATGACACTTGAAGACTTGATCGTCAAACCGCGATCGAGTCGGCGTGAAGAAGCAAGATTTAAAAGTGAAAGGCTTGATCGATGCTAGAGCCAACCTGTTGGAGAGAGGCGGTCCCTCCAACAAACGTGTTCATCCCAATGTCAAAGATAAAGGCAAAGGGAAGGTGGTTGCCCGTAAGTTTGACGGGGACTGTTACAATTGTGGCAAGCATGGCCACACGAGTAAGGACTGTCGTCAACCTAAGAAGAAGAAGGCTAAACAAGTTACCAACGTTGTCGAAAAGGATTTCGACAAATGGGACAAGGATGACTTGGCTGTTGTGGTGACCGAAGAAGTCGACCACATCGAGAATCGAGGTGGATGGTTCATCGACACCGCGCGACTACGCACGTCTGCGCCGAAAGATCGTTCTCCACCTACAAGGTCATTGAGGAGGAAGCTCAACATGGGGAACCAAGCTTGTCCGAGGTTGCCGGAGTTGGTGATGTGGTGCTCAAGATGTCGTCCGGCATTGAGATCACGTTGAAGGATGTCTGCGTGTCCGGACATTCGTAAGAATTTAGTGTCGGGCTCGATTCTAGTTAACAAGGGGTTTAGACTAGTTTTTGAGTCGGACAAGTTTGTCTTGACTAAGTTTGGGAAGTTCCTTGGTAGGGGTTATCTCACCGGGGGTCTTTTCAAATTGAATGTAATGGCTGTCTTACCGTGTACCCAAGATTGTTATGAATGAAAATGCATCTACTTCCTCTTACTTGACTGAGTGCTCTGATTTATGGCATTGTAGATTAGGACATGTTAATCTAAATGCAATAAAAAGATTAGTAAATTTAGATTTACTAAAGTTAAATGAAGTTAATACACAAACGAAATGTGAGGTTTGTGTGGAAGCCAAAATGGCTAAGTTACCGTTTCATTCGGTAGAACGGAGCACTAAGCCCCTAGAACTTATTCACACTGATGTGTGTGATTTAAAGTTTGTACAAACTAGAGGTGGTAAAAAGTACTTCATCACGTTTATTGATGACTGTACAAGATATTGTTATCTTTACCTTCAAGAAGTAAAGGCGAGGCTATTAAAGCTTTTAAAACTTGAGCACGGCCGAGAATCAACTAAATCCGTCGAATTAAGGCATTGAAGTGATAGGGGGAGAATATGTAGCTCGTTTGAAGCATTATGCAACGAAAATGGTATAATACATCAAACGACGCTCCTATTCACCTCGGTCTAATGGCGTTCTGAACGTAAAATCGAACACTTAAGGAGATGATGAATGCTTTGTTGATTAGTTCGAGGTTGCCCGAACTTGTGGGGAAGCTGTTTTGACGACCAACTACATCTTGAACAAAATTTCACCAAGAGTAAGGATGTCACTCCTTACGAGTTATGGAAAGGAAGAAAGCCATCGTGCAAATAACTTTCAAGTGTGGGGTGTTTGGCGAAGGTTGAGGTGCTCTTCCAAACAAGTTACAATTGGACCTAAAACGATCGATTGTATCTTTATTAGGTATGCACTTGAATAGCGGCGCCTATCGTTTCGATCCACGGCCGAGGTGCCGGATATGGTGTGGGGCGACGATTGAATCAAGGAATGCTATATTCTTTGAAAGTGTTTATCCTCAGAAAGACAAGGATAAAAGTGAAGTCGCCTCAGCAATAGAGCGATGGTGGCTTCGAGTTCTAAACCTTTGGAGGAAGAACCGATATCGCATAGCGATCGAGGTCCGATCGGAGGGTCGGAACCGAGATGAGGCGATGAAGTCGAACACCAAAGGATTTTGGTCCCGACTATATTATGTTCATGTTGGACGAAGAACCAACTTCGATCAAAGTAGCTTATACTCGGCGGACGGAATGCTCGGCGAGAGGGCGCTCAAAGCGAGATTGATTCCATTATGCAAAACCACACTTGGGTCTTGGTTAATTTGCCAAAAGGTTGTAAGCCCTTAGGATGTAAGTGGATCCTTACAAGAAAGTACAAGATGATGGATCAATTGAAAATATAAGGCCCGTTTGGTTGTCAAAGGGTTTAAACAAAGAGAGGGGTACGATTTCTTGATACCTATTCACCGTGACGAGGATTACGTCTATTAGGTGCTTCGGGAATTCTTGCTTTGCACAATCTTGAGATTCATCAAATGGACGTTAAGATTGCGTTTTGAATGGTGACCTCGAGGATGAGGTATATATAGAGCAGCCGAAGGTTTGTAGTACACAGTCGAGAGGCGGGTATGCAAACTCGTGAAGTCTCTATATGGTTTGAAACAAGCACCGTTACAATGGCACTTGAAATTTGACAATATAATGTTGGCAAATGGTTTCAAGATCAACGAGTGTGACAAATGTGTCTACATTAAGAACAACGATAATGGTTATGTTATAGTGTGTTTGTATGTAGATGACATGTTGATCATGGGTAGCAATACTCAAGTCATTAATGACACAAAGCGCGTGTTAAATAGAAATTTTGACATGAAGGACATGGGTTTAGCCGATGTGATTCTTGGAATCAAGATTCTAAGAAGATCGAGACGGAATTGTCTTGACATAATCTCACTCGACGTAGAAAGTGCTTAAGAAATTCAATTAGTTTGATAGTTTGCTTGCTAAGACCCCATTGGAGCTCAATGTTCACTTGAGTAAGAACAGGGGTGAACCTGTTGGACAAGAAGACTATGCTAAGATCATCGGGTGTTTGATGTATCTTACAAATTACACCCGACCCGACATAGCTTGCGTTGTGAACAAATTGAGTCGTTACAAGAGCAATCCAAGCAAGGAGCATTGGAAGGCTCTAGTGAGAGTTTTGAGGTACTTGAAGTATACTCAAAATCATGGGCTACATTTCACGAGATATCCCCAAGCTTGAAGGGTACTTGTGATGCCAATGGATATTTGACACGAAAGATTCACTTTCTACAAGTGGAGTGCGTGTTCACGATTGGGGTGGTCTTGTTTCTTGAGATCCACGAAGCAGGCGTGTATAGCCCGATCCACCATGGAATCGAAATTCATAGCTTTGGATAAAGGCGGTGAGAGCCGAGTGGCTCGTAATTTTGGAAGATATTCCATGTTGGTCTAAACCGTGCCACCGTGATGATTCACCGTGATAACCAAGCGGCAATTGAAGAGGCGAAAAGTGGTTTGTATAATGGTAAGTTTCGACATATCGTCGTGACATAATACCGTGAGGCATTTGATCTCAGTGGGGTTATATCGATTGACTATGTCAAGTCGATAGATAATCTGGCGATCCGTTAACCAAAGGGTTGAATCGGGATCAAATGATCAAGTTGCTAGAGGAATGGGATTAAAATCAACATCTTAAGAACAATCATAGTGGTAACCCAACCATGATGACCTGGAGATCCCAAGAACTTGGTTCAATAGGAGAACTAAGCTATAGGAGTTCGTGTAAACACTCGAGTTAGTCTGCTCCTAGAAAGCAAACGAGTGTTGAAAAATTTGCCTAGTGGTGAGGTTGAGTCGTTGACTCTTAATGATTCCTAAGATACCTCGAGGAGGTTGAGTATGGCAAGATACTAGGTAAAGAATCACCTATATAAGTGCGGTGGGGCCACTTCAAACAAAACACTTATGAATCCAAAGTGGATGTCCATGGCCAAATGGAATCAAGCGTGAGAACGGATGAGGTTGAGGTGTTAAAGTGTTAATACCATTGTCTCAGTGCATGTTGTGGGGGAATAGTTCAAGGCATCGTGTACACTAATCCGCCTGTGTACTCGATGGTACTAACTATGGAAGGTTCAAGGCCATAAACCACCTGTCCAAATATTTTAACATCTCTTGAGGAATGAGCTGTGTCTGCATACATGCATATGACTATTTCCACTCATGTGAGGGATTATTGGAAATCCGTGTATATATATATATATATATATTATATATGGTCAAGTTTCCAGGAAGCTACTTTGACCAAGATTTTTGTGAAATTAAACGGTATAGGATCGATCTACGTTTTGAGTAGATGATCGTGGTGTATTCACATTCTCAAATTCGATTTCGATGTGTGAGAAATAATGGATCAAAGTTGGTCACTTAAACATGGAGTTATGTGATTAAGGGATAAGCATGGATTAATTAATCCTTATCCCACATTGATTAATGTACCTTCATTAATTGTCTATATAAGTGGTTCATTGAACACTTAGTATAATTATGTGCACAAGTGATGGGTTTGGAAAGCCCACGCACACACTGCCGCCGCCGCCGCCGCCCGCCCGCCGCTGTTGCACAGTGCCCGCGCCGGCGCGCGCGCGCCGTGCGTGCGGCTCGACTCCGCTCGGCTCCGTTTCGGTTCGGTTCGGTTCCATGATCGTGGTCCGTGGATCGTGGATCTTGGATCTTGACAATTGATCTTTGGGTGGTCTTTGGGCTGTTCGTGGGCTTGCTTCGGGCTGGTTGGTGGCCCATTGCCCCATATTTTGGATCAATGTTTGATCGATCCCAAAGATGGAGTTGGGCCGAGGCCCAACTCGTGTAGTCCAATCCGTTGGGCTGCTGTGCGATGGAGTTGGTCCGAGGCCCAACTCGTGTAAGCCCAATCCGTTGGGCTGCTTGTGCACTGAAGAGGCGTCCGGATCGTCCAATGAACCCGACGTCGCATTGTCGGATTCGTCGTAACTATCGGTAACGTTCCGACATGATGGCTCTGCGGAAGCGTGCCCACGTTGTCTCCGAAACCGCCGTAAACCCTCTCGCACTCAATGGGGACATAACTCCGTAACACCCGACATCAATACGGTGTTGACTCGGCATGCTCCCATGAGGGGGCGACGCTATAAATAGGACATGTCTCCGGATTAGTCACCTCTTAAAAAGCATTCTAGCATACCTAAGAGCATTCCCGCATACATACTTTGTGTCCAGCTCGTCCTCGCCTCCGTCCGATTCACGGAGCTCGTTGGTCTGTGGTGCTTTGCCACCTACGAGACAGCTGCTGTTTCATCTTTGGGGACGATACGCCGTAACCGAGAGCACTACCGGGCGTATCTCGTCTTCTTGGAAAGAGGCCTCCTCGACTCGGCATCTAGAATACGGTTTTCTGTTTCTATTGTTTTTCTTGTTTTTTAAGTTCATTGTTAGTTTGATCTCCTTCTACTTTTCATTTTAAGTTATGTCGTCCAAAAGTTGTCTTTCGCATAATATTTTCCAACAATATATATATAGGAGAAATATATATAGATATAGATAACGATAAAGTGGTCTTTAGGCATAATAATTCAATTGTAAAATTATTAGACATTCTGTTAACAAAATAAATAGTAACTAATCAAATTCCCTCCCCGTGTTTGCTTGATTTTTAACTTCATGACAAATTCAAAAATTACCAGCATGTTGCTTATAAAATATTTTGTGTGCTTCCATCCAAATTTGATAAACTTTTTAATAAGAGCATAAATTCACGACAACAAGTACTTTCGAGTGTTATTTAAGTCGATCATTAAGCATATAAAAGTTGTTTTTACAAAAATTAACATTTGAGATGATCAACATTCATTAATAAATAAAACACGTATATTGCAAAACTTTTTAATGTGAGGATTTTGTACTTTTCAAAGTTTGCCGTGTAACAATTTTGAACTATACATTAATAAGTATATGTTGCCATTATTCTCAAATATAAGGAGACGATTGATGTGAATGATTAAAAATAGATAGGAATATGATGAATTTAGGAATAAAATAATATTTATTATGATAAGGTATGTTGAATGAATATGGGAATGAAATATCATTAGTTCATATTTTTATCTCATATATTAGATACCTTTTGTACTTAAATCAAGTTTAATGAGTAAAATTATGAATTACTACAATAAAGTTACCCTTGCATGTCTAAACTATACACACGTGTGTGCATAATTGGTTAGACATATTTTGCGTGTATATTATTGTCACTGTCCGACTTTGACGAGGATGGCTAAGCTAGGTTGCGATTTGGGGTGTGAGTTAAGAAGTGATAAAAATGGTATATTAGGATAATCCATCAATTGAAGGGACAGGTTTACCATTAATATATACTAAAGATCAACGATATCGAAAAAGATGATATACATAAAAGAGAAAACTTTAAAGTCATACAACTATATCCCTGTTTGCAGTGAAAAGGCATGTGAGATTCGTATATGTATATGAAGATGTGCACCCAATGTTTGCATTCTATTCGGTGACAACCAACTTCGCTCAATACTGTCATATTCCATCATCAATTCAACCTGCACATTAAAACGAGTAAGCAGGGCTGAGTACAAAGTACTCAGTGGACAAATACTAAATTTTTATAATTTAAATTATACTGTCCGAAAGTAATACACGAGGTTTTATTTGAAAGCCCCCGTGCTTACTAAATAATAAGATTGTCCGACCGGACAATTTCTCATCCGTATGATCCTTATCTACAATATCATGCGCCGTAGAAGGTGGCCACCTTCCACAGACGTTGTGATCGGTCGAGAGAAACTATTAGTGCACAGTCACCATAATTGGCTGACAAACCTTTCAACACATAGTTATCATCAATGTATCAGTTAATCTTTGCTAGCATTAAATATTAATTATCATTTTATTTCAAAGAAAAATATCATAAATAAAATATTTGTTATTTTAATTTTATATCTTTGAGGAAAAAACTGACAAGTCTGAATCGAACGATGCTTGACTCATAAAAACAGCGTCAATCCTTACATTAAAAAAAAAGGAATATGAAGCATCGCCACGTGGACTTCCATATTTCTTATATTTCGAAGGAGTATTGTTATTATTAATTTGTTAGGAAGAATTTCGACGAATCTCGATAGTTTGATTTAATAATTGCCACGCGAAGGGCATGTTCTCTTATCCTAAATCTGTTCGGGAATTCTTGACCTCATCTAATGATACGCAATGAATGTACAACAAAGCACGATCTGATCTACAATTAAACATCGATGAGCCCTATGAACACGTTGGATAGAGAACTTACGATTTACAATGCTTCCAAGCTTCCAATGAATCCTGCAAGGTTGTCTCCACAACTATGGTATCCACGTGTATGCAAATCCGATGCAGGAACAATTCCTCGGTATAAAGTTCAAGCAGAGAAAGCAAAGAAATCTCTGAATGAACTTAACGGTAGTTCTCTTAAAAATGATTTCTGTGTTACGTCTAATGTCTATTTCGTATATCTTTGACCTAATGAATAAATGTCTATATTTATATTAAATAGAGCAGCCCATTAAAGCTCTAGCTTATATGAGCTTTTATTCTTTAGTCAGCTTTAATTAATTAATAGTCAAACCATTAATTAAGTAAAGCTCATATCTAATTTAGCTCATATCTTTCAATCTCCCACTTGGACTAATATTATATAACTTACCGTGCACTATGCATACCCTTGAGCGGATTTAACAATACACTTGATAGTGTGACCCAATAGGCCCCATTACAAGCGATGATCTAATCAAAGTCTCACAAAACTCTGAATGCGTTGTGCAAATAACTCGATATATGACTGACGCTTACGTGGAAAACGATAAACAAACCTTTACATGAAGTTTATGTAATATCCTTTCATTCATGACACACTCGATTGAGCCTAGGATTTTGCTATGTATCATCCCAATAGCTCAATCATTTTTCTCATCTTTATTATAAGACTCGTATGATCATATTCAATTACTTTAATTGAATATATCTCTTACATTATTAATGATTTTATGGTCGAATAATATAGAGAAAATGAGTGCTCACCCGAAATTTCAATCGAGGAATGAATCACATTCTTGGCTCAACTACCATTTTCATTTGTTTCATTATGCACCCAATCCAAGCCGTGTCTTGCCACTCACAAGCATTGTCATTGGTCAAAGTACATCACTCAACAAACAAAATGTGTAATGACCTCAAGTCTAAGGACTATTACATACTCCACACACTAAGAAATCGTAGACATCTAACAAACGATTTAATAGCAGGGTATACCAATACTCTCCAAAGTATTCATGTGTCCATCACGGATATCAAATATCTCGTAGTTGCGAGAACCACTACATTTTCTAAGAATGTGATGCAGATCACATGCTAACCTATGACATATCATCAATATCTCATTCTTGATGATCATTGGTTAGGGCTATTTTAGAATTATACTATATTATTGATGTCTCACAGCAAAAATGACAGTAATAATTTAAGGGAACAAATAAGAGAATAACGACAAACATCAAAATAATTATTCTATTGAAAGCACAAAACCCATAGATAAAACATTATATTCGATTGTGATCAAAAGTAAGTATGTCTCAACTAATGAGTTTCTAAAACATACAAACTTTAAACTCCCACTGAATCAAAGTCAATTTCCACATGTCTAACATCCAAGCTCTCAAAATGGCTTGGTAAAAGGATCAGCTAAGATATCGTCAGTGGGTACTCTTTCTAATTTCACATTACTCATTTCTATTATTTCTCTAATCAGATCATATCGTCTTGGAACATGTTTGTTTCTGTTTGGAAACTAGCATCAGTGTACCTAGTCACGGATAGCTCTGGTTGTCCACCATAGCCCCAACAATCTATTAGGTCCATCCCGATAGATTTTGATCCTAAGGATGTAGGATGCCTCACCGAGATCCTTCACCATAAAGGATTTAGACAGCCAGTCTTTCACGAATTGCATCATGGATCGGTCGCTCCCCATAATCAGAATGTCATCGACATATTTGACTAGGTAGACAACTTTTCCATTCTCGCGCTTACTATAAACGCATGGGTCCTCTTTGCTTCTGACAAAGTCAAACAATTTGATAGCTCACAAAACAAATATTCCAACTCCTCGATGCTTGCTAAGTCCATAAATGGTTGTACTCGATGCATCGAGCCACATCTTGAATCGATTATCGACACCGCTCAAGATAGGTCTTAGGTTCATCATCATCCGACTCGACTTCATCATCTTGGTTCTCAACCATTAGATTCAGTCTTTGGGGTGCACGACGAGTCCTCTGTGGTCTATTGAGTCGGGTTGTTTGCGTAGTTCATGTTGTTCATTCTGAACGTGAGTAGGCTCCTCCGTGTTAACTTCCTTAACATTTTGGAGATTCTCAAGAATTTCCTCATGAATTTCTTGAGGTGGAGGTGGCACAACTATTGTGTCATCTTGTATTTGATGAGTCTTATTGTCTTGAGTGGCCTCTAAGAGTCATTTCCTCCCAATAGATCGTCAAATACTCCCACCGAATTCTTGTTCACACTATTGAACAATCGTCATCATCCGTGTTGTTTTGTGGTTCTCTAATTTCTTCAAGATTCTACCTCATTGTGACCTTGTTCCTTGGAAACATAGGAGTCTTCAAGAAACGTCACATTCCTAGAGATGATCACCATGTGATCTCCAGGTGAGTAGAATTCATATCCTCTAGTTACCTTAGGATATCCCACAAGACAACATTTCTCACTATTCGATTCCAACTTATCAGTCAGCATTTTCTTAACAAAAGCAGGACAACCCCAGGTCCGCAAATAGTTAAGATTTGCTCTTTTCCCATATTTTATCTCATATGGTGTTTTCTCAACTGATTTGGAAAGAACCCTATTCAAAATATGAGCAGCGTTAAGTAAGGCATGGCCCCAAAGGAATAAAGGGAGACTAGCGAAACTCATCATGGATCGAACCATATCTAATAAGGTTCGATTTCTTCTCTCGGATACACCATTCAGTCATGGTGTTCCCATAGGTGTCCAGTCTGACCGGATTCCATGTGATTTCAAGTAATCAAGAAATTCTTGGCTTAAGTATTCCCCTCCTCGATCTGATCGAAGATTCTTGATACTTTTACCAAGTTGTTTCTCGACTTCTTACTTAAAATCTTTGAACTTATCAAGATCTTCAGATTTGTGTTTCATCAGATACACATACCCAAACCTTGAATAATCATCAGTAAAAGTAATGAAGTACGAATATCCACCTTTTGCTTGAGTTGGAAACGGTCCACACACATCTGAGTGGATCAACTCTAGCAATTCTTTGGCACGTAACCCTTTCCCAGAAAATGGTTTCTTAGTCATTCTCCCTTTGAGACATGATTCACAAGCACTATATGATTCGAAATCAAATGGTGTGAGATATTCCAATTTTCTCAACCTTGCTATCCTTTTCTCATTAATATGACCAAGTCTACAATGCCAAAGATAAGTAGCATTATTCGTATTACTTAGCTTAGGTCGTTTGTTTTGCACATTGAGAATATTTCGTTCACATTCAAGCATATATAAACCATTCGAAAGAAAAGCATTTCCATAAAACATTCCATTAAAAGAAAACATGTAACAACTGTTTCCAAAATGGAAGGAAAACCCTTCAATGTCTAACATAGGAATGAAAATAATATTCTTTGAAATAGCAGGAACAAAATAACAGTTATGTAAATATAGTCTATATCCCAAGGAAGATCTAATCTATAAGTCCCCACGCTGTCGGGACAACTCTTGCTCCATTTCCCACGCGTAGGTCCACCTCCCAAGGATTCACTTTCTTGTTGTCACTAAGCCCCTGCACATTATAACAAATGTGTGAGCCACAACCGGTATCTAATACCCAAGAATGTGAATTATTTATAGACATATTTATTTCAACGACAAACATACCGAGCTACCACCCATCGCACTTGTGCCTTGAATTTTAGGCGCTCTCTTCCAAGCCCCTTCTCATGACGTATCAGCACTCATCCTTTGTCAATGTCGGCTTCTTCTTATGAGCCCTCCACTCTTCTTAGGCTTAAAGACATCGATGCCTTTTTGTTGTTTATCTTTTGTTTTTCTTCACTTTGGAAGATTGAATGTAAGAGCTCACCATGAGCACGTGATTTTCCATCCAAGTAGAGGACTCGTAAGTCTTCAACATGTTGTGAAGATCACCAATCCCACCTTTGTGTTGTTCATATTGAAATTCACTATGAAATTCGCAAATGAACCGTGGCGATTACAAAACCAGTTTGTTGAGACATTGGTCGGCAGTCGCTCAATCGATGTCGACCTCTCAATCAATCCTATCATCTTCAATACATGTTCGAGAGATCTTGCTCCTATCATGAAGCGTGCACTTGAAGAGATCCCTGAGTATTTCAAACTCCAATGTTTGTGCTTGTGAGGCAAACAAACTCTTCAAGTGCTGAATCATTTCATAGGGTTGCATGTATTCATGTTGCCTTTGGAGTTCCAAACTCATAGAAGTCAACATAATACCTTGAGCCGACATAGCATCATTGACACGCTGTCGTTTAGCGTTCAAAATAAATTTATAACCTATTGCCCATCACAGGCGTAGCCAGCGATAAGTGTAGGGTCGATCCCACGAGGAGTTGGTGTAGCAATCTCTGATATCACGATGTCACTTAAAAGGAATGAGAGTAGTGTAATTATCTTGATCACTATAAGTATGGCTAAAGTAACCTGAAACAAACTCAAAGGGAATATCAAATAATAAGACGAGTCTGGCTTGAGCAACAACTTCGTGAAGACGATTAACACTCGGTCATAGGTGCAAAGGTTTTCACTACATGACATGCATCAACCGGTTATAAGAGACATACGTCGTGACCCGTTATCACGCGTCACGCCCACGACGCACCCCTCCAAATCTATCATTTCTGTGTAAAGAAGTGTAAGGGACACCCTATGCAAACTATCTAACCTCGTAATGCCCACGCATCGAGGACACCTCAAGACATGCAAGCCTACGAGCGTTATGATTTAGATGGACCGGTATTGGCAAAGGCAAATGCTAGGACTACTCCAACTCGCCCACACCGTCAGACTACTTGGGGTACGGACACCCGACACCTTAATCTAATTATTACTTGCAACCTCCCTTACCCACTATGTTATTTACAACTAACACACCGAGTTTGGTTAAGTTATATATTGCTCAGGACCTAGTGCTTCGGGAACACAAGCATGCAGATCGTAATGCCCTACTTAGACCTCTCGAGTTATATTAATCATGCTTCGCTTAGTTATGCCCAAACCAGAATAAAGACTTAGACAGACATAAAATAAACAAACATGCAACAGTTAATTGAGACCATCATAAAAGGGAAACAACTTACTATTACTTGAATGAAATAAACGGCGAGCCCAAAGTGCCATCGCAAAACATACGAAAAGCGAATATAAAAGTGTTTGCCTCGAAGGGACTTAATGTATGTGATGGTGTGGTTCGTGAGAAGGAACGAGAAAATGCAGCGAATGATGATGATAATGATGACACGCACAAGTCGCGTATTCATCCTATATTTATAGGCCGAGAGAGATCGGCGATGGTTATGGCCCATGGGCTGGACCATCCGTTAGGGCTTCCTTGTTGATCGGCGTTATTTCCTTGCCCAGAGGGATTTGAGATGATCTCCTCCGGATTTTATGGGATTTGGCCTGAGCGCGCATCCTTTCCGGATTTACCTTGATTCACCCCGATCCCGCGTATCTTGCCCATCACCTCTCTCTTTGTCTTCTCTTGCCCTCCTTCTTCCTTCTTTCTCTTCTCTCGGTTTCTTCTTGCCTTCTTCACTTGCGCTAGCCCATCAGTGATAAACGCGTATTTTACACGTTTATAGTTGATATTTGAAGATGAGTTTAGCTCGCTTAATGTGCGTTTATGTATCGATTCTTAATATTTTATCTATTTCTAGAAGATCTTGCGCTTGGGTGTTCCTTCGACGCTTTGTAGGTTTATATGTTGATAATCGAAGCAAGGAACAGCGCATCGAGCAAATGATACAATCTGCCATGATTCTAGCGACCGACTTAGCGGTCGCTAGGCCGGCCGCTAGGAAACACGCGAGAACCCAGTGAGTCATGACCGCAACCTCGTGCCCACGAGCGAAGCTTGGCGCCGAGAACTCATCGACAATTTCTCGCGACCGGTGCGGAATTGCTAGCGATCGCTAGCCGGTCGCGAGGTGCCATCGAGCGCAAGGAGGGTCCGCGAGCGAAGAAGAAAGCGAGAGACGGCTCATGGTCGAGCTAGCGATCATGAGAAGCGATCGTGTTGGCGGCGCGCGCAAATTAGGTTTCCACCCTTTTCTATAAATAGGCGAGAGCCCTTGCGCCTAATGCACCCGAGACGCCCTGCACTTATTTTATTCGCTTTTCCTCGCTTTTCTGACTTTTAGTCTTTAATCTTCTTTAGTTTAATTCTAGTATTGTTTTCCGTTGTTCTAGTTTAGTTTATCGTTTCGTTATCGATCGGAACGTTTTGTCCGATCGTTTTTCGTTGTTTTCCGCTCGTCGCTTGGGATTGGATTCAAGACCAACCATTGTTCATCCAACGCTTCCCTACGGGTTTTATATATTTAATTTCCGTTTCTATGGTTAAATCGTATTTTATTCCGCTTATTATGTCTCGCTAGTTTTCCGCTCTAATCTTGGGTTTGCATGATTCGATCCTATATGTTGTGATTCTCGCTATTGTTATTTACCTTCCAAGCATTGATTCATGATTCGATTGTGCTTATTTATATGTGTTGATTTGATCAATCTTAATGCATATCTAGTTGTCGGTTAATTACGTAATTGTATTAATTGTCAATCGTTATCGAATGCATGATCTGAATGAGCCTTGAGTCGAATCGAGATAGGACATTCGTAGGAAGCATATTCTTAGTGATCCTTTTGGAGTTGCTTATTTTCCTCTAGACGAATCGTGATAGGAAAATTAGTAATCAATCGCCGCAATTGTCGTGAATCAAGTTGTTGGTTATATATGTGATCTTCCGTCTTATGCGGATTAAAGCGGTTAATAATAAGCGGGATAAACATCGTTGTGGATAGGATTGGTGCATCCCTAGATTAGTCTTTCTTCTTAGTTATCTTCCGTGATTTTATTGCTTTATTTTATATTTCGCTTGTTACCTTTGCTTTGGATTAAATTAAAGCCCCAAACCTATCACCCAAATTACGTGCTTGGATAATGATGAATTGTCGTTGAGCTAGCTTCTATGTTTTCGTGATACAATCTACGTGGATACGATACTTAACTACCCATACTTACACTTTTTACGTGTGAAAAGGAATGATCAATCGCCTAACCTCACGGAGATGTGATTGCCCATTTCCTCCCCCGCCTTGCCCTCAGAGACCAAAGTGTCCTCCCGCACACAAAACACAACAAGAAAGACACAAAGACTCGATCTAGACCTGACAAGACACGTAAAAAGAGCACAAAACTTGGGCTCGTCAATCATCAACGTGCTTCTTATGAGCAATCCAACAAACGAGGCATACTCGAGAAAGCTCATCGGGGATGGTACTGATTGGTTTGTCCAAGACATACTCAATCTTATCCGTCCTTAACACCATCGCGCAGACAGCGTAGCTAATCCGGATAGTTTGACCCAGTCAACAAATTTGTTTCCACCAAACATTTATATAACATAGTCGACATCGAATCGAACGAAAAATAAAGAAATAGCAAATTAGAACAAAGTAAACACAGATCACAATCGTATCACTAATCAAACAAGTTTATCAGATTGATTAGCTCCCACTAATTTTAACATATATTGCACCCCAAATGCAAAATACGGATTTATAATAAATATAAATCTTAGTAATCCAAGATCTAAGTCAATATTATTGTAGCCTCTGCGAGGGCTGATGACTACAAATAATATCACTCAGTAGGGCTCAAAGCCAATTGCAGCGACAGTTTTGCATCGATTAAGTCTGCATCATTGCAGCCTCTGCGAGGGCTGATGACCACAATAATGACACTTGGTCGGTTTTGAATCCGAATGCAACAACAGTCTCAACTCTTGGTTTATTAATCCAATTAATATGCATCCACTAATTATTTTGATCGCTTTGCCTGTTTCAAAATAATTAAGCAAATCAACCCCATCACACGATGCCAATCATGCATCTATGAATGAGCCTTTGCCTTGTCGATTTCGAAGTAAACACTTTGGTGTAAAATTCTTGGACGAAAGAGGCTAGGATTCTCACACAATTATGATGGACGATGCATTTTGTTTCAAAAACTAGACTTGTATTTAGTGGGGATAAAACATGTGTAATAACCCAAAAAAATTTAAAACTTTTGTTTGTGATGTTTAAATCACTTATATGTGGTTCTTAGACCTTAATTATGTTTAAGGTAACCAACGAAGCTAATTAGAATCGATTCGAGATCGAAAACTAGAGAAATAAAAACTAGTGACTAGTCCCACCTGGATTAGGGTTTTCTCAATAGCCTGAACATAGAATAAAAGAACGAGAAATCGAGAATGAATCTTAACGAATGGATTTCATTTCTAGAATCCTCTCGCGAAAACATGTGATAAGCGAAAGAATGAAAATTTTCGAGCATACTTGCCCGGTCAGTCTTAAAAGCACTATTTACGAGCCGGATCAATTTACAATCCGTGCTAATCATGAAATTATTATAAACATTGAAATAAGTCATTTTAAGACTATTTAAGAAAATAAAACCTTAAGGTTCTGTAATACTCCGATCTTCCTTAATAAATTTATTTTATTTTATTTTTACTTAAAAGCTTAAATGGTTTCTCAACAGAATTTAAGAACATATCTCCTTTAATTCCAACAAAAGAATCTACCACATTTTGTATAATTTAATTCATTTAATTTTAATGATTTGCAATATGAGATTAGATGCAATTGATCGAAAAGGGTGAATTCATTTTGATACTTTAATCTTAAATTACCAAGCTTCCTTTTTGCTTGTCCATGGGCCTTAAATGTGGTGGGCCGAAAATAGAGGGGAAACCCAGTCCCTTATTAAAGTGTAGACATTTTGGCAATTAATGGACCATTGATAGTTGATTAAATTAATTATTATTAGAATTGAATGGAGTGGCTTCCTCCACATCACCTCATTTCTCTCTCAAATACCCACACCCTTTGACAGAACACTTTACCTTGTTTCACCTGTCTCCAAATCGGTAACGTTCTCTCCATTTTTCTTAGTTCATTTCTTTTTCATTTTATAACAGTTTTCTTAATCCCAGTCATCCATGCATCATCTGTTTATGCAGAAACAAGCAATAACAAAATCCATTCCTCTATCTTGAACAAGAAATACTACAGTGAGTTATGTTTCTTCTCTGCCTTATTTTGAGAAAGATCAATGCTAAGATTCGAAAATCATCAATACACATTCAATATATACATGTTTTCCAGAGAAGCTAGATTTACAAACCAAGCGTGCAGATAAACTTAATAAAAATAGAACCAAACAAAACAAATGAACTTAATCAGACATCAAAGAAAAGGGCTTTTGTGTGTCATTTGTGTATGTGCTTGCGAAGAAGCAGAGTTGTGCGTGTGTGTGCGTTGATCTCGCACCGAGAGAGAGAGAGGGGATGGGGTTGAGGTCGCGGCGGCGATGGTGTAGCACGCCTACCGGTGATGCGCCCCGATCGAAGACGATGGTGGCGGCGGCGATCTCGCCGAGAGGGGAAGAGGAGGAAATTTACAGTGTGTGTGTACATATGTGTGTGCACCGCGTGAACCGCGTGAGAAAGAGAGAAGGTGCGATGGCCTCAGCGACGGCATGCCTCAAAGAACGACGGCGTCTTGGCGGAGGCCGAGGGAAACGACGATCCAGCGTGAGGCGGGTCGTCATGCGTGAGCGAGGAGATGAGAGAGAGAGAGAGGAGGTCTTGGCGGCGGCGACGACCACTGACTTGCCGACCGGCGGCGTGGCGGTCGGAGATGGCGGCGGTGGCGGTGTGTGTGCGCCACGAGTGTGTGTGAGGCAAGAGAGAGAGAGAGACATCAAAAAGGGGAGGCTGCTAGGGTTTTAAATTTAGTTGTGTGTTGGGCCTTAATTTCATATGGGCCGATTTTTAATAGGTATGGGCCAAATATAGTTGGGCCCTTGTAATAAATGGTATGGGTCTTTAGAATTAATTGTTATGGGCTTCTGAAATTAAATTAATATGGACCTTTAGAATAAATTGCTATGGGCTTCTGAAATTAAAATGATATGAGCTCTTGAATTAATTGAGTGGGCATTTAATTAAATTAAAGATGGGCTTAGACTTATTTTAAATGTTGGGCTAAATGTATAAATGGATAATGGACTTGAATTAATTACTTCTAGAATCCATTAAATTAAATTAAGGATTGAATTAATTCCATATTATTTAAATATGAGGTTTAATTCTAATAATTAAATTTTGAGATTTATTTCTTAATTAATTAAATAATAATCTAAATATCGATTATTTAGAGTGAGCTAATTAAATTCATTAGATTGAATAAAGTCTTTTTTTTTTGAAATTGAATAACATAATTAATTAATTATGTTAAGGGATAAATTGAGAATTATTCTTTTTAAGTGATTTGTTTATGTAACGAGATGAACCTTGTGTAATTTGTTACAAAGGTGTGATTGGAAACAAATCCTAATTAGTGGATTTCTAAGATGAATTAAATTAATTTGATTGATTAATCAAATATTATTAGACTTTTAATTGACCCATTTAATTAATATTTAATTATGGATTTACTTAATTAAATTGGAGATTTAATTAAGTAATGAGTTGATTATGTCAAATAGATGATTGAGAAAATATTATTTAAGCAACTTTAATTTATAGAACGATTGTTAGAAGTTGATTAATTTATAAGAAACCTTTATCGATTGTGTTATATAGATATGGGTTTCTCTGATAGAATATGTGGGACGTGTGAGGCGAGAAACACGGCAAGAAGATGATAGTGACGAATGAGGTATTGGAGCTCGAAATCGCTGATACGCTGCTCATAAACCATTTAAGATTAGTTATAAACTTAGGATTCATAAATTATACGAAACGACGTGAAGAAACATCGATGGGGAGAATGCAACGACGAAGTGTCATCTTTCGTCATGGCGAGACAAACTCAATAGACGATATATAGATTGTTAATCGAGTCGATCGATAACGAAAATCCTAAAACCGTAAACTCTAAGACTTAAAAACATCGAGTTGTCGAATCTTAATGATGCTTACCAAAAGAAACGAATGACGATTAAATTATATTTCTTACGTTGATAAGGTCCAGCGTGGACGTGACGAAAACGACAAGGATCGCTAGTAGGTACTTCAAGAAGGACAATTCTTGAGGTGGGCTCTCTTGAAACAAAAATGATATGCATATCTATCTCAAAACATGATTTACAAAAGCTTTATGAAATATTATTCCATGAACTGTTATTGACTGCCAAATGTTTATGTTTTGTTGTGATCCTATCTGAGGTTGGTATATCCAACGTGGTATGAGAATGAGTTGGTCCACCAACGTTAAAAAAGGGTAATGAGTTGGTCCACCAACGTTAAAAAAGGGTAACGATCGGATCCGACTTAGTTGAGGACTAACTCGGATTGTGTACACGTGTGACTGTGTGTTAAGGTTAGCTACCTCGACCGGTCACGACGACTATGTGTAGGTGGCCACCTCCATAGTGCGCGAATGAAGGAAGGAATGAATGAATGAATGATCAGATATGGAACAACGTGGATAAAATAGTTCGGCCGAACGCTTTTGGAAAATGATAAAATGTTTGATAGGCATGAGTCTTTTAACTAAAATCCTCATGTGCTATTGTGGGCAGTTCAATAACTTTTATAAAGAAAATATTTTCGGCAATGAGTCCACTGAGTACTTTTGTACTTAGCCCTGCATCTCGTTTTTGATGTGCAGGTTGAGCAAGGATTGATGATGGGTGCGAGGCGGTGCTGAGTGGTAGTAGTGTGTTGCTTTAATTGAAAGGATTTCTAGAACCTTGAGCATGTATCGTCATATACATGTTCACACGTTTATTTGCTGCCTAACTCTGATATTGTTTGGTATCTTTTGATTATGACTGCTTTTATATCGTATTGAACTTGAGGTCGTACCTCGTTCCTTGAATTGCGCCTTGATTGGGTTATATTTGAACCTTGAAATTTTTTGGTAAGTCCTTCTGTGACTTGAGGTGGTATTGATACAACTTATTCCTTTCAGTCTATGTATTTATTCGCAATTGATTGGTTAATCTTATTGGTTTAAATATATATATCCGCTGCATTTATCATACCAGTGACGATCCATATGCTCCGTACTTTTTAGAAGTCGGGTCGTCACAAAGTGGTATCAGAGCACTTGTTCGCTCTGAACCCTAGAAACTCTTTCCTTGGATCTTAAATTGAAAGTTGAGTCTTGAAACTGTTGGTATTTGACTGCCACTACACCGCACTCCATCGTCATCCTGCTCAACGAGGAAAAAGGTAACTATCTCAATTGGAAGTTGTTTAGAATTGTGGAAGTTACTTTGAAATGGTGAAAGTTGTTTTGAAATGATGGAAGTTTATGAAATGTGAAATGGACTTACAAAAGTCGCATGGTTTTGAAGGTTGAAATATGTTTGAAAGGAGAAAAGTCTCAAAGTTTCAAATGGAGTTGTTGTTTCCAATGATTTTTTTTTTTTTAAAAAAAGAAGGAATGATTGAAATTGAAAAGTTATTTTTTTTTAAAATGATATGAGAATATCATTTATCGCAATATATGTTATGAGTTGTGTTTACTCTTATATGCAAAGCATGCTAGAGGCATAATGTAAATGAGTATGTTTCCCCATGAGAACATAGACTCTTAAGACGCATGATCCCTATCACACCAACTTAGTATAAGAACATAAGGTATCCCCGATTGAAAGGAATACTAAGGAAGAACGAGAACATAGAAATTATAATAATCCCGATCTCGACGGATCCGAGGATGACAACGCGACGAGTCTATGATGACGAAGCGTTTATTGTTAACGGAGGTTCGCACTGCTATGAATCACAACCTCTCTATGTGAAGGAATTTCGAACACTAAACGTGCTATTGCTATCGTGGCAATAACGAAGAATCAAAGCATAACGTTAAGAAAGTATGTATAAAAGAAAGATAGAATTTTGAGTATTGAACGATATGATCGAATGTTATGATTCGAATGGAAATAAGGAATTCATAACCCAATGAGAAATGGTGACCACTTAGCCATTTCCAAGGATAGACATTGAAAGTCTGTTTCTATCCTAAGAGACCATACGCCTCTCTTTCCAAGACCAAATTATGAAAGTAGTTTCATAAGAACTTAGGAATATAGGATATAAGATTGTGGTTCTGGACGATTTTACGACTAGAAGTCTTTTATTTTATAAGAGCCACATCGAGAAGGTGGTAAGTTCCTACCGTTCCTACCCGATGTACTGAGAAGACGACGTCGGTGAGTTCTTAACGCACTTCATACGTCACTGAGCTGCTGCACATGTTCGTGGTACGGTCAAACTACGACGGTGTACTCCGACTGATTGCAATACTGCCACCCAAGGCAGGGGTATACACGCGAGATATCATCTGAATACATATATCTTCGCCGAGAAAGCTTCGATCTTGAGGTGGACTTGCTCCGTTCCGTCGACCACCGAACTATGTATTCATGGTATACGGAGTCTGCACCTTGCGGACCGTATCTCATCGAGCGAGAATATACCGCATGATGAGAATTATGAGTGGCTTCACCTGCAGGCATTTTGTTTGGCATCCGACAGACCAGATTCTTGTGCTGGCGTGGCGGGAGCATGTTCGAGGTCGGACCTTCCGTCCCCGCCACTCACTTTTCCGGTCCTACCACCGTGGGTTCCATCCCGTCATTACTCGCCCAGACTATCGCTGTCGATCATTCCATGCCAGCACCCACCTCTACCTACCGGCATTTCCCAGTGCAACCGCCACCCGTACGGACCCATGTACCACGATACTGTAGAGATTGACGAATCACATGCTTAACTACATGCGCCGTGAGAGAAGTTTGTGCCCATCTTGCTGCTTCTCCGTTTCCAGCCAATACCTATGAGGAGATCATGGCTGAGCCCGCCGAGACTTAGCTACTATGGAGGAAGCTAGAGTCATTATAATCCTAGAGACCGTGATTCCCACATTCAATGCTGAGGTCAAAGAGGAGTAGGACCTAGAGGAGGATCCTGAGGAGGACCTGCCTGCTGACAATGAAATGGAGGAAATTGATAGTACCCAAACTTCCGGTCCTGACTCCGACACGCTGAGCCCTAATTATACCCTGGGCGATTATGGATCTAGTTCTTAAGACTAGATAGTGTTATATTTATATACTTTTGTATATCTTGTGATGCATGCGAAAACGATAAGTCGTTTCGACATGAACCCATATTTTGATGACTTCGGTAGCGTTTATATTTTTGTACGCACCGTGATTAGGTATGTGGAGGATGCTGATATTAGTTTTGGTAATATCATACTCCGTACCTGGCCCTATTTTGTAAATCTCAAAAACGCTGATGAAAATCCTCGTAGAGGCATTTGATTTGATATGATGATAGCTCATCGAGAGCCATTGGTTTTGATATCGTATTATATGATGTTCGACGATGTGCTAGACTTACGTGTATGATTATATATATATATATATATATATATATCGCTAATACATTTATGATCCAGATGGATGGCATAAGAAGATACTTGATTGCGTGTATTTAAGAAGTATAGAATGCCGACGAGAAGGAAACACCGCGAGGTTACACCCGAAGGAGAGGACACCCCTCTACCACCAATACCGGCAAGAAGGATTGAGGAGCTAATCCTTAGATAGAATCCGCTAACCTTCAATGGGACTTGGAATCCCGTGAATGTGGAACTATGGATTCGTGCGCTGTACCAAACCTTCAATTTCCTTCCCTGAACCTCTCAAGAACGCTTGTCATGCGTTGCTTTGCAAATGACCTGCGTCACCGATTTACGGTGGGAGGTAAAGAGAAAGACCTTATATGAAGAGGAACTAGAAGCTTACACCTGGGAAGAGTTCAAGGAGGAAGTGTACGAGGAGTATATTCCTAAGAGCTACCGTAAGAAGAAAGACCACGAGTTCTACAATCTATGACAAGGAAAGACCATAGTCACAGACACTGTTGTGCATTCGTGAGATGCCGCGGTATGTGCCTCAGTTGGTCGACAATCGACGAGAAGAGGATCGAGAAATTTTGGGCGGAGTCCGCCATGAGATCGGTGTCGCTAGTGGGTCACGAAATCGACTTACCGTGAGGCCCTCAGTCGGGCATTGGACATCGAGGCTGCTATGCTTGAAGACAAGATTGTCGCTATGCATCCCTCGAATCATCAAGGGGATCGTGGGAAAAGGAAGTGGGAAGGACCCCACCAAGGACAAGGATCCAACACTGGCCAGGCCGACAGGAGGCCATGGCAAGGAAATAACGTGCCATCTGAGCACGGGCAAGGAAATGGACGCACTATGGTACCCGCACCTGGCAGGGGAAACCAGAAGTTTATAAGGCTCCCTGTGTGCCCAAAGTGCCATAGGAATCATAAGGGGGCATGCGCATTCACAAATGACGGATGCTTCAAGTGTGGCCAGAAGGGCCACTACTCCAGGGACTTTCCTGGGATACGCCAAGGGGGAAACGACCGTCCCAATGTGCCCAACCAAGTCCAACCGATCCGGGCTATTCAAGCCCAACTGTTCCAACAACAGCCCCCGGTCTAGTACTATCAGCCAAATCAGCGACCATACCAACCACGGCGACAACGACGACAACAATGGCGGCAACCCCGAAGATGGCGATCGACAAAGAATAAACCGCGGCCACACAACAAACAACAACGAAGAAAGAACAACAACAACAACATCATCAACAACAAAGAACCACCACATAAGCGGGGCCTACGCCAACCAAGAAAGTGAGTTCCGCGAGTCGAATGAACCAAGGAAAGTTGGCGGTATGAGAATACCTCCAATCACCGTTATCCTCTTTGTTTGATATTGGCGCCGCGTTCTTTTATTCTTTGTCAAGCATCGTGGGAACTTAGGATTAGATCCTAAACACGTTGAACAAATCATGAGAATATCTTCTCCAAGGTAGGCATAAGAACGGTAACCCACATATGCTCGAACCTAGAACTTGGACTAGGCTCACTTAAGGTCTCGACAGATAACCTTCAAGTCATACCTATGACAGATGTGGACATAATCCTAGGAATGGATTGGTTGACCGAACATAATGCCACCATCCTGTGTAATGAAAGGAAAAATTTCTTTCCAACATCCCGGAGAGAAACCTACAGACTTTCACGGGATTAGCATGGGGAGGAGAGTCCCAATCATATCCGCGCTAAAAGCAAGGAAGTTGCTGAACAAGATAGAGAACCATGCGTACCTCGTCTATCTTCAGGAGGAAGACCAGAATGAGAGGAGGATAGAAGACGTCCCGATCGTGAAGGAAAGACTCGATGTATTTCCAGACGAACTACCGGGATTACCACCAAACCGCAGTTGAGTTCACGATTGACCTCGAACCGGGTTTTGTCCCGTGCAAAAGCCCCATACCGGGACGGCACCAAAAGAACCGGAGAGTTAAAATCCAAATTGCAAGAACTCTCGAGTTAGGTTTTATTAGACCTAGTGTGTCTCCATGGGGAGCACCTGTCCTTTTCTTGAAAAGGAGGATGGTACACTGAGGAGGTGCATAGACTATCGAGAGTTAAACAAGATAACTCTTAAGAATAAGTATCCCTTGCCTCGAATTGACGATCTGTTTGATCAACTTAAGGGAGGAGGAGTCTTTTCAAAGATAGATCTAAAGTCGAGATATCATCAATTAAGGATTAGACCATAGGATGTACCTAAAACGGCTTTCCGTACAAGATATGGTCATTTCGAATTCATCGTTATGCCCTTTGGACTTACAAACGCCCAAAGCGGATTTATGGATATCATGAATAGGGTATTTCACCCGCATTTAGACAAATTTGTCCTAGTATTCATAGACTATATCCTAATATACTCAAGAATAACCAAGAACGCCAAGAGACCTGGAGGACCGTGGTCTTATGAACGCTGAGGCAAGAGCAACTCTTCGCCAAGTTTAGCAAGTGTGAGTTTTGGTTAGGCGGCGACATTTTAGGTCACATTGTGTCCGGGAGAATCAAAGTAGACCCCTCAAGATTGATACAGCCGAGAATGGGAATCACTAAAGAACCCGAATGAAATTGGAGTTTCAGAGGACTTGCCGGCTACTATCGAAGATTTATCGAAGGATTTTCAACGATAGACCGACCCATTGTAGGGAAAACATATGTTTAGCCCTCGCCCCGAGGATCTATCTTGGATATTTAATTCACCATACATTGATTATATACCTAGTATGCGTCTATATAATTAATTGCAACACGTAGGGTTTTTCGTGTTTACCTTTGATCCGCCGGGTGGATCGGGATGAACGGATCGAACGGATCGAGCGGATCGAGACTCGTGCTTTGACCTTCTGGACTGTATCCCGATTGCCCAATCTCCAACGTCGAGTGAGGACGATCTATGGAGAATGCTTCGAAAAATCACCCAACTCCCTCTTGGCACAATTTTCGAAAACCCTCTTGAAAGCTCTAGGGTTGGATGAAAATATGCTTGGTTAATTATGTGAGCATTCACCTAGACTTTATCTCATACCTTATATTTATAATGCACTACCTTAATCCCATATGGAAATTACCATAATCCTATATGGAAATTACTATAATCCTATATGGAAAAATACCATACTCCTAGGATTATTACCATACTCTCAGGATTATTACCATAATCTTATATGGAAAGGATCTATGCATATACCATAAATATAATTAACATCCTTGTGGGATAAAGAGAATAAAATCTTTCCTTTGAGAGCGATGAGGCGCCGATTTCTTCCAAGAGCAATGGGCCCGACGGGCCAAAGACATGGATCAAATGCAAGGAATAAAGATGGGCCTCAAATAAATTAATTATCTTATGTTCACCCGTAACATAAATTAATTTATAAACATTCGATCATGCCACTAGAGAAAGAATGTCGACTTACCCTTTATTACCAAGTTGAGTCGGGCTTGCACTTAGACATTACGAATCCCGTATTTAAGATATCGAAGCGTCCATTAATCATTTATAGCAATCATTGCTTAAAACAATTAATAACTTCATTTCCTTAAGTAGTACCACTCAACCTTATTATTGTACTTGAGCTAACTCAACCTGCGGGGTTTAGTACAATAAACATTTGAGCTCCTTAAGGGACGCCATCATCCTAAACGGATACGGTGACTCGTCTGAGATAACTAGCGTGACATACAACACGCCATCACCCAAGACGCGAGAATCTTGGGTTAGAACATATAACCTCACCCATAACAAGTCAAATGACGGACAACAACTCATACTCACCTAATACCTTATCGAGGTTTAGATCATCGTAAGTCACCGAGATCTTGGTTCTTCACGACGGTCGAAGAAGAACACATCTCATCGTGATCCTTCAATACGTCGAGACGCATCAAAGATAGACAAGCAACTAAGTCAAGTCACTTCTTATCTATACTGCAGCTAAACCGACAACTCGCCCTTAAATTATCTCACCGTGAAACTTTTATATCTCATTAAGCTTGACCAATCATACGTACTTACGTGATCTTCTACACACTGTATGATCTAACTTATATATGAGATAAGGGGACACAGATATATATGCAATCAAGTATTCAATTCAGATAGGAGATTGTAATAGTGGTAACAGGAAACATTGTATACAAGCTCAACCAAACTGCTTTCAGTATACAAATCCAACACCCATGACCCAATTTTTGAGGAAATGAATCAAGTACACCTGGACAACCGAGTGTGAGGCTAGTTTCCAAAGATCAAGGAGTTCCGACGACAACACTGTACTAGCGAAAGCGCTCGAGGCGATAAAGAATACACAAGCTACACGGATGCTTCAAAGAATGGACTAGGATGTGTCTTGATGCAAGAGGGCAAGGTTATTGCTTATGCTTCAAGCGCTACGCCTACATGAGTTGAACTATCCTCACGCACGACCGAATTAGCAATGTCGTACACGCCTTAAAGATTTGGAGGCATAAACTTTATGGAGTTAGATGTGAGATCTATATCGACCATAAAAGCCGTAAATATTTCTTTAGGCGTAAAGATCTTAACAATAAGCGTAGATGGTTAGAACTAGTGAAAGATTACGACTGTGGTATCAATTACCACCCAGGCAAGGCTAATGTTGTAGCCGATGCCTTGAGTCGCAAATCCCACCCTAGTTTGGGATGTCTCCTCATTCATGAGGAAATACTTATAAAGGGGTTTCGGAGGATGAACATCAAGTCATAGACCCGCCTCTCGACAATAGAGGGTCAGATTGCAACGTTGATTGCAATCCTGCACTTAAGAGTCCGAATCTTAGAAGCTCGTAAGAAGGCGAAAGCTAGAGAAATACGAGCTAAGATCAAGGACAACAACCACAAGAATCTCAAAGAAGCAACATATAATGTTTTGTCAGATGACTTTAGGTGTGTGTCCCGTACACGAAGGGCTTAGGAGCGAGATCTTGAAGGAAGCCCATGAGACTTCTTACACCGCACACCCCAAGTACCAAATGTACCAAGACCTCAAAGAGAAATTTTGGTGGGATGGAATGAGCGAGGCGTAGCTTCATTCGTAGAACGTTGTTTGACGTACAACAAGTGAAAACACATCACCAACGATCGTATGGAACCTTACGACCACTAGACATACCGTAATGGAAATGGATGATATAGTCATGGATTTTGTTACCGGCTACCCAAATCACAAAAGGGAAATACCGCTATTTGGGTCATCATCGATCGTCTGACCAAAAGCGCGTATTTTCTACCCATTCTGATAACACATGGGTCGGACAGACTAGCGCAGATGTACGTTCGAGAGGTCATACGTCTACATGGAGTTCCGAAGACTATTACGTCTGATAGAGATTCAAGATTTACATCTAGATTCTGGATGAGTTTACTAAAAGAATTGGGGACTCGACTACATTTCAGTACCGCGTTCCACCCACAGACGGATGGATAATCCGAGAGGACCATTCAAACGCTAGAAGACATGTTGAGAATCGTCGTCCTCGATAGAGGAGAAAGTTGGGAACAAGTGTTGCCACTTGTGGAATTCGCCAACAATAACAGCTACCATGCAACAATTGAATGGCCCGTACGAAGCACTTTATGGAAAGAAATATCGATCACCCTCTTTGGGATGAAGTGGGAGAAAGGAGAGTATTAGACCGACTCGGTGGGCAAACGATCGAGATTATAGACGATCCGCCAACGGATCAAGGAGGCACAAGACCGACAAAGTCGACACGACAAACGTCAAGACAGAACTACATTTTGACGAGGAGACAAAGTCTTCAAGATTTCTCCGTCGAAAGGAATCGTGAGATTTGGAATAAAAGGAAACTACGACCACGCTTCATAGTACCCTATGAAATTTTGGAAATAATAGGACCAATGGTTTACCGACTTGCATTGCCGCCAAGTTTTGGAAACGTGCACAATGTGTTCCATGTTTCACAACTAAGGAAGTACATACATGACCCCAGCCACGTGATACCGTCGATAGACATTGTCCTCGATGACAATATGAGTTACGAGAACCGCTACGGAAAGTTTAGACCGACGTATCCAAAAGCTAAGGAACAAAGAGATACCACAGAAAGTTCTATAAGCGACACCATGGTCAAGAAGCAACAACCTGGGAACTAGAATCAGCTATGGAAGAGAAATACCCAGATCTATTCCAAGGTTAGCAAATTTCGGGACAAAATTTATTTTAAGGGGGATGGTATGTAATAACCCAAAAAAATTTAAAACTTTTATTTGTGATGTTTATATCACTTATATGTGGTTCTTAGACCTTAATTATGTTTAAGTTAACCAACGAAACGAATTAGAATCGATTCGGAGATCGAAAACTAGAGAAATAAAAAACTAGTGACTAGTCCTACCGGATTAGGGTTTTCTGAATAGCCTGAACATAGAATAAAAGATCGAGAAATCGAGAATGAATCTTAACGAATGGATTTCATTTCTAGAATCCTCTCGCGAAAACATGAGATAAGCCAAAGAATGAAAATTTTCTAGCATACTTGCGGCCGGTCTTAAAAGCACTATTTACGAGTTTGATCAATTTACAATCCGTGCTAATCATGAAATTATTATAAACATTGAAATAAGTCATTTTAAGACTATTTAAGAAAATAAAACCTTAAGGTTACGAATACCGATCTTCCTTAATAAGTTTATTTTATTTTATTTTTACTTAAAAGCTTAAATGGTTTCTCAACGTAATTTAAGAACATATCTCCTTTAATTCCAACAAAAGAATCTACCACATTTTGTATAATTTAATTCATTTAATTTTAATGATTTGCAATATTAGATTAGATGCAATTGATCGAAAAGGGTGAATTCATTTGATACTTTAATCTTAAATTACCAAGCTTCCTTTTTGCTTGTCCATGGGCCTTAAATGTGGTGGGCCGAAAATAGAGGGGAAACCCAGTCCCTTATTAAAGTGTAGACATCTTGGCAATTAATGGACCATTGATAGTTAATTAAATTAATTATTATTAGAATTGAATGGAGTGGCTTCCTCCACATCACCTCATTTCTCTCTCAAATACCCACACCCTTTGACAGAACACTTTACCTTGTTTCACCTGTCTCCAAATCGGTAACGTTCTCTCCATTTTTCTTAGTTCATTTCTTTTTCATTTTATAACTGTTTCTTAATCCCAGTCATCCATGCATCATCTGTTTATGCAGAAACAAGCAATAACAAAATCCATTCCTCTATCTTGAACAAGAAATACTACAGTGAGTTATGTTTCTTCTCCGCTTTATTTTGAGAAAGATCAATGCTAAGATTCAAAATCATCACACATTCAATATATACATGTTTTCCAGAGAAGCTAGATTTACAAACCAAGCGTGCAGATAAACTTAATAAAAATAGAACCAAACAAAACAAATGAACTTAATCGACATCAAAGAAAAGGGCTTTTGTGTGTCATCTCGTATGTGCTTGCGAAGAAGCGAGTTGTGCGCGTAAAGCGCCGATCTCGCACCGAGAGAGAGGGATGGGGTTGAGGTCGCGGCGACGGTGTAGCACGCCACCGGCGATGCGCCCGATCGAAGACGATGGTGGCGGCGACGATCTCGCCGAGAGGGGAAGAGGAGGAAATTTACAGTGTGTGTGTACATATGTGTGTGCACTACGTGAACCGCGTGAGAAAGAGAGAAGGTGCGATGGCCTCAGCGACGGCATGCCTCAGCAACGGCGACGTGCTGGCCGGAGACTGAGGGAAACGGCGACAGTCCGCGTGAGGGTGGGTCGTGCGTGTGAGTGATGAGATGAGAAGAGAGAGGAGAGGAGGTCTTGGCGACGACGACGACCATACAGCTCGCCGACCGACGACGTGGCCGGTCGGAGATGAGGCGGCGGTGACAGTGTGTGTCTTGCCATGAATGTGTGAGGAGAGAGAGAGACATCAAAAGGAGGTCGCTAGGTTTTAAATTTAGTTGTGTGTTGGGCCTTAATTTCATATGGGCGATTTTTAATAGGTACGGGCCAAATATAGTCAGTCCCTTGTAATAAATGGTATGGGTCTTTAGAATTAATTGTTATGGGCTTCAAATTAAATTAATATGGACCTTTAGAATAAATTACTATGGGCTTCAAATTAAAATGATATGAGCTCTTGAATTAATTGAGCGGGCATTTAATTAAATTGAAGATGGGCTTAGACTTATTTTAAATGTTGGGCTAAATATATAAATGGATAATGGACTTGAATTAATTACTTTAGAATCCATTAAATTAAATTAAGGATGAATTAATTCCATATTATTTAAATATGAGTTTTAATTTAATAATAAATTTTGAGATTTATTCTTAATTAATTAGATAATAATCTAAATATCGATTATTTAGAGTGAGCTAATTAAATTCATTAGATTGAATAAAGTCTTTTTTTTTTAAATTGAATTACATAATTAATTAATTATGTTAAGGGATAAATTGAGAATTATTCTTTTTAAGTGATTTGTTTATGTAACGAAATGAACCTTGTGTAATTTGTTACAAATGTGTGATTGGAAACAAATCCTAATTAGTGGATTTCTAAGATGAATTAAATTAATTTGATTGATTAATCAAATATTATTAGACTTTTAATTGACCCATTTAATTAATATTTAATTATGGATTTACTTAATTAAATTGGAGATTTAATTAAGTAATGAGTTGATTATGTCAAATAGATGATTGAGAAAATATTATTTAAGCAACTTTAATTTATAGAACGATTGTTAGAAGTTGATTAATTTATAAGAAACCTTTATCGATCAGGTTATATAGATACGGGTTTCTCTCGATAGAATATGGGGACGTGTGGCAAGAAACACGGCAAGAAGATGATAGTGACGAATGAGGTATTGGAGCTCGAATCGCTGACACGCTGCTAATAAACGCATTTAAGATTAGTTATAAACTTAGGATTCATAAATTATACAAAACGACGTGAAGAAACATCGATGGGGGGAGAATGCAACGACGAAGTGTCATCTATCGTCATGGAGAGACAAACTCAATAGACGATATATAGATTGTTAACTGAGTCGTATCGATAATGAAAACCCTAAAACCCAGAAACTCTAAGACTTAAAAGACATCGAGTTGTCGAATCTTAATGATGCTTACCAAAAGAAACGAATGAAGTATTAAATTATATTTCTTACGTTGATAAGGTCCAACGTGGACGTGGACGAAAACGACAAGGGATCGCTAGTAGGTACTTCAAGAAGGACAATTCTTGAGGTGGACACTCTTGAAACAAAAATGATATGCATATCTATCTCAAAACATGATTTACAAAAGCTTTATGAAATATTATTCCATGAACTGTTATTGATCGCCAAATGTTTATGTTTTGTTGTGATCCTATCCGAGGTTGGTATATCCAACGTGGTACGAGAATGATTTGGTCCACCAACGTTAAAAAGGGTAATGAGTTGGTCCACCAACGTTAAAAACCAGAACGATCGGATCCGACTTAGTTGAGGACTAACTCGGATTGTGTACACGCAGACCGTGTGTTAAGGTTAGCTACCTCGATCGTCACAATGACTATGTAGTGGCCACCCATAGGCGCGAGTGAAGGAAGGAATGAATGAATGAATGATCGATATGGAAAACGTGGATAAAATAGTTCGCCGAATGCTTTTGAAAATGATAAAATGTTTGATAGCATGAGTCTTTAACTAAAATCCTCATGTGCTATTGTGGGCGCTCAATAACTTTTATAAAGAAAATGTTTTCGGCAATGGGTCCACTGGGTACTTTTGTACTTAGCCCCGCATCTCGCTTTTGATGTGCAGGTTGAGCAAGGATTGATAATGGGTGTGAGGCGGGCTTGAGTGGTAGTAGTGTGTTGCTTTAATTGAAAGGATTTCTAACCTTGAGCATGTATCGTCATATACATGTTCACACGCTTATTTGCCGCCTAACTCGATATTGTTTGGTATCTTTTGATTATGACCGCTTTTATATCGTATCGAACTTGAGGTCGCACTGCCTCGAATCGCGCCTTGATTGGGTTATATTCAACCTTGAACCTTTTGGTAAGTCCTTCGCGACTGAGGTGGTATTGATACAACTTATTCCTTTCGCCTATGATTTTTTCGCAATTGATCGTTAATCGATTGGTTTAAATATATATATCCATTGATTTATCATACCAAGAACGATCCATATGATCCGTACTTTTAGAAGTCGGTCGTCACAACATGTGATACTAATTGATATTTAATATCCAATATTAAATCAAAATAATTATCAGCCCGCCTACCAGTATGAAACGCGACCACACATATTGGGCGCCTACCCAAACATAATACCACCTGACTACAAGTATTGGGCACCGCCACCCAAACATAAAAGCGGTCTCTAACTATTATAGTTAAAATATAAGCATAAAATCAAATAGCATGCTTATCACGTAATAACAAAGAATAGGGCTTAACTAATAAATTCATTAATCTAATTAATAATTTAATTTCTAATTAAAAGTGGATATAGACATTTATATTAATTCCAAATTAATATAAATTTTCATTTAGTATTATTATTTCTAAAATAATAATCAAATAAGATTTATCAATCTAATTAATAAATAAATTTCTAATTTATGAACATTAGTAAATCGTATTAATTCTAAATTAATACAAAATCAAACTTTATACAATTATTTCAAAAATAATAATAAAGTTAAAATTTATTAATCTAATTAATAAATCAATGTCCAAAATAGTGATTAGATTTATTAATTCTAAATTAATAAAACTAATCCATTTACATTGGTAAATTATATTAATTCTAAATTAATATAAATCAAACCTTATATTATTATTTCAAAATAATAATAAATTTAAATTTATTAATCTAATTAGTAAATTAATTTCAAAATTGTGATTAAATTTATTAATTCTAAATTAATAAATTAAATTCATGTACATAAGTAGATCAGTATTAATTCTAAACTAATACAAAATCGAAATTAATGTTATTATTTAGAAAATAATAATATTAAAATAAAACTTATTAATCCAATTAATAAATTAATTTGTGTAATTGAAATTGAATTTTATTAATTCTAAATTAACAAAATCGTTTTTTTTAGAAACTGTAATGACCCTTGATGGGTCACACATTAACGCCCAAAACAGCCTCGCCGCCGCCCGGCTTCCCAAAGCCCAGCGCCCGCTGCCCAACAAGACGCCCGTAGCCCGCATCGAAGCCTCACCGCCAACAAGACGTCATGAAATGTTTCAACAAGACAAGGCCCACATCACGACCCAACAAGGCGACGCTAGGTTTTCATGACAACGCGCGCCGCCGTCCTTTCCCCTGCTTCGCTGCCGTGCCCTCATTCCGTCGACGCCAGCAGCCGCCGTCGACGTTTCCACGAACGCCGTGATTCCCGCTGCCCGCAATGTCGCGAAACCTTCTTCTTCCTCCCGCCGCTACGGCGAAGAAAACTCCAAAGAATCGCACAGCCGCGGCGGCGACGATCACGCTCTCGCGCCGCGTCGCCGACCGCCGCTTGTCCGAATGTTCAAGAGGTCCAACCATCGCTCGACGGCGGAGACGAACGCGACGCCATGGCGCCGCCGTCAACCGCCGTCCGTGAGGCGCAAAACGCAGCCGTGAAGAGGATCCCGGCGGTCGCATCGACGGTGAGGATTTCCGTGATTCCAATTTCCAAAACACAATACGATTTCGATTTTTCCTTTTCGATTTTCTGTTTTCCTTTTTAAAAAAAAAACAGATTTAATAAAATAAAATAAAAGGAAAACAATAAACAAAATCGAAAAGAATATTTAAAAATTCGAAATTCAAAATTTCGAGAAATCCACAATTAATTAGAACACGAATTAATTATAAATCGAGCCCCTGCTCGATACCATCGTTGAGAATTCTCGACCTCATCTAATGATACGCAATGAATGTACAACAAGAAATGATCTAGATCTACAATTAAACATGCGATGAGCCCTATGAACACGTTGATAGAGAACTTACGATTTGCAATGCTTCCAAGCTTCCAATGAATCCTCGCAAGGTTGTCTCCACAACTATGGTATCCACGCAGTATGCAAACCGATCGGTGAACAATTTTCGTATAAAGTTCAAGCAGAAAGCCAAGAAATCTCGAATGAACTTAACGGTAGTTCTCTTAAGAATGATTTATGTGTTACGTCTAACGTCTAATGAATAAATGTCTCTATTTATATTAAATAGAGCAGCCCATTAAAGCCCTAGCTTATATGAGCTTTTATTCTTTAGTCAGCTTTAATTAATTAATAGTCAAACCATTAATTAAGTAAAGCTCATATCTAATTTAGCCCATATCTTTCAAAATCAACAAGAAATAATCAAATCTTGATTAACACATTATTGTAACCATTTACTAAGTTAGCTAGCCTTCTTCAACCCTTATTTCACAACCTTGATTATTGTACTAGTACATAAGTATTTTGATAATAGTTAAAAATACTATGTTTCGATTAAATCGAGCAGCAAAGTACATGAAGTGGCATCAATGTGCTAAAATTAAAGCAAACTCATTTTTACGACTTAGACAAAATAAGTAATATTTAGAGTAATTACATATGATTAAATAATTCATTCATCTTGAATCTTGATGCAATCTAAGTTGCTTTTTCCCAGAAGTCGGTTGCTCAGCATTGTTTCCACATACTCTATGAATTTCATGGGGTGGTAAAATGGACGGCCGTCTTCTTCAACCAGCTGCGGCGCCGGAGCGACGATGGCATCGGGCGCTGCGCCGTTGGCCATCACGACGGAGATCCTCGTTGCCTCGGTATTCACTAAGGCTCTGTGCCTCACGCTCTTGTACCTCCCATTGCTCAATATCTGTTGAACAGAAAATTATTGAAATTAATTTACTTCAATTTTTAAGTTCTACAGTGTGCCACTACTTACATATTGAATTTATTATTTTAATTATAATCTGCATGGAAACATCTAGAGGTGTACAAAAGGTTGGTTCGCTTTGAATCGAGAGCGTTGAAATTGAAATACATAAAAAAAGTCTTCAACCAAAATCCAACTGAACAAAAATTAGTCTAGTTTTAAAATTCTCAAATCAAATCAAATCGAGCCAACAAAATCGAGGTTATAAAAATCAAACCAAGCTAAATAAACTTCATTTTTTAATTATTTTTCTAGTTGAACCAAATTGAACTTGAAAAATGGTCGAAGAACTGTACCATACTGAATCGAAAATTTTGATCCGATTTGTAGATTTCTGTTCGACTTTTTACCTTACTAGTAATGTTGAGTACAAACACAAAAAAGTGGGATAGAATTGTCTAATCTATATAACGAACTTGTGCATGTAGATTTACCTCTAGATGGTCAGCATTGTTAACCAGGATTGCATTTTGCGGCGAAATGGTGTCGAACCACTCTCCGTTGTGCTGGATCTGAAGGCCGGCGACTCCGTTGTGTATGAGAAAGGTGAGAAGGCCGTGATCCGTGTGCGCCGGGATGCCGATGGCTTGATCCGGCTGCGGGCACGGCGGGTAGTAGTTGGCGGCGTACAACTGAAAACACGAGTCCAGTTTCAAAGCTTCGTCCACGAACCCTTCTTCGAGCCCTAGGTTTTCCTCGATCGCGTGCATTAGTTTCCTAAACACCGGTCGGGTTTTCTCCGAGTACTCGTGCAAAGTTTCCCTATAGAGCCAACATTATATCAGTCATTATTTTTTATGTGCTTACAAGATTCAGACTAATTAATTATATACCTTAGAGTTTGAGGCTGGCGAGGGCAGTTAAACTCGGGGTGAACATAGGACTTGACGAAATCCCGCCAGAGATGAACCCTTTGGTTGGCCGTGTTGATGAGGCTGCCGCTGCCGGACTTGATGGGGTCCGACGCGCTCTTGGCCTCATACCGCCGCTTCTCCTCCTCCGGCAGCTCGAAGAACTCCATACTCGCCGCGATTATAGCCTTGAGAAGAGTTTCCGGAATCCCATGGTTCACCAACTGCATTATTGATCGAAATATATATGTTAATCTTTTCCGATCCAATTACTTCCAAAACAAAGAACGAAAATATTCTGGATTTGCTTACGATGAAGAAGCCCCATTCACGACAAGCGTTATCGAGGTCGCTGAGGATTTTGGAGCGTTGATGGTGATCTGAGGAGGTAAGGAGGGAGAAATCGATGATGGGGAGTGAATCAGATTGGGAGCCTCTTGAATCAGTGGCGAAAGTGAACTCAGATGGAATAGATTGGAGAGTGGAAGACTCGACTAGCGCTTTGACGAAAGAGTTTTGCGCTACAGCAGCCATTGTTTCTCTCGGTTGAGTGTGTGTTGTGTGTGTTTTTGTGGGAGGAAATTAAGTGATGAGTTTAGGAGAGTGTTGGAGTTGCTATTTATAGAAACAAAACTGTAGGCCAGCCAGCCACATAGTAACAGACATACACGTTCTTTTAGTGCTTCAGTAGTTGCATAATTATTATATCATAAAAAAGATTGCATACTAACTTTCCTGTGTTGTTAATAAAGGTTTTGCATTTGCAGCCATTGTTTTTTTTTTATTTATTAAAAAAAATCTAATTAGAATCACACAACTCACTGACTTAGAGCACGCCGAGTTGGAAACTTATAGGCCACCCATTTCTCGTGCTATATATTAATTCGTGATCCATTATTCACGTGATTATTAAATACAACGAGCTACTATCATTTCTTCATCATAGATTGAGATTATATTACTAACTTTTATGTTTTTAGTTCTCTCAAAAAAACTTTTATGTTTTTTTTAATTAGTTTATTGTTAAAAAGGATACTCCATGTGACGGACGATATACGTTGTCGCTTAAATTAAAAGGAAAGCTAATTAATTTATGTTTCCTAACTATGTTATGCTTATTTTAAGAATTTTAAAATTTCTTCACGTGCGAAGATAAGAAAAAGAGGTAAAATAGATATATTGTCCTTCTAGAAGACTAGAACCAACATCTTTCTTTTTGCTTCAGCTATAAGTTGACCGATTTAGTTATTTTATTAGAAAATTAGGTTAACATAAATACCAACTCATAAAAAAGATTAATATAGATACACTAGTTGTGCTCCATATATAGTCTCTACGTCAACTTTTCCCTCAAATCAATTATATTTGTTGTAGCAATACAAATAGAAATTATATAAAATTCAACCAAATCCCTTTTAGGATGTATTAGAATTGAAATAATCAAGATGGACTTGGTTAATGAATTAATAATCATAGATAAAGCCCACTCGTCTCTCTTTTGTAAATTATACAGTATATGTACAAGTTTGGCACTCTGCATTTTATGCACGGCTGATAGTTCGTGTTATCATATATGTTGTCACTACAAAAAAACGCGCGAACAGCGACGGATTAGCAACGGCTAAAAATTGGGGTCGCCATTCGCAGACGGAATAACGACGGAATAACGACGACAAATTAACGACGGATTTGAGACGTTATTAAGACGGAATTTGGCGGCCTATTTCACATGAACATATAATCTATCGCCATTTTCGTCGTTAATCCGTCGTTAATGTCAACGACTTTATATAATCCGTCGTTAAATTAAGGATTTTTAATTTTTTTTTAATGTAGAATTTAAATAAAACGTCGCTGATCCGTCGTAAAATAACGGATGTTTTAATATTTATTTTTTAATTAATATTACGACGGATACTTTCCGTCGTTAATTTTATTTTTAGTTTTATTTATTCTAAATAATTTTTACGACGAAATTTATTCCGTCGTTAATATTAATTTTTTTAATTTTTTAATGCCAAGAATTTCAACGACGGATACTATAGTCGTTAGTCCGTCGTAAATTTAACGACGGATTTATTACGTCGTTATAAAAAACGGATTTTTCCATTTTCTATTTTTCACATATTTTAACGACGGATTTTGTCCGTCGTTAAAGTTTTCCGTCGTTAGTACGTCGCTATAGGGTTTTAAATTTAACGACGGATATTTTCCGTCGCTAATCCGCCGCTAAGAAATAATATTACAGACGCGTATTCTTCCCCAATTTCATTTCGTTCGCACCCAAATCCCCCCCCAGCCCTTACTACCCCGCCCCGCCTCGCCTCAGCCTGCCGCCTCCGCCTCCTGCCTCCGCACACACGCCCCCCACCCCGCCCACCCACCCAATTCCACCACACTTGCCACACTACCGCCGCCCCTCCGCCTCACTCACACACAGCCTCCGCCACCGCCACTGCCTCCATCGCCTCTCGTATATATATATATATATATATATATATTTAAAATTTATATTTATGTATGTATTTGTATATATGTATATATGTATATATTGGTACATTATGTTTATGTATGTATTGGTACATTATTGGTACATTATGTTTATGTATGTATTGGTACATTATTGTTACATTATGTATGTATTGGTACATTATTATTATGTATGTTTATGTATGTATTGGTATATATATATGTATATATTGGTATATATGTAAGTATTAGTATATTGGTATGTATTGATATATTGGTATATATGTATTGGTATATATTAGTATGTATTGATATATCGGTCTATATGTATTAGTATATATGTTGGATTTACTTGGTTATTTAACGAGTATGTTTGGATTTTAGGTGCCCTTAAGAATTGGACATGAATTTTCAAATTGCTACTCTATCAATAATCAATCCAACAAGTTGCTTTCACATTTAGCGACAAATAAAAGACGGAAAATAATTACAATTGGTCCATCCCCTTTTATTGCAATATATATCTCCCCAAAAAATAAATCAACGCTTTAACATTACTTGCGTGCCGCATTTTCCTATTAATTAGACTCATGTAATTTCCACTCTACTTCTTTTGAGTTATTAAGTCGAAATTAGGAACATAAACGAAAGAACTGGAAAATTGAAATATTGATTCGGCAAGATAAGGAAAGAGCAACTAAGTGATAACGATAAAAGAAACAAAATTGAAAAGTTTCAAGAAATCACATATATATAATCTTCTCATAATAATACAATTATTAACATTAGAAAAGTATAACATAAAATTAGTTATAGTATTTTGTTAGAAGCTATGGGCCATACTTTTGTATTTGGGACCCGATACCACGATCCTTCCACAAAGCCCTCATTATCAATTCGAAAATGCCTTATTTTCACCGCCAACTTTTGTACATTCCTCAAATTTGTTACACTACAATTAGTTTCAAATTAGGTCGAACCGCCATCGAGTGAACCTACATAACTCAATACAAGTAATAGTTTCCATAAATTTAAGTCACTTATTTAAGAACTAATAAATTTGAAACAAGTAATAATTTAGATTTTAATAAGGAGATTATATACATAAACCCTTTATTTTGTTCATTATAATGTTCAATTTAATAAGATCGAAAATATTAAAGAATATACGTTTTGCCTATATAGCTCAAAGATTAATTATTTTAGTAAAATAATAATTTAATCAATAGAGTCCATAAATCTAAAAGAACAAGTGCATGTTATCTTCTTTTTCTACAAATAGCTACTACTTGCTTATACGCACGCTTTATAAAACAATTGGTCTACGCGAATTATCATTAAAGAAATCATGAGGTTACATATTTAGTAAAACCTTCATCAAAAACTCACTACCTATGAAGACAAAATACAATCTGCAAGCATCGCCTTCAAGTGGTCACGCCAACTATAACTAAAAGCCCTTTATATGGCAATGATTTGGAGGAACGAGTTTCACGATGAATCCAAAGAATGAAGAAAATAATCATTTACTTGTTTTAAAGGAAGCATATGATTATGTTGTGAGTCTAATAATTAAGTTTCATCTTTGTTCACGAATGACCAAATGACCAGAACAAGGCCTAAATTAGCTTCCAAACAAGGCATCCAGATTTCATATGAATAAACAAATGATGATGACCCAAGTCTATCAATAACTTTTTCTTTTTCACCAAGAGCATTAATCAAGAGAATTGTATAATCAAGAGAATGGAAGTTCGGTATGGAGTCAAATTTTTAGCGCAAAAGAGAACGTAATCAAGAGAATTGTATAATTTATATATAAACATTAATTGAAAATATTCATGAAAAATTGATAGCTTGTTCACTTTTTTGCACACGCCAAACGCTATGTCCGATGATGCAATAAGAAATGCCGCATGATTGTGTAATCGAGAGCTTTTTTCTTCCTTCGCTAATAGAATTACTTTTGCATATTCCCAAATAAGAAATGTTGCATGATTTGATGTCAACAACAAATGAATTACTTTTTAGCATATTTCAATAGAAAAAGTTCACATGATTAGTCTTATTTCTCTTTGATAAAGAGTAGCAATCACAAAATTCCTCTCCTAACCACTTTCACATGTGATGTAGTGGTCACACCATTAATATTTATATGTATTGCTATATATATTAATGTTGTGATCATTTACATCACATGTCCCACACGTGAAGGGTTTAGAGACGAATTTTTGATTGCTACTCTTTATCAAAGAGAAATAAGACTAATCATGTGTGAACTTTTTCTATTTGGTGATTTATATTTATGCATCGATTTTATACCTCTACAAATTAGTTTCATGTCGACATGCATCCGTGTTACTTTTTATATAGTATATGTCTCTTGCATTTCTATTTCTATAACGTGGGAACCTTTTTGTTATGAAACATAGAAATAGAGTTGGATCTGAATATGAGTATACTTGTCTTTTGCATCTAAATATTATCCTAACATAACCAAACATTAGAAAATTATGCGTATACCTCTATTTACCAATAAATAGAGTTATGCGGCATCTATCTTCACCTAAATTATCTCCTCTTACAAATGTACTTCCAAATCATTAACCAAATGTACTTCCAAATCATTAACCAAATTAAAGTCGGGCTTAGTAGTTGGTACTCGAATATTTGCCTCTCACTTCATCTCCCAACATTTGCGAACATTCATCTCCCAAGATTTGCTTCTCACTTCCGTAATCTCATTTCCCATGATAGAACATTTGCCTCTCACTTCGAATCCCATTTCCACTTCCTCGTGATGAGTCGAATCGTGAATGGATGTATAAGCGTTTTAGTACTGTGGTGGATTAAATCATGATTTTCTTCATGACTTGAAAACTTCATCGAGTTTGCTAGTAATCAACTATCACTCATGGATGGGGAAAAGATCAAGTGTCCTTGTAAGAAGTGCAATAATATACCTTATCAAGTACAAGATACCGTGCGATATCACGCTTCAAAATTTGGATTTGTTCCAAATTATAACACTGGATCTTTCGAGGGAGACAAATGCGAGTATAGATCCGACAATGCAAGATCACCCCAACCTCAATCAAGTACGTACGACGATGGTAATGGATGCTGCTGGTCCTCAGTTTAACTTTGCCGAGCCTGAAGAGGAACCAAATGCTGAGGCACGAAAATTTTACGACATGTTGGACGCTGTCGATAAACCGTTGTGGCCAGGTTGCTCAAACCATTCACAATTGTCTGTTGTGGCTCGACTTCTGAGTTGGAAAGCTGAGAATAATATATCTGAGAAAGGTTTTGATCAAATAACAGAACTCATGAAAGAGACAAATCCAGATGGTAATCTTGTACCTGATGACTTCTACAAAGACGAAGAAATTGTTGCGTGGCATGGGATCGCTCGTGCACAAGATAGATTGTTGTCCACATAATTGCATGATTTATCGCGACAAGATTCGAATTGACGAGATGTAAAGTTTGTGAGCATCCACGCTTTGAAGAGCAATAATCGAGCATCCGAAACTCGAAAGAAATCACAAATTCCATGTAAGAAGATGTATTATTTTCCTCTTACTCCTCGACTACGAGGTTGTATGCATCCGAGGCTACAATGGAGAATATGCGTTGGCATGCATCGTCGATCGATGATGGGGTCATCGCCATCCGCGATACACCGCATGGAAGCATTTGAACATGAAGTTTTTTGTTTGAATCGAGATTCGTAATGTTAGATTGGGTCTTTCGACCGATGGTTTCCAACCTTTTGGTCAATCGGACAACAATATTCTTCATGGCTCGTTATAGTTACTCCTTATAATCTTCCTCCATGGATGTGTATGAAGGAACAATATATGTTTCTCACAATTCTAGTGCCAGGCCACGTAATCCAAAAGAAAAGATTGATGTGTTCTTGCAACCATTAATTTCGAGTTAGTAGATTTGTGGGAAGCAGTGTCCTTACCTATGATGTCTCATTGAAACAAAATTTTCGGATCGTCTTTGCATTGCTTTGGACAACTAGTGACTTTCCTGCGCACTCTATGTTGTCCGGATGGAGTACACCGAAGGTTAGCTTGTCCACATTGCATGGAGGATATCTTGAGCGCTTACTTTACCAAAAGTGGTAAACAATCATGGTTTGATAATCATCGAAAGTTTTAAATCCCGATCACCAATTCGTAAGGGATAGAAGAGGATTCGAGAAAGAATACGGTGATTACTAGTAGTCCACCAAGCGCCATCGGGAGAAGAACTATTATCTAGGATTGAAGGAATGGGACTAGTGAAGGTGACTGAAATGGGTAGTGATGCAATAAATAGTAGTGTTTCCAAATATTTTGGTAGTGGTTGGAGGAAGCGGAGTATATTCTGGGATTTACCGTACTGGAGTTCTCTTTTGATTCGACATAATTTGGATGTCATGCACATAGAGAAGAATGTATTTGATAATGTGTTCAACACTGTGATGAATATTCCAGGTAAGACGAAGATACGAGCAAATCAAGAGAAGAACTTAATTTGTACCGCAATAGACCGTAGTTGAAGATGAATGAGTCGACAGCAAGTATCCAAAAGCTTCTTACACACTTGACAAACATGAAAAAAGTCTTGTGCGAATGGGTGAAAGGTCTTAGATTTCCGACGGGTATGTCTCAAATATGGGCGTATGTGTAGACATGACCAAATTGAAGATGTTTGGGATGAAGAGTCACGATCGCCATGTTTTTATGCAACAGATACTCCGATCGCATTTCGAGAACTTCTCCACCTAATGTTTGGAAAGCAATAATGAATTAAGTTTATTTTTCAAAGATTTGACCTCTCGAAACATCAAACTTGAGGACATGTGCAAACTTCAAGAAAATATTCCACCATTTTATGCAAGCTCGAGCGTATATTCCTCCTAGTTTCTTCGATTCAATGGAACATCTACCACCATCTAGCGTATGAAGCTCGTATTGCCGGACCGCTCAATACCGATGGATGTATCCATTCGAAAGGTAAAACGCTCACTTTAACAATTGTTGTCCATATGTATAAATATACACATATAACTATTAATCTTTTTATATACATTGATAGATACTTACATAAGTTGAAAACAACGTGAGAAATAAAGCTCGAGTGGAGGGTTCTATTTGCAATGCGTACTTAGTAGAAGAAGCATCAACATTTTGTTCTTATTATTTTGAGGGTCACGTAAGAACGAAACATAAGAATGTGTCTCGCAATTATAATGTTGGGGGAGATATTAGGCATGAAGACTTCCCAGATATGCTTTCAATATTCAAGCAAGGTGGACGCCCTTTTGGAAAAATATCGAAGAGATATCTAGATTCGAGTGAGTATGATGCTGCTCGATTATATGTGCTATTGAATTGCGTTGAAGTTTCGGAGAACTATTTAAAGTAAGTATTTATAATTTCACGTTGTATAACTTTCAATTAGTATAACTATTTAAATACTAATTATAACTATTTGTTTTTGAAGTTTGTTTATCGATTTCTTGAAAAGATTACATCCACGCATCTCCTCCTCTGAGATTCAAAAGGAAATCGACAGAAACTTCTCACATTGGTTTGATACATATGTGAGTATATAATCCCATTAACCAGAACCTCCTTTTGTAATATTTAATCAGTCAGATTGATAGATGTTTATTGATTTGTTGGATTTAGGTCAAAGACCATACCAACAATGTCGTCAATCCATTCATATTGGATTTAGCAAAAGGCCTTCTCCGTTGATTAAGACGTATCCGTGGTACTACATAAATGGGTATAAATTTCACACGTTAGAGCATGGGACACAAAGAGCCACCATGAACGATGGTGTGTGCATTAAAGGTGAAACTTATGGTGCGAACAAGAATGAACTCGATTTTTATGGGCGATTCTGGAGGTTTGTGAGTTGGAATACCATGGGCTACCTATGAAGACCGTAACAATGTTTAGACGCGAGTGGTTTGATCCATCACGATTGGGGACATCGGTGCATCCCGAATACAAATTGGTTTCGTGAATTATAGGCGAATGTATAATAAGTATGAACCGTTTGTCCTCGCACACAAGCCGCTCAAGTATACTATTGTCCTTATCCGAGTTTAAAACAATCTACAAAGGATTGGTGGGATGTATGCAAAATTAAAGCGAGCTAATGTGGAAGTCTCGGATGAATCATCTAGTTCGATAGTACTCCGCCATTTCAAGAGGATGAAATGCCTTTAATTACAAGTGTAGTGGTTGATGATGACATGACACGAGTTCATCCCGACGGCACTTTGATAGACATAGAAGAAGCGGATGACTAATCATCAAGATGATGAATTGTCGGAATCGATTCATATGAATTATCTAATCGAAAATGATAATACATTGAATGATGATGATTATGATGGAGATGAATAGGTCGAATTATGTCACGCAGTGATGAACTTCTCCGCACTTTGACTTTTCAAGGTATAATCAATACCTCGGACCTCTCTCTCTCTCTCTTTCTCTTTTTTGTTGCCATCCGAATGGATCATCTTTTGCTACAACCATTGCTTCTCTCATTCGGTTATCGAGTATAACAAGATAGCACAACAATTCACGAACCATTACCTCTTCTCCCACTTTACTAATGCATTACAAGTCAAAACATAACAATTCTTTACTCAAGATTTCGATTTGGATGCCTCGAACCATGGTCAAGGACCGGATACTCGACCTAGATATAACAATTAGATAATGAATGTGTACACATCGGTGATAAGCAAAATATTCAAATATTATCATGCAATAGGACACATCAACGAATACAACATCAAACCGCAAATTTAGAAGTATAAGCTAAAATACAACCGAACAACCATTACAAGCATAAGAAAGTAAGTTTTCTCGTGACAACACATTTCAATGAATCATATTGTCAAAAGCTTTATAGGAAAAGAAACAAGAATTACCTTGAAATATATTGTAGATGTAACTTTTCAATGACAATGTTTAAACAAATAGCTAATAGAAACCAAATTCAGCACAATTGATAACTTTTGAAGAATAAAAAATTATTAAAGTAACGTACCAAATCTATTTTCAGATGGCAAGTCGAGGACGAGGTAGAGGAGTCCAGTCTAGTGATCGTAGGAATATTTCTGCATCTACCTCCTCAGATGAAGGAGTTGGCGCCTCTGTAGGAGGACTTACGATAGGTGGAGGAGAGGGGTCGAGCAGTGGGTCCGAGCACTGCACGATGGGAAGAAGACCTTGACTATTGTGAATGGGTACCTATAGTTTAATTAGATTATTTTTAACTCAATTGTACTTATTTGAATATAATGTATATTATTTTTAACTCAATTGTAGGATTTTATGTCCATCGCATGATGTTGCACATGTGATCACTGAGTCGTTCAAGAAGGTCATGAACCATCGGGGTTTCAGTTGGAAATTGGTCCCTGAGGATCAGAGGCGGGTGTATTTTCAAGACTTCCAGGTATTATTGATTTACATTCAAGTATATTGGTTTATTTCGCACTAAGTGATAGTTAATTTGATAATATTTATATCCTTTTGTTGAAAATGATGTTTAAGGTTCAAATAATATTTATCAAATGTGATCCCTAAGGAAACAATTGTGACACAACACTATATAAGATATATGGATATGTATTTTACCTTTAGAAGACTTGTAAAATTGAAAAGCTTTTAACATGGAGGTAAAGAGGATCTTGGGGGTTTAGCCATGAAGTGAGGTGCTTTCTAAGTCAAGTTCATTAAATGAAATTTTTAGTGCAACTTGTCTTTCATGTATTGTTATCGATATATGTGATGTTTTGTAATTCAAAATATATATGAATGTGCATTTCAAATGTATCATTTTCAAATTTATGCTTTAATTATTTACATTGGGATCGCGCCGCTTTGTTCATCAAGTAGTCTATCGTGCATGGTGCCAAAAGGCGACAGGAGATATAAGGATCTTATTCATAAGATCAAGAGGCACAGAGTCGACGACGCCACCTCCATTCATTCCCAGATCGGATCGGCTGCGTGGCGTGATTATTGGAATCACTTGAGGTGCGGACTAAGGCGTAAAAAGCTAGGAGGAGTAGGATGATGAGCCGGATGGTGAGGGGCGGGATCGTTAAGCACGGGGTGGCTCCGGATGTGCTTTAGATTATGCTACCAAGATTGTAAGTATTTAGTTTTTCGAATTCAATTTAGGTTTTAATGTTGTTCGCTTTCGGCCTCACATATATCATAATCATTAATTGCTAAGTTATTAGACGCCACAAACTAATCGGATTAAAACATCATTAATGAAGCTTGTTTAATTTTCTTATTTTTAAGTAGCAACTATACCTCTATTATATGCACACAAATACTTATTATCATTTACCCACGATGCATTAATAATGTTTGAATGAATGAATAGGCGGAGAATGTGGAGTCCATATTTCGAGGTCCAAGGGATGTTTTCGAAATATCATGTCGCCCCGATGGAAGTTATATGGATGGGAAGGCTCGTAGCATCGCGGTAAGTAGATTAAATATTAAATATGGTAATGATGTAAAATAACTTCTATTTGGAAAGTTAAACGATTTTACCGCAAATACAGGAGCAGTGGAGGACCAAGTTCAGATTTTGACTCAAGCCGGTAGCAGATGAGAGCCCGTAGATAGGACTCGGATCCTCGGGTATCCTGAGGCGCGCGATCGAAGAAAAGAGATTGTTTGGTCTTGGTTCTCTCTCACGCATTCATGGAGAGCGACTCTAGTTCCGGCTCTGCAGCCGACTTCTCGTATGGAGTCTCCGGATATCGAGCGCATCGACGGAGATGGAGGAGCGGATGAAGTTAGAGAGAGAGCGGATGGTGAGCAACTACTGCCGGAGAGAGAGGCGAGAGCGGGGCGATCGAGGCGAGGATTCAAGCACAACAGAGCGAGCATGCACGATGCTTCAACGCCTTCAAGCTCGGATGGAAGCTCAACAGAGGCATTCCAAATGATTCCTATCGGGCTCGAGTAGCAGATCGACCTCGACCACCCTCCACCATATTGATTCCTATCTATACGCTTTTATTTCATTTATGGATATGTTGAATTGTTGTTGTTGGATTTGAATTGTTGAATTGTTGAATTGTTGAATTGGATTTAGATTTGGATTTATAACTCCGTATCGAATAGTTGTTGTGAATTATCAGATTGTGGATGTATTGAATAATTGTGGATGGATTGTGGATTTGTGATTTGGATTGTGGATTTGTGATGATTTTGATTGTGGATTTGTGATGATTTGGATTGTGATTTGGATGGATTGTGGATGGATTTGTGATGATTGTGGATGTTGTTGGATTTGGATTTGGATTTGTGATGATTGTGGATGATTGTGGATGAATTTGTGATGATTGTGGATGTATTGAACAGGTAAAAAACACGGGTAAAACCTAATCTGAAACTGGCTGTGGAAATATTTTAAGTATAGCGACGGAATTAAGTCGAAACTGCGACGGTTCTGAGACGGAACAGAATCTAATTTGTCGTGGTGTAACAGCGACGGATCTACGACGGACTCTGTTCGCGACGGAAAAAATTCATCGTAATCTACGACGGATTTACGACGGAATAGCGAATAGATGTTGCGACGGATCTGAGACTCAATTACGACGTAATTGTATAGCGACGTAAAAAGTCCGTCGTTATTTGCGACGGATCTACGACGGAATTGCCCAAATAATTTAGCGACGGAAACAATTCCGTCGTTAGTTACGACGGACTTTTCCGTCGTTAATTCAACGTAACAAACGACGAGTCAAACGACTAATCTATCAACGACGGATATTTCCGCCGCTAGTCCGCTTCAAAATTTTGCGACGGAATTTTACCGTCGTTATGCGCGTAATAACGAGGCTTTTAGAGGCGGTACAAATCCGTCTACGATCCGTCGCAGATATGTTTTTACGACGGATTTTTGATGTTTTGCGACGGATTTTTCCGTCGCTGTTCGCGTGTTTTTTTGTAGTGTGTGTTTCTCATATATATATATATATATAGAGAGAGAGAGAGAGAGGGAGAGAGGGGGGGATCAAATAGTACCCGAGCCCTAGATAGTATGTAGCACTCAATCTCATCCATCCATCCTATTAATCGTGGGTGCCTCCCAGCGCCGGTTGGACGCGATGCAGTTTTATGTTCAAGTGAATGCAGTGTTGTGTTATTCCATATGCATTTTTTTGTGTTTTGTTGGCTTTTCCCAAACCCAACGTCCATACCCAACGCTAGCGTGCACCCAGCGCCCCTACCCAGCGTCGGAGCCCACCCAGCGTCGGCTCGCACCCAACGCCGGTTGTATGCGATGCATTGTTATATTATTTTAAATGCATTGTTATGTTATTCTGTATGCATTATCTGTGTTTTGTTGTGCTTCTCCCCAAACTCGGTCATGAGACCCCAACGTCATGGACTCCTACCAATACCGGCTAGCACCAGTAGCCCGAGTGCCTTCTCATTTGCCCCGAGCGAAAAATGGATTGCCACGTGTCAAATTTTGGTGCGTCACGTGTTCAAAATGTGTAGTCTAGATTGAGTACTACATACTATCACGGGGCCGGGTACTACGGAACCCAACCATATATATATATATAGAGAGAGTTTGGTTCAAATAAGAACCATTCTTATCCTAAAACTAAGAACCAAATGAATTAGTTATGAAAGTTGATGAATCAGTTGAGAAGTTAATGAATTCAAAATTGAATTTTCACCCGGTTCGAATCCCATGAGGCTAAAATTCTATTTTTGAATTCGATAACTTTCTCAGCGGATTCATCAACTTTCACCGCGATTCATCATTTTTGGTTCTCACGTTCTAAATAGTTTTCACGTTAAACCTCCCTATATATATATATATATATATATATATATATATATATATATATATATATATATATATGATAAGGTCAAATATATTCAAGAATCTGATTATGATAATTAAAGATTGTTTTGACGACACAACATTACATCATAAAAGAAAATTTAATATTTATTAATAACATTAATTTTAAATATTATAGGATAAAACAAGATAAGGAATTAAATTACAAAAGCTACGAAAACATAATCTACATAAGTATTCTATTAATTCTTTTTATAACGTAGACATGATGATAAGGATGCAGCACTATAATTATAGTGTCATTGTCATGTCTATAATAGACTCTTTATAATAATAATAATAAAATAAATTTTTATTGTTAAGAAGTAGTATTATGAGATTTCGATTAGGGTGTACATCGATCGGTCGGTTCGACGACCGACCGAAATTTTTAAAATCGAAAATATTTTTTTGAACCGGATCGATTTATAGTTTCGGACCGACCGAAAATCGAACCAAAAAAATCGATCGGTTTCAGTCGGACCGAAAAACCGACCGAAACATATATTATATATATATTTTTTAAATAAATATATTTTAATCCTAATTATTTAATTGAAATATCAATTAATTATTATATAAAATGTATAAATATATAAAAATAATATTTTCGGTTCGGTTCGATTACCGACCGAACCTAAAATATAAAACCGAAAACCGATTTTAATTAAAAATTTGAACCGAACCGAAAATCGACTTTTTTAAAAACTGAACCGACCGAAATCGATCGGTTCGGTCAGTTTTTTCGGTTCGGTTCGGTTCGGTTCGGTTCGTGCACACCCCTAATTTCGATAGATTCTTTTATCTGACAGATGGAAGAGGAAGATAACATTTATATATTTATTAAAATAATATTAAATCATAAATGAAAATCTCAATACATATATATAAGCACTTTCTGTGCGCACCCAATTAAAATTTAAAATATATCCGAAGAGATTGAGATTGATATGCATGCTTTCTTTTTCCGAGCAATTATATAAAGTACGCCATTCGTTATTAATGAGTGAATTCTGCCAACAAATTAATTTTAGATCGATGAAGATACATAAAGTACAGTTAAGGATATTTTTTATATATAAGAAAAATCCTTTTATTTATTTACTTACGTGACAAGACTGAGAATTGAATAAAAGTTCAGTTATAATATGATATATATCGATCTGTACTATTTAATAAAAGGTAATGTACATTGATAAACAAAAATATGATTTGTTCTTATGAAAAATATTATTTTATATTTTTATCCAATAGTTAGAAAGATCATTTATATTGAAGAAAATATCATTTGTCTTTCGAAAAATATCAATGTTTACCTATACGGATATCCGTCCAGGAGACCACCTCTTACTATTTTATTAATGAACCCCTTTTTATCATAAAACTAGAGTAGTTAATTTTAGATGGGTTAGGTTAGCTTCCGGGATTTGGACTTAAGATATTGGATGCAGTTTCTACATTGAATTTTCCTTTCTAGCTGGACTGTTCTACCAAATAAACAGCTTTGATTTTCTCCTCTTTTGCCGGAATCTTAAATGATTAAATTTAGTTTTTGTTTTTCTTTTCTGAGGAAAGTTAAATTTAATTAGCAAGATGAAAAATAAATAAATAATAATAAAGAAAAGAAAAGAAATGAGCGGTTTTCTTGATTTACTAATAAACAAATATTTTGATAATAATTAAAAATACTATGTTTCGATTAATACGAGAAGCGAAGTACATGAAGTGCTACAATTCTAACTTCTATCAATTTATCTCTCTTCTGTGGCTGAGTGTGTGTGGTAGGAAAGTGAGGAATGTTACTTGGAGTTGCTATTTGTAAGAGAACGGTTTATCACGTTAACGTGTAGCTTCATTCCTTATACTTTCCTGTTCGAGAAATATATCTTACAATTGGTCGTAGCTAGTTCAATTTTCAAGGCCAAATTCTTTATGCTTGACAAATTAAACATGTATGCAAGACAAAATTGTAGTCATGATTTAAAAACATACAAAATATAGCCACCTTTTAGAACTTTAGTTTGATGAGTTCAATTATTGAAGTTTTAAAATAAAATATATTTCTTTTATATTCTAAACAAATAACATATATTTGAACTTTTCCCGTTATCAATTTACACAACTCAGAGCACGTCGAGTTAGAAACTTGTTGGCCAGCCAAGTGGTTTATCGTGCTGTAATCTATTTGTGTTTATTTAATCACATAATTATTAAATTACAATTTTACATTATTTATTTATTTAGTTTATTTGAGAGGGAAAATAGGATTTGTGGGGATTGAACCTTAACCTCACTCTTTCTCTGGACTTATATTATATATATGTATTTTATTATTGTTAACAAAAAATACTCCATGTGATAGGTGTACACGTTGTCACCTAAAACTAAGAGGAAAGCTAATTCTTCTTGATAAAGATTAAAAATATATGTTTCTATTAATACGAGAAGCAAAGTACATGAAGTGGCACAAAAGTGCTGCAATTGACGTAGCAAACTTATTTTACGACCTAGACCAAATACATAGTATTCGAGTTAAATATGATTAAATAATTCATTCATCTTGAATCTTGATGCAATCTAAGTTGCTTTTTCCCAGAAGTCGATTGCTCAGCATTGTTTCCACATATTCGATGAATTTCATGGGGTGATAAAATGGGCGGCCGTCTTGTTCAACCAGCTGCGGCGCCGGAGCTACCACGGCGTCGGGCGCTGCGCCGTTGGCCATCACAACAGAGATCCTCGTCGCCTCGGTGTTCACCACGGCTCTGTGCCTCACGCTCTTGTACCTCCCATTGCTCAATATCTGTTGCACAGGAAATAAAATATAATTTTGAATTGAGAACGTTGAAAATTGAAATCCTCAAATCAAATCAAATCGAAGCGACAAAATCGAGGTTATAATAGTCGAACCAAACCAAATAAATTTCAATTTTGTATATTTTCTAATCGAACCCAGAGTAGACCAGACTACACCGAAAAAATTTGATCCAATTTTCTGATTTGGGTTCGATTTTTTTACGCCCTGATAATATTCAGTAGGAACACAAAAAAGCAGAATGGAGAGTTGTGTTTTCTATATAACAAACTTTTGCATGTGGAAGATTTAATTACCTCTAGATGATCAGCATTATTGACCAAGATTGCATTTTGGGGCGAAATAGTATCGAACCACTCTCCATTATGCTGGATCTGAAGGCCGGCGACTCCATTGTGTATGAGAAAGGTGAGAAGGCCGTGATCCGTATGCGCCGGGATGCCGATGGCTTGATCCGGCTGCGGGCACGGCGGGTAGTAGTTGGCGGCGTACAACTGAAAGCACGACTCTAGTTTCAAGGCCTCGTCAACGAACCCTTCTTCGAGTCCTAGGTTTTCCCCGATCGCGTGCATTAGTTTCCTAAATACCGGTCGGGTTTTCTCCGAGTACTCGTGCAAATTTTCCCTATAGAGCCGACATTATATCAGTCGTTATTTATTATGTTAGGACAACATTACTAAACTAAAGGCTCAGACTAATTAATTAATTAGTCATATATATATATACCTCAGAGAGTGAGGCTGTCGAGGGCAGTTAAACTCTGGGTGAACATACGACTTCACAAAATCCCTCCAGAGATGAACCCTTTGGTCGGCGGTGTTGATGAGGCTGCCGCTGCCGGACTTGATGGGGTCCGACGCGCTCTTCGCCTCGTACCGCCGCTTCTCTTCCTCCGGCAGCTCGAAGAACTCCATACTCGCCGCTATTATGGCCTCGAGAAGAGTTTCCGGTATCCCATGGTTCACCAACTGCATTATTGATCGAAATATATATATATATATATGTTAATCTTTTCCGCTCCAGTTACTTCCAAAAAAAAAAGAATGAAAATATTCTGGATTTGCTTACGATGAAGAAGCCCCATTCACGACAAGCGTTATCGAGGTCGCTGAGGATTTTGGAGCGTTGATGGTGATCGGAGGAGTTGAGGAGGGAGAAATCAATGATGGGGAGCGAATCAGATTGGGAGCCTCTTGAATCAGTGGCGAAAGTGAACTCAGATGGAATGGATTGGAGAGTGGAAGACTCGACTAGCGCTTTGACGAAGGAGTTTTGCGCTACAGCAGCCATTGTTTCTCTGTCTTTCTATAGCTTCTGTGGTTGAGTGTGTGTTTTTCTTGTGGAGGAAATTAAGTGATGAGTTTAGGAGTGTGTTGGAGTTGCTATGTATATATAGAGAGAGTGGAGTGGAATTTAATGTGAAAGTGTTTTCTGTGTGGTGACTAAGCAAGAACGCCGAGTTTGAAAATGTAGGCCACACATTTTCTTCATGTTCTTTTTGTGTTTCATTATTGTTAAATTACAAAAAAGGATACTGTGCTTTCGTATGTTACTTATTGGTATAGAATCTTCCTATATTTTTTATTGTTTCAGGTTTCCCTCTCTTGTTTATTGGTAGAGGTTTGAATTTTAATATGCGTCATTTGTTTTCATATATATGTTTTGATGACTTACATAATTGTGAAGTATGTCTTACTACATCTACGTATTGTTATGTGGCAAGATAATAAATTTATTGAATTTTGTTTGTGGATTTTTCTTTAATTATTTTGTGTGTAAACAAAATATACGGTTCTCATGAATTTTTGTAAAACATAACATACTATCATTTTCCTAGAGTAGTGGTGGTTATTTTCAGATGGAATAATAAATGTTGTATGATCATATTCGACTAGATCATCGTCATCGAGATGTGTATTATTCTATATATTTTTTTTGGTATCATGGGAGCCATGATAATTCCTTAGGTGTCTTGGGTAAACCCCACGGTCTGTCTGCAATAGCGCAAACCACACAGACAGTAAACCACACTTGAAAAACCAAGTGTGATGAGCTCAAACCCATAGAGGCGTTTGGTGGGGTTGAACTCTGACCTCTACCACACGAACTCACCTTAACCATCGGCTATCCCAGGGACAATTAAGTTGTCCTTGCTTCAATTTGTAGTCAAGTGAATCACATGAAAATAAAGACATTCGCGATCACTTGGGATGGTTTTTCGATCCCCTTCTTTTTGGAGTCCCGACATAGCGATGTTAATTGGTGGATTTTATTCGAATCGATCCGGACACGTTCATAATTCATTAAATTTTTAAGTATCGATTTCAGATCCGCTTTAGATCCGGACCGTTTAGACCCATAATTTGATGATACGGTCCGGTTCTAATTCTGATTATAAAACCAGAATCGATACTTATTTATTGATTTTGCTTCAAGTCAAACTCATCTATTGACAAACCTAATCTTAAGTAGGTTTGTCAATGAGTTTGTTTTATCCATACTGATCCGGAATCACCCATAGCCCATTAAATTCTAAAGCAACGATTACGGTTATAGTCTGATCTGATTCTGGTTTCAGACCGGCTCAGATCTGGACCGTTTCAGACTCATAGTTGATGGTCCGGGCCCATCCGATATCTAATGGGTCAGAAAGAAAAATTGACGCTTTGTAGGATTTGAACCTACGACATCGGGTTTTGGAGACTGCGTTCTACCGAACTGAACTAAGAGCGCTTTCTTATCAATTTCAGAACCGATACTTATTTATTTATTCATTCTGGTCCGGGTAAATCCACCTCACTTGTGTATCTATCTATTTATTAATTTTTCTTCTTTATTTTTTTCATTTTCTTTCTTAATTAGTTCAATTTTATTCAGTATTAGAATTTGTTATTATTTTCAGTATTATATGTTCATTTTCAAAGTTACTAATCAATTATGAGGTATGATTATTTCATAATTAGGTATATAAATACAAAAAAAAAAACTATAGATTGTAACTAAATGATAATATATTTTTAAGATACTAAAGTAGATAAATACTCCATCTGTCCCCCAATTTCCTTCCTAATTTTTTTTTTCGGGACGTCCCTCAATTTTCTTCCTATTTATTTATGGAAACTATCTTTCCAACTTTACATTCAATAATATTCTTTATTTACATCTTTTACCACTCATGCCTACCACTCTTTCTTTTTTTTACCTCCAACAACCTATTTATTTACATCTTTTACCATATATAGCTCACCATTAACTAATTTAATATTAAATTATTATGGAATCCTTACTCTAATACATTCAATGATTTTTATTAAAATTTGTATCGAAGATTTCTATGATTATATTTGGGGGACGGAATATATCTTTCAAACCTACATTATAATATAAGTGGAAATACACATCTATAGCCATCTAAGTTAAGGAATGTCAAATTATAGCAGAGTTGTTGGCCTATTGAGACTATTATCATCAAATAGTACCAATAAGACCAACTATTTTGTTGGTCCCATTGGTACTGTTGGTGATAATAGTCTCAATAAAGCCAACAACTAATGGCTATAATTGACATTTTTATCTTATACCTATAATTGGCGTTCCTTAACTTGGATGGTATATAACTCTTCCACCGCTCTTATAATAATAACCCCCCGCCCCCCAACCCCTCCTTAAGGTGTAGATGGCAGGTGGCAATACCAACTTAGAGCACGCCGAGTTGGAAACTTGTACACAAGTAATTTCTCCGGACGTACATTTTACTATTGTCTCATTGATCGCATGATTATTAAATTACAAAATAGTAACTTTACATTTAATATTTTCAACAAAAATTTTGACAAAGACGAGAGGAAATCTAATCAATGCGTCTCTCCTAGCTATGCCTACCTAATTTAAGAATTTTAATTGCTTTCACATGCTAACATGAGAAAAAAGAGCTAAAAGTATATATCAAATTCTAGAATTTTCATCGTTTTCTTTGTCTCAACTAGGTTGTAAATCAGTCAATCTATTCGTGAGCTATTTAGAGCTCGATTCGATAAAAGTTCGTTCGAGTTTGTTTAGTGAAGCTCGTTAGCTAAACAAACCAAGCTTGAACATGATAGTATTCGGTTCATTAGTTCGTGAACAAGTTTGTTAACTGATTTACTTTGAAAATATAAAATTATTAACTAGATATAAATATTTTCTATCTATAATTAGTAATTATTGTATTAAATCTCTAACTATTTTTATTTGTTATAAGAAATCAATAAATATATTGTGTTATTATGGATAAAATAATTTATTTTTAAAATAAAATAATCAATATTCTAAATATATATCTAAATTTAGAAATTTATTTGGATTCGATTAAAGCTCGAATAAGCTTGTGAGCCCAAAATATTCGATAAATATGATAACTCTAATACGTCTTGCGTATTCATGTCGTACAATAATTGTGTTGTACAATTAGGGGTGTGCACGAACCGAACCGAATCGAAAAAAATCGATCGAACCTATCGGTTTCGATCGGTTCGGTTCGGTTCGGTTTGGTTTTGGAAAATGTCGATTTTTGGTTCGATTCAAATTTTCAATTAAAATTTGTTTTCGGTTCGGTTTTCGATTTTATATTTTAGGTTCGATCGGTGTCGAACCGAACCGAAAATATTATTTTATATATTTTATATAATAATTAATTAATATTTTAATTAAATAATTATGATTAAAATATGTTTATTTTAAAATATATATATATATATATATATATATATATATATATATATATATATAAAAATATGTTTGATCGGTTTTCGGTCCGATCGAAATCGATCGGTTTTTCGATTCGATTTTGGTCGGTCCGAAACTATAAATCGGTTTGGTTCGGTTCAAAAAATATGTTGGTTCGGTTTAAAAATTTCGATATCGTCGGGCTTTAAATTTTTCGGATCGGGCGACCAAAATTTTTGGGTCTAAAATATGAAGCCCAAACCAACCCGTCGGAGCTTCGGACGAGCGGACTTTTTAATTCTTTTTAATATATAAAATTAATATTTTAAATTAAAAAAATAATAATTACTTAATTAAGATCTCATAACTCCTTAACTTAAATAAAGAATCAGTGATGAGAATATTTTGAGCTTATTTATTTTTATGATAATGCTTCTTGTATATCTTGATCTATTTACGTATTCATGCGATGATATTGTAATGCAGTATGATTTTAATTCTTTAATTTAATGAAAAAAATTAGTAATTACAAATCAAAGATAAATGATATTTTTAAACGACAATCCCATTTATACGCATAAAATAATAGAATAAAATAAATTAATTATACTGTATATATTTAAGATCAATGATTCAAAATAGATTTTACATACTATAAGATCATTAATCATCAATGTATATATTTTTGGAGATCATTTCTCTTAGGAATTATTTTTAAATGATTTATGAGGTTATTATTTTTTTCAGAATTTATTTTCCTGACTAGTATGTGAATTAGTAAGAAAATTTTACTATAAAAATAAATAATTATATAAAATATAATTAATATTATTAAAATATATAGATATGTATATTAAATAATATTATAAATATATATATTTAATAGAAATCGGGCGAGCTTTTTTAGCCTAAAACCCCAGGCTTTTTGGTCCGGTAGGCCCAGGGTTTTTTTCGGGCAGGGTTTTTAGGTCCAGTTTTTTCAGACCTTTAATTTTGAAGCTCAAACCAGCCCAAACCCCGGGTACCTCGGACGGATTTTTCGGGTCGGGCTCATTTTGTCGATTCTACTCAAGGGTGAACGTGAACTCTGATTTTATAGTCCAAAATCACATGTATGATTAGGGGTGTCTAACGGTTCGGTTTGGTTAACGAACCGAATTTCTCGAAAAGTGGAACCAAACCGAACTGTTTTAAATTTTGGTTAACCGAAAACGATCGATTCGGTTTTCGATTAACCGAAAACCGAATTAAAATTAATTAATAATAAAACAAATAAAATAATAATAAAACAAATAAAATAATAATTAAAATAAATAAAGAATAATTAAAAGCGAAACTTATTAAAAATAGATAAAATATTTAACAATAATTAATAAAGTAATAATTAAAATTGATTTTCATAATTTTAATTAATTAATTAATAATTGAAATAATAATTAAAAATAAAAAAGCAGTTTTTGGTTTTTCGGTTCGAACCGTTCGGTTATCGGTTAACCAATAACCGAATATTTTTCAACTCTGACCGAAACCGAACCGATAACCAAATTTGTCGGTTTTCGGTTAACCGAATTTGTCGGTTTCGGTTTTAACCGAAAACCGAAAACCGTTTAGACACCCCTATGTATGATGTAGCAATATACATTAGTTCCAAAAAAAAAAGATTTGGAAATTTTGTTGCACACATGCCAAGAAAGATCTTTTTTAGTCTTTAAGATAAGATAAAAAAGGAAAAAGAATTTGACGATGCCTTCCATGTGACTTTGACGACTCATTTTTCTTGAATAATATTAATTAACCTGATATCTATATTAATATAACACAATCAGTGAACCATATTACTCCCTCCGTCCCGTTAAAACGTCAATTTTCTTTTGGACACAGTTATTTAAAGAGAAATATATAAAATAGTTAAAGTATTAAAAAGTGGATAGGGTTCACACTTTTTGAAGGGATAATTATTTCTTAAAATGAAATGAGACATTTGTAATAAGACAACCCAAAAAGAAAAGTGAGACATTTTAAATGGGACAGAGTGAGTATTACATTATAGATTGATTCTACTTCTACGTGGTACTTTTATATTTTTTTTATTGATCTAAATTCTCTATTTAATATTTCTTATTATTTTTTAATTTCAATCATAAAACTATCTATCTCTATCAATTCCACAATCAACTTTTTATGAGCTTTCAATCAATGAAAACTATATAAAAGGATAATTTTGTTCTCCCAATAAAATATCAATATTTAACTGACAAAGTTTTTCAAATTAATATCTTTCAACTACTCCGTCAATTTAATTTGATAAATAAAAAATCTATTTTAAGCAAATAAATAATTTTAGTTACATAGACCCAGAATATAACTTTTGAACATATATATGATTATATATCTTTGTAATAAAACATTATATCATAGCATAATTCCCATCAACAAACAAAATAAAATTAAAATTTTGAACATTATATAAATAAAAGATTCAAACTACTGCAATCGACACAAAAATAACTAATAAGTGGAATTCGTTTTCATTATGTGATGTGTCTGAATTAAAAAAGAAAAAAGAAAAAGAAAAAGAAAAAATGAATTTCGTCCCTCATGGGATTCGAAATCAGGTATATAAATTCATCCAGCAAAGTGATAATAAATTCACCGTAAATATTCATGATTAAGCCTGAAAATAGTTCTTACTTTATATGTTAAGATTTATTTATATTTGATCTAATTCCTATAAATATAAAGAGAGTGGTTATTGTAAAATATTTTCTTATAGTATAAATTATGAACTAATGAATTCTTTTGAATTTACCGTGAAAGTGCCATAATTTTAAAAAACTTGAATTTCTCCCTCTCATGGGATCCAAACCTAAGTGTATGAATTCATCTAGCATAGTGATGAATAACTATAGATCTTCATGATCGATGGATTGAAATGATTCTTATTTTATATGTTAAGATTGGTTTGTATCTGATTCAATTCCTAAATACACATGCCAAGATAAATTCACCCATCAAACTATTCTTTGGTGTATTAGTTGATAAACTCATAAGTAGTGAAATTCTTCGCATCTCTATATAATTTTCAATTTTAGAATGGCCTATTTCTTTTGTCTCTAAATATGTTTTTGAGAATCTTCGGTATGATTTTAATGAAAATTATTGAGTGTTTTGTGAGTATCGTAAAGGTTCCACATTAGTGGGAGGCCATAGATAGTAAAATATGTAAATAAAAGGTTTTGTTGATGGTAATAAGCATGAATAGTGGTGTGTTATGAGTGGTAAAATAAATGAATAAATGTTATCATTGAGAGTAATAATTAGAGAATATTTTGTGTGTTAATATCGATAAACGGAAAGGAAACAAATTTAGAGGGAGAGAGTATAATATTTTCTAATGCATCGCCATAGTGTAATATTAGTGTACTAAAATAATTAACTCAAGTTGCTACAGGATCTCAATAATTGAACCTATTTATTCATACCAAGTACAGAAGAATCGGAAGTCATTAAGATAAAACAATAAAGTTATTAAGAATGATCTCATTTTGGTCATCACATAAAAGAAAAATAAAACAATCAATATTGTTATAACTTGAAAATTGAGTACTATTATAAACAGTACGCGGAAATTTGGTGTGGTTTGATATTAATTGGTCAAATTACATAGTTAAAGATAGAATTTAAAAAAGAGTGATGGTGTAGGACATACTGAGAACATTCTATATATGAGATATAAAAAAGAGTGATGGCGTAGAACATATGAGATCAAAATGCAACGAAACCAAAGTGAAGTTGCACATGGACCAAAGTGATGGCGTAGAACATATGACTGAGCCGGACACGTTAGTGTGCAGGGTTCTGAAAGCCAAGTATTTTCCGAGGGACGACTTCTTGTAGGCCCAACTGGGGCATGGCCCAAGCTTCACGTGGAGAAGTATTCACGCGGCCCAAGACTTGGTTAAAAGGGGTGTTAGATGGCGTGTGGGTAATGGGGTCAACATTAGAGTCATTGAAGACCCGTGGCTTAGAAGAGATTCGAATTTTTTTATTGTTATGGTGAGACATGAGGATTTTAGAAATGCGAAGGTGAGTGATTTGATGATCCCGGAGTTAATGGAATGGGATGTGGATCTTGTGAAAGAGTTGTTCGACGAGGGGGATGCCAATGTGATTATTAATACCCCTATCCCGGCTTCGAACGTTGAGGATAGGAGGATTTGGTACTTTTCTAACAATGGGATCTACTCGGTTAAAACCGCTTATAGGCTGGCGTGCTCACTGACCATTAACAACACTTGGGCGTCTGTAGGAAGCTGGAAGGCTATTTGGAAGCTGCAGATCCCTCCTAAAGTAAGGGTTTTCCTCTGGAGGGCGGCATGTGATAACCTTCCGACGAAGGCGAAACTGTGGAGTAGGGGTGTGAATGTGTTAGGGGAATGTTGTATCTGCAAAAGTGATGTAGAAATTGTGTGGCATATTTTTGTTTCTTGCCCATTTGCCAAGGAGTGCTGGGTAGAGGCGGGTTTGGACAGAATAGTTAACGAGGTAGGGAGTAAGACTACTAGTTTCAAAGAGGTTGTGTTTTCCCTTCTTAGTCAGGTGGAGGTAACCATGTCAGTCAGGTTTTGTATGATCCTTTGGCAAATCTGGAAAGATAGAAATATGGCGCTATGGGAAGGGATCTTCCCCACGCCAAGGAGGTCTTGCGCGTTGGCGGCTGGTTGTAGAGAGGATTGGATCATAGCGCAGAAGACGAGAGCTATTGTACATGGTGGTACGTCCAGTTTGAGTCACGGGAGCTGCAGAGGGTGGCACGATTTGGAAGAGGGCTGGACTAAATGTAATGTTGACGCTGCTTTCTTCTTGGACTCTAACTCCTTCGGTGTAGGTATTTGTTTACGCGATTTCAAGGCAAGTTCATCGCGAAGACGATTAGAAAGAGGGTAAGGTTAAAGTGGAGAAAGGAGATTATTGGTATCTGAAGCCCTCTTGGATTAAAAGTCTCAGCATCTCCAGGTGCATTATTGAAAGCGACATCAAGACTGCTTGCGACGCTATTAACTCTAGGGTCCCAAATTTTTCGGAGCTCGGTTGTTTTGCTTCTATTTGTCAAGATTTTATGGCTTCTATTGGGGATATTTTGTTAGATTTGTTCGTAGGGAGAGCAATATGATTGCTCGTTGTTTGCTAGCTACCATTGATTTAGAGTATGTGCATGTTTGGGAAGAACCCCACCTGTTGTGGAGGGTCTTCTTCATACGTCATGCTATTGCTAATATGAGGTTTGTTTTGTTTCAAAAAAAAAACTATATTTATTCGGATAAAATGAAAGATACCATCCAAACATTCTTCATCCTTCAAACATAATAATAATAATAATAATAATAATAATAATAATAATAATAATAATAATAATAATAATAATAATAATAATAATAATAATAATAATAATAGTTGCTAAAACAAAGGGGAGGGGGATCGATCCGTTCGGTAGAATTCAAGAAAGACCAAGTGGGTCTTCAAAAGGACTTCTTTTTAGTGATTGATGTCAAAATATGGGAATAATAATAAAGCCTCAGTGTTTCATTGATCACCATTGTTAACTTGTGTTAGAGTTGGTTAACTCTGACTAAGTCTCCTCATTTCAAGGAGTTAGTTTGTTTTTATAGTTTTGTCGTTTCTTCTCTTTGGTGTGCAGGTTACGACATGTTTCGCGGGATGCGATGGTAACACATGAAGAAAACATAAACGGATCGCTAGAGATCGGTGGACTAAGTCTGTTCAGTTCCTAGTTTTCAGGAGCAAGTCATGCAACAAACTGCCACGACTTAGTCACATCCTTAGTGGGCCAGATCGTGGTCCAACACATGCAGCTGAAGGCCTCTCAACGTCTATAAAAGGAGAGCCAAAGCAACTGCAAAAGGGCGCAACTCTTGAAGTATCAACTGAAGATCTGTTTATGTTGTTGAGTCTGTTTTCGTAACATTTCCAATATCACACGTGTGTTTTCACTTCTAATAGTGTTAGAAGGTTGTTTTTTTTAGTACACGAGTGTTGTGAGGAAATCTTTATTATTTTCATATATCTTGAGAGATAGCTTCTTAGCTTTTCATAGATCTCGATAGATAGTTTTAGTACTCAACTTTTCGACTTTATCTTGTGGTAAAGTAGTGAGTTTTATAACGTCATTTGTAAATCTTATAGTGAATAATTTCGCCATATTGGCATCTGATTATAATTATAATCTGTAGAAAAAGTTTCTTCGGTGTTCTTCAAGATTTTAATTCCGCTGTTTTACTATGTGTGTGGATAACAGTCTACATAACAGTTGTGTGTTTAGGCGAAGCAACACTTTCAATTGGTATCAGAGCTTACACTCGATACACTGAGTGAGATCCTGTCAGGTATCTTCGCTATAATTTCGCCATGGATTCAAACAATTCTGGGTATTATCGACCACCAATCTTGGATGGATCGAATTATTCATACTGGAAGACCAGAATTCGCTCATACATCAAGTCCATTGATGTCAAAGCATGGCAGTCCGTGGAGAACGGATGGTCAGTCCCAAAGACCACTGATGTTCAGGGCGATGTTACCCCAACACCGTGCGCACAAAGGGACACGAGATCGAGGTTGACGACGCAAACTTCAACGAGAAGGCCCTCAATGCTATTTACGCATCCGTGGACATGACAATATTCAAATTAATCAAGAAGCGGTGCGTCTGCGAAAGATGCGTGGGATGTTCTTCAACGGCATTGTGAGGGTGATACAAGTATAAAGGAGTCTCGACCGCATTCTCACTTCCAAATTCGAGAATATGAAGATGGGAAGAAGAGAACATCAACGACTACACCAAGAGGATATTGGATATTGCCAATGAGTGTCAAGATCTTGGTGATGCGATAAGTAACAAGTTCTTTGGTGTCGAGGCTCTTGAACCTTACCCGCAAGATTTGAGATGAAGGTCGCGCTATTGAAACGTCTCAAACGGTTGCGATCATTGAGTTCATGGATCTCATGAATTCACTCAAGACATCTGAGATGAATCTGGAGGAGAAGGTGTAATCAATAAGAAGCCATTGTTACCTTCATCTTGGCGCAACATCCAGTGGAACATCGCGGGAGATAATTGAGTTGGATGATGAAGAAGAGCTGCAGGAGATCAAAGCCACTGGCGATGATGTTGCTCTAATCACTAGAAAATTCAACACTATGGTAAGGAAGATGAACAAGGAGAAAGCTCAAGTCAGGCCTATGGATCAAAGTCATCGAATGGTAGAATATCCGTCTTCAAAACCTCAAAGCTTCACTCCACCAAGACCAGTGAGGAAGTCGTTTTCCTCAGACACGTTTAGGTATGATTCCTCCAACATTGAAGGTATCCAATGCCGTGAATGCAAAGGGTATGGTCACTATGCAAACCAATGTGCGAACACGTTAAGAAAGAGAGGAAAGTCGTACTGGGTATCATGGAGTGATGACGGAGCTGAGTTCTTCGAAGAGGTAAATAATGACAATGACGCATGCGCCAACATGTTGCCAAAGACTCCACGTCGCGGTTGTCGAACATTGTCGACGATGAGGAAGATGCGATCGGTTTGATCGAAGATCAAACGGTATGGTCTCGACTATTATTCAAGTTTATTTTGCTTAAATTCTCTTGTGAATGATACAGACAGAGGAGGCGTTCGATGACGACTCTATCGCCATAGTACAAGAGTGAAAAAGCTATCTGACGAGTTACTTGAAAATGGAAATGACAAAGTCGAGATCTTGAGCTCGCATCAAGAGAAAACACGAGGCTGAAAGCATCTCGGCTAAGCTTGAAGTCTTGGTAACACAAAGGAAGTCGAACTAAACAAGGTGACGTGTCAACTTGAAGTGGCACAGGGTACGTTCAGAAAGTGGAACACAGGTACGTCTAAATTAGATGATGCTTTGTTAATGGGTAAATCAGATACTACTGGGTTAGGTTTTACTCATGTTCCTAACACTGTTGTTCCCACAATTATCGCCACAAATGGGAAACCATTCGTCAAAGAAGGTGAACCGGTAAAAAGGGTAAAAATGACACGAAGAAAACATAGAAAATACGTATGTCATTACTGCTCTACACCTGGTCACATTAGGCCTTTCTGTTATAAACTGAAGGTTGATTTCAATGGACATAGGATGATGCCTAGGTCATGTTATACGAACACCTCTGTGCACAGACGCCCAAATTGCTCGGCAAACAATGCATCAAACACGACCAATAGAGGAACTGATTCAAAGAAAGTTTGGGTCAGGAAAGATGAAGTTAAATGCTATGTTGTTTACACTGCGTTGAAAACTAACATTTCAGGTTCATGGTATTTTGATAGCGGCTGTTCCCGTCACATGACTGTTAACAGAAGCTGTCTTTCCAACTACGAGTTGTATGACGGAGGTCGTGTATCTTTTGGAGGTGGTTCTAAAGGAAAAATCATAGGTAAAGGACTCCTAAATGTCCAAGGATTACCTAGCCTCAAGAATGTCTTGCACGTACAAGGTTTAATGGCAAATCTTATAAGCATAAGTCAATTATGTGATGAAGAGTTGCAAGTTAAATTTGACAAAGATTCTTATGAGGTCTATGATGGTAAGAACACATGTCTCATGAAAGGACAGAGGTCAGCCGATAATTGTTATATGGCCGACGAACCAAAGTGCAATAAGGCACAAATTGATGAGAGTGTGTTATGGCATCAAAAGTTAGGACATACTAACTTTAGAAATCTTGACAGGTTAAACAAAATGGAAGCAGTACGTGGACTACCCAAGCTGGCAGAAGCTGGAAAGGTGGTCTGTGGTGATTGTCAAAGGGGAAAACAGACCCATGTTCCCCACGCTGTTGTACAACATCGCGAGCAACATTATGGTACAACACGTTGTTTTGAGCTGCTTCACATGGACCTAGTAGGACCTGTCGAGATCGAAAGCTTGGGTGGCAAGAGGTATACATATGTTATTGTGGACGATTTTTCAAGGTACACATGGACATTCTTTTTACGAGAAAAATCAGACACATTTGAAACGTTTAAAATCCTCTTTGCTAGAATTTTTAACATGTTTGGTGTTCAAGTGTCAAGGATCCGATCAGATCATGGAAAAGAGTTCGAGAATATCTCTTTCACAAATTTTTGTGAGAAAAAGGGAATTTTCCAAGAATTCTCTGCGCCAAAAACACCTCAACAAAATGGTGTAGCTGAGCGCAAGAATAGAACTCTAATAGAAATGGCACGAGTTATATTAAGCTCAAAAGTCATCCAAACGTTTACAGGCGGTAGGTCGTAACACCGCATGTCATATCAACAATCGCGTGAACATTCGACCAGGTTCCTTCAAAATACCATATGAAATTTTAAAAGGAAGGAAACTCAATCTCAAATATTTTCACGTGTTTGGGTGTGTTTGCTACATCTTAAATGATAGAGAGTATCTCACCAAGTTTGATGAGAAGAGCGATAAAGGAATTTTCGTAGGATAGTCTCTAAATAGTCAAGCATACCGTGTATAAAATATGAGATTACGGACCATTCAAGAGTCCGTAAATGTTGTTTTTGATGATCTTGCTAATCTCGCAGGAAAAAGGCAGGATGAAAATGTGGCTGAATTAATAGAAGATCCTGTCCAACAGGATGCTAACGGCAGTGATGTCCCAACTGCGGAGGCCACAACCACTGGAACAGCTACGCAAACATCTGAAGATTCCAGTGACACGGAGGATGAAGCTGAAACTGACGTCCAACCACAAGAAAGACGAGATCCTCCAGGAAGAATACATAAGAATCATCCAATCTCTCAAGTCATAGGTGACGTCCAAGATGGTATTCGAACACGAGGTACAACACCATTGAACTACAGAGAGATGGTATGTTTTTCATCCATATGTGCTTCAATGCCAGTTTTATATGTTTCGTCTCTAAAATTGAGCCTAAGAACATAAAAGAAGCCTTGGGTGATGAGTTCTGGGTCGTTGCTATGCATGATGAACTTAACCAATTTGTTCGAAATGATGTGTGGTATCTTGTTTCGAGACCTGTTGACAAGAATGTTATCGGAAAAAAGTGGATTTTCAAGAACAAATCGGACGAATTTGGTGTCATAATTCGCAACAAAGCCAGGCTTGTTGCACAAGGATATACTCAAGTGGAAGGCATCGACTTTGACGATACATTTGTACCGGTTGCACGCATTGAGTCCATACGGTTGCTCCTAGCCATTGCATGTTATTTGAACATCAAGCTATATCAAATGGATGTCAAAGGAGCATTCCTAAATAGTGAACTCAAAGAAGAGGTATATGTCGAACAGCCCAAGGGATTTGAAGATCCACATAAGCCTAACCATGTTTTCAGGTTAAAGAAAGCATTATACGGTCTCAAGCAAGCACTGAGAGCATGGTATGGTCATTTAACAAAGTTCTTAATTGATTTTGGGTTTGTTCGAGGGAATGCTGATAGAACATTGTTTATAAAACGAAATCAGCACAACATTCTTATCACACAAATTTATGTGGATGATATGATAGTTGGATCTACCTCACAAAAAATGCTTGATGAGTTTGCAGGTGCTATGTCGTCTAAATTTGAGATGAGCATGGTAGGAGAACTAACGTATTTCTTAGGTCTCCAAGTCAAGCAAATGGATGATGGAATTTTCGTGTCCCAAAGCAAGTATGCGAGGGATATGGTGAAAAAATTCGAGCTGGAAGGAGCAAAGCATATGAAAACGCCAATGGGGTCAAGTGACAAACTGACCAGAGATGATGCTGGAGAAGATGTTGACCCAACACTCTACAGATCAATGATAGGAAGTCTCCTATATCTCACAGCCACACGACCAGATTTAATGTTCAGCGTGTGTGTTTGCGCCAGGTACCAAGCTAAGCCTAAAATGTCACATTTAAAGGCTGTCAAACGTGTTATCAGGTATGTTTCTGGAACACTGGACCTTGGCATTTTCTTTTCAAAAGACACGAACACGAATTTGGTTGGATTTAGTGATTCGGATTGGGCTGGGGATACGGATGATAGAAAGAGTACGAGTGGGGGCTGTTTTTATCTTGGAAATAATTTGGTGTCTTGGCATAGTCGTAAACAAAATTGTGTTTCTTTATCTACTGCCGAGGCAGAGTACGTAGCAGTGGGAAGTTGTTGTACACAACTCCTTTGGTTGAAACAAATGCTTAACGACTATGGTATTGTGAGCACTGAGCTTTTGGTATACTGTGATAACATAAGTGCAATCAATATCTCTAAGAACCCCGTTCAACATTCGAGAACAAAACACATAGATATACGACACCACTTTATAAGAGATTTGGTGGAGGATGAGGTAATCAAGTTAGATTATGCGAAAACCGAAAACCAAATCGCTGATATTTTCACAAAGCCCCTAGATCACGAGAGATTTACGAGTCTTCGTAGATCTCTTGGTCTTTGCTCTCGCCAATAAAGCTTGAATGTATTTGTTTGTATCACAAAATTTGAAATATCCGAAGGTGATACATCTGTTTATTTGATGACACTTACTGTGTTAAAGATTGTTATCTAACATGTTCTCCTAACAGACAGCTCAACATGTGGAAGAATATTTAATAATACAGAAAAACACCAAAGTAGTTTGGGGGCACGGCGTTCGCAGCGACGATGCTACCTTAAAAAACGGTGCAGCCATGATTGCTTTCGAAAGCCTGACAATAGTGCAATCGAATTTTACATGGGGCTGTATTTATATGTTTTATTCTGATTAAAATGAGCCTATGTTTATGGAGATGTTATAATAACATTCTGTGAAGTACCCCTAAAAATCCGTGAGTAATCCCAGAATTTTTGTTCCTTTAATCCCCTATCGTTTTGGAGATATAAGCGAAAATTAGGTTGAGTTGGTATCACATTTATTTAATCTGATTTTTTCTCAACAAATCCCCATATTTATCTCCTATTTTAATGGTGCCGTATGATGTGGTGTTTGTTCCTTTAAATTAGGGTTTGTGAGATATTGTGGATTTATGTCAAATCAACTGCATGCTTATCCACTTGCATGCGCCTCTGCCTATAAATCTGCCACACTGACACGATCATATCACTGATCAAATCACCGAGCTCTATACTCATTTCAAAGGCTGAAACGGTTCATTTCATCTCTTTCATTTATTTTTGGTACGTTTAACCTCTCTCTCTCCAGAAAAATGGATCCAGCCACCTCTGCCTTACTCGCCGGACTCGCAAAATTTCTGGAAAGTTCTCCCGAACTTCAACAGGCGTTGGCAGCGACCCAAACACCGTCCGCGACACCCGGTCCTAGTGCGACACCAATGAAGGTACCGGAGAAGGTTCTAGCTTTGGAGATTGAACCTGTAAAGGCGACACCTCTTCAAATCGTATATCCCGAGAAGGGCGAGCCCTCTAACCCTAAAGAGATGGGGAAGAAGAGGAAAAGGACGAGTGTACCAACGAGGAGATCTGAGCGTATACCTCGCCAATCACGTGTAAGAGGTCCGGGCTCACCGATTCATATTGACATTACGGGTGATACACCGGTAATTTCAAAAGCCCAAAAGAAAAAGGACATTCCACCGCCCAGAGAACCTACTCCAGAATCCGGCGACCCACATGACGGCCAAACAGCCACGGAGACATCCTCCGAATCAAAAGCAGAAACATGGGTATCCCATAGTGACTCCTCAGACACTCTGGAAGAAGACATAGGTTCGAAACCAAAAGAACTTGGCCAACCAGATTCACACTCCAGTGATGACGACATTTCACTAGGTGAAATTCTAAAAAGGTTGAAGAAGACGATGATCAAGAAAGGAAAACAAAAGGAAAGTGCTCCAGAACCTAAAACCAAGCCAGATGCCCCACCGATTGTCCCTGAAACAGTTGACGCAACAGTGCCTCCAACACCACCTAGCCCATATTCCGAGGAGGAAAATTGGGACTCTAGCTCGGAGAATCCTTCAATCTTTGTAGATTCTGATGTTGAAGTTGATAGAGCAATTTCTTTCAAATTCTACTCAAGAGAAGCTGAAAAAAGGTGGGAACAATTAAAGCATTCGAAGTGTTGGAATGAGCGAAAGATTGACGAGGTAACTTTTGCCCAGAATAATCTCGTTGAATTCTTGAAAGAACGTGGTCTATTTCAAACTGTTTCGGCTATTCATCCCTACCCCAAAAACGTGATAAGGCATGTGTATGCAAACATAGATAAATCCTTCGCTGAGTGTGCCTCAAACAAATATTGTAAGGTGTACTTTAGGCGTCGGGTTTTTCACATTACTGCCTGTGATATCAACGTATTTTATGGGATTGACGAGTGATTAATGATGTGTCATTGATGACACCGATGAGATCGCAAAAGAAATAACAGGAGGAATGGTTAAAAGTGGAAGAGTCCGATGTCGGTGGGAGTTTAACATATCGCATTCTTTTGTTTAAACCGATGACGACTAAGCGGCTTATGTCGTCAAACAATGACAAGATAGTTACTATGCAACATGGTATTCTATTGTACAAGATTGGAAAATGTATACCATTCAACTTAGGTAAGTTGGTGGTAGAACAAATAGGTGTCGTTGCGGTAGACGAGAATCTCGGATTCTTTGCCGTTCCCTCTGTTATACCAATTGTTGACAAAACAAGGTCTTCCCGCTGGAGCCCGAGATGCACTTTTCGAAGACTTTCAGAACTTCACCATTAGCAATACCTTATTTACAGGTAATAAGCTTCCAAACCTTCCATGGACTAACCCTTCTAAAGGGACTGATGAACAGGTTTCGGATGCTGCTTCCAAAGAAATGGTGACGCTTTCAAAGTCTACGGTTCACTCCATGCTTGAACGCATTACAAAGCTGGAGCAAACCTTCTTGGAAAGTCTTCGTACTGCACGCATTGATATGAATGATATGAAGATCGAATTACTAAGTCTTCTTTCTTCCCAAAAAGGGGGAGTAGAGACAGGGGGAGCAACAACATCGAAGGGTGGTGATGATATGGTTGAAGACTGACTGAATGTGGATTTGGTTTTATGAACTCTTGAAACTTTTTATTTGTTTATCTCTCTGAACATGTTCTAAAACTGGATGGTGTTTTGGTGTTTTTGTTGATGATGATGGACATCGTATATTTTTCTGTGGACATCGTACGGATGTACGTTTGATACGTGTTTTTTATGCGATGTCTGCTGTTCTTGATTGAATGGTTTCTACACTGATGGTTACTTTGTTTGGATAATTGCTGATGAATGTGTTTCAGGAACTGTTATGATGATATTGTCTTAAACAGGGGGAGAATGTTTACAGGGGGAGAGTATTCTGTTTTCATGTATATATTTGGGATTCAGTGGGAGTATTGTATATACTGTAAATTGTGTATATGCAGGTTTTGTGAAGAAAGGCCAAAAGGGGGAGTTTGTTAGAGTTGGTTAACTCTGACTAAGTCTCATCATTTCAAGGAGTTAGTTTGTTTGTATAGTTTTGCCGTTTCTTCTCTTTGGTGTGCAGGTTACAACATGTTTCGCGGGATGCGATGGTAACACACCAAGAACACGTAAATGATCGCTAGAGATCGGTGGACTAAGTCATTCGGTTCCTAGTTTTCAGGAGCAAGTCATGCAACAAACTGCCACGACTTAGTCACATCCTTAGTGGGCCAGATCGTGATCCAACATATGTAGCTGAAGGCCTCTCAACGTCTATAAAAGGAGAGCCAAAGCAACTGCAAAAGGGCGCAACTCTTGAAGTATCAACTGAAGATCTGTTTATGTTGTTGAGTCTGTTTTCGTAACATTTCCAATATCACACGAGTGTTTTAACTTCTAATGGTGTTAGAAGGTTATTCTTTTTAGTACACGAGTGTTGTGAGGAAATCTTTAGTATTTTCATATATCTTGAGAGATAGCTTCTTAGCTTTTTCATAGATCTCGATAGATAGTTTTAGTACTCAACTTTCCGACTTTATCTTGTGGTAAAGTAGTGAGTTTTTGTAACGTTCGCTGTAAATCTTATAGTGAATAATTTCGTCATATTGGCATCTACAGATTATAATTATAATCAGAGAAAAGTTTCTTCGGTGTTCTTCAAGATTTTAATTCATTGTTTTACTCGTGTGTGGATAATACCTCATAACAGATTGTGTGTTTAGGCGAAGCAACACTTTCAACTTGAAAAGGAAAAAGAAAAATGTTGATCACAATATAGAGCTTGGTTTTGGTACACATTCAGAGGCTAGTTCAAACATGTCTATATATTAATTAACGACATTTTATAGAGGAGTATTATTTAAAATCTATGTGCAAAATAAAAAACGACACATAATTCATGTATTTTTACCAAAATCGTCCCTATTTTCTATTATCAAAAGTGACTAGTTTTACCTGTTTCATCTGCATAATCGACTCCGAATCAGGAGCTTGTCCTTGGCAAAACTCCAATAACCTCCTTTCCTACGCGATCTTACCATCCTGGATTCGAAGCTAGTAGCATGAGGCACCAAGCTGCTGCAATGGCGGTCATCTCAGAAGCACCTTGTAAATGCTTTTGCAGTTGTCAATGATGAACCTCTCTCCATTGCAGCTGGGCTCAGATTGCTTTTCTGAGCTCCTTCTACAATTATTTGCAGCATATTTTTCTATGAGTTTTCTTCACTTTTCTGTTGTTGTACTAACTTTAAGATCAATTCTCTCACATCTCTCTGCAACTCCCGTTCTCTCCTGTTATGCTTTGTAGGAACATATCTACATTGTCAAGAAACAATCATGAATCAGTCTTAATAAAATATGGGTCCAGAGACAAGATTATGAAGAAGTTAAGATTTCTTGATATATATATATATATAAATAACCCGTTTCCTAATAAGTGTCCAATGACATAAAAACATGCACACTAAGGATAATTCTACTCATCCTACTTCTGATTATTGCATAGAAAATTAAAAGATAACGACATTGTAATGATTATAATGGTAGCATGGGTAGTTTTACACTATTTTACTAATGAATTTTCAAACAAGACATTTATTTAGGGACAAAATTCATTTCAAAATAGGACAGTTAAGGGGGATTTTTCGGAGATGATCTGGGGCGGGGACAGCCTCATTAATTGCCTCGATGCAAAGTTTAGGCCCTTATTTAAATAGAGAGGGAAAATAGCAAGAAATTAAAAAGAAAAACTCTTCACCGTATGCCAGCATGCTTGTAAGGAGAGTTGTTTTAGCTGTAAGGATAATGAAAGATTATTGAAGTAGAAATTCATAGGGTATATAGTGAAGAATTCTCTAGATAGAACAGATGGGTTAAACTGAAACGGAAAACACACACACACATTAATGTTTAAGCTCGAAGAAATCCATCCCTAACTTTTTCTGTTGGAGCAAAAACAGTCAAGAAAACCTTACAATAAATTTCAATTTCGCAATCTTTAAATATTGAAGTAGTAATGTATTTATCTCGAAAGAGAGTTTTAGATCCCTATGATGTAATGAGGTACTAGAGTGATCCTCCAACATCTATAAATAAGTTGTAGGAACTTAACAAGCAAAAATATTTGGCCGGATAATCTAAAGCTTTTTCGAGAGAAGTGCTCCAAACTAAAATTCCTCTCTATCAACCACTCTCCACATCTAAAACCCCTATAATCATTCTCATTTTCTAACATTAAACATAAAAAATCATGTGTCAGTCTGTCGGATGGATCAAAATCATGCGTCAGACTGTTTGATGGGTCAGAATTATATAGTAGACCGTCTGAAGGGTTATACCTAGAATAAAGCTCATATTTGTTGGAAAATTATGATCTTCCATATGAATTTATTTAATAGAGCTGGTTAGGGGTGATTAATACTAAGCATCTTTTCACATGAAATGACACGTAGCTCTTCGTGAAAAGACGCATGCTTCTTTATGAATAGACTCTTTGGTTGACATTCAAGACACCAATTCGAAGATAACAATACTGCTTCATACATCTTTCTAAAACCTTATTAGTCTCGAGTATCAAGTAGTTCGCTCGAAAATACGATTAGTAGTGCAACTACTCGTATTCAGTCTAACCATTGTATCTTAGAGACAATTATTGTGGAACTACGTGCACTATAGCAGAGCAATTTTATTTTATGGAGAAAGAGTTTAACTATTGCCTTGATTTTATCCTACTTTGTTTCATTGTCAATTCATTTCTACGTACCGTTATAAGCAATCGTAAAACAAAATTTCGTGGAAGTGACGACTAGTTGAAGCAACGTCCCAAACGCCCATGTTCATGCTGAAAAGCTGGAAAAGTTTTGAATTTAAACGTTGACAATCTAAAATACTTTTCTATCTTACTATTCTCAATTTGGCTCGTTTCTTGAATGAGTCACCTCCTTCTATGGGGGGAGATGAGACCAATGACCAAAAACGCAATGCGTTAGATGCTTGGCATCATAGTGACTTTCAGTGTCACAAATACATCATAAACGGGCTAGACGACACTCTTTATAGTATTTAATTTAGTGCCAAAACGTCAAAAGAGTTGTGGAACTCTTTGGAGATGAAATATAAGATGGAGGAAAAATTGTGCCCCTTGATTTGTCCGAACTTGATTCATTTGCGGTTGTAGATGAAGTCAACATGGTTGGCAACCCGATAGGTTGGTGGGTCGACACCGGTGTTGCTAGACACATCTAAGCAGACAAAACAATGTTCTCCACCTATGAGTCCATCACAAAAAATAGAAAATTATATATGGGAAACTTTGCTACTTCCAAGATCATTGGATTTGGAGAGGTCGTACTCAAAATGATGTCGGATTGAAATTGACATTTCAAAATATGTTGCATGTTCCCGACATTCGCAAGAATTTTGTGTCCGATTATGCTCTTAGTAGGGTCGGTTTCAGATTAGTGTTTGAAGCAAACAAAGTTGTAATCACAAAAAAATGGTCACTTTGTAGGAAAATGATATGTAGACAACGACCGTTTCAAACTCAATACACTAAATGCAAAATCCAATGATGAAATTAAGAATAATGTTACATATGTGATTGAGTCTCATAATTTATGATATAATAGATTAGGACATGCAAATCTAAATACACCACATAGATTAGTGAATTTAGAATTGTTGCCAAAAATATCTTTTGATCAGCACAATAAGTGTGAAACTTGTGTTGAAGCAAAAATGGCAAAAAGATATTTTCATTCGGTGGAAAGATCAACTGCATCTCTAGAACTGATTCACACCGACTTATGCGATTTAAAACTTGTGCAAACTAGAGGTGGAAAGAATTACTTTATAACATTTCTAGATGATTGCATAAGATTTTGCTATGTATATCTTTTGAGAAGCAAAAACGAATCATTCGAAGCTTTCACAAGTTACAAAAATGAAGTTGAAAACCAACTCAACACGAAAATTAAGATGATTCGTAGCGATAATGGTGGCGAGTATGTTGCACCGTTTGAAGAATTATATTGTGAAAACTATATTAATCATCAAAAAACGGCACCTTATTCACCACAATCGAATGGTGTTGTCGAATGAAAAAATAGAATGTTAAAGGAAATGATGAATGCCCGGACTTATGACATAACATGTGTGGGGGAAAGCTATTCTTTCGACAAATAAAATATTAAATAAGTTACCCCAAAAAAAATAAGATAAAACTCCATATGAACTATTAACAAGTAGAAACCATCCTACAAATAGACAAAAGTGTGGGGGTGTCTCGCAAAGGTTGGAATACGAAAACCAAAACAAGTTAAGATAGACCTTAAAATTATTGATTGCATCTTCATAGGATATGCAAACAATTAATAGTAGCACATATCGCTTTTTGGTACACAAGTCGGAAATACCCGACATGAATGAGGGAATGATCATAGAATCAAGAAATACTATATTTTTCGAAACTACATTTCCCAAGAAAGAAAAGAATGATGCAAGTTCTAAGAAAAGAACTTATGAAGAAAACTCTTTAGAAAATGTTGGACCAAATGTTGACAAAAATATTGAGCCAACACCCGAACCAAGACGAGGAAAACGAATAAAAACTGCAAAGTTCTTTGGTCCGGATTTTATGATTTATTCATTGGAAGATGATCCTAAGACAATCGAGGAAGCATTGTCTGATCCCGATGCTGCTCTATGGAGAGAAGCTATCAATAGTGAAATCAAATATATCTTGAACAATCAGACTTGGGGATAGCTGACATGATTTTATGAATTAAAATTTATAGAACACCCGATGAAATTGTCTTATCACAATCTCATTATGTCCAGCACGTGCTTAAGAAATTCAAATCTTTTGATCTATCGCAAGCTAAGACACATGTTGATTTAAATCTACACTTAGCCAAAAATGACCTAATATCACAATTTAGCTATGCTAGGGTCATTGGAAGTCTAATGTACTTAGCAAATTGTACAAGACCGGACATAGCATATTCAATTAGCTAGCAAATTGAGTCGATTCACAAGTAATATTCCAAGTAAGGATCATTAGACCGTATTAACTACGGTTCTAAACTATTTAAAACATACTTTGAATTATAGTTTACACTACACAAAATACCCAGCTATTTTGGAAGGATACAAATATGCAAATTAGATATCCAGCACAAAAGAATACAAGTTCACATATGTATTCATGTTCACCATTGGTGGTGGAGCAGTGTTATGGAAATCCTATAAGCAAACTTGTATAGCTCGATCTACAATTAAATCAGAATTCATTGTCTTAGACAAAGTTGATGAAGAAGACGAATGTATAAGAAATTTTGTAGAGGATATTCCCTGTTGGAAAAAATTCGTACCTCTCGTTATGGTACATTGTGACAGCATGTCATTCATATGGAGAGCTAAGAATAACATGTACAATGATAATTCTCGACATATTCATCGAAGACACAATACCGTTAGACAACTAATCACTAGTTGTATAATTTGTATTGACTATATAAGGTCAAAAGATAATATAACCGACTTAGCTAAAGTGGCAGAACAACTGACCAGCATAGAATCATCACTGTTCAGTTGTTTTTATTCTCAAGTAGAACCAAATGATATTCTCAAATCTCTCAAGGACGTCAGTTGGACGAATGTCATGCAAAAAGAACTGAACAAGTTCTTAAGGAATACAATATGGGAACGGTGGACAGACCTGATAATCACAAACTGATAGTTCTAAAATGGATTTTCATTGACAATCACAAAGTGATAGTTCTAAAATGGATTTTCAATCTATGGTTATCTTAAAATACTATTTCTTAAAATATATAAGAATTTATTGTTACAAAAACAGTATATTTTACAAAATAGGTTTTGCCTATCCTAGATATCCCTATTATTTCTGTTTTAAGGACACGATAGAGACACTAAAATTAATTATCATGTTGAATCCTTATTATGTCAACACAATAATAATAATAATAATAATAATAATAATAATAATAATAATAATAATAATAATAATAATTATAATAATAATAATAATAATAATAATAATAAAAGAAATATATGTGTAGTTTATGATTTTTTTAGGCTACAATTCATGTACTTTGCTTCTCGCATTAATCTACACATAGTATTTTTAATAATTATCAAAATATTTTTGTGACCACGTGATTCCCCAATTAATTGATTTTCTTACGTTTTTCTAAAAAAAATCACTGAAAACATCATTCATTTCTTTTTCTTATTCTTCTTTTGTTGGAAGGTTGCAAGCTAAGTTTAACGATTAATTAAAGATTCGAGAGATTATACTTGGTTAATCTTATAAATTGACTTACTAATGGTTGTAGTATGAATTTCAGTTAATACGTTATTGAAGACTCGTAAATTCATTTAGGGATAATTTTTTAGTATGTTAATAATTTTTGGCATCGGAAAGTCTGACTGACAGGTTGATTTTAAGCTTGATATTTTGAATTTTATATAAATTTAATGGTGTGAAAATAAGATGCTTCACGTTATCAAAACGATGACGATTTTCTTTCTTTTTATTTTTAATATTTCTTTAATACACATAAAAATGACATTGTTTTGATGATGTGAAATATCTCAAATTTTCATATCATCAAATTTATACAAGTGGAAATATCACGAATAAATTTCGACAACGAATTGGATTTTCCGATGTCGGAAATTGCTTGGACTAAAACTAAATCAATTTATGAGGTTTAGATAATGTATTAATCAAAATTTGGGCTACAGAACAAGTGTTTTTTTCCAAAAAAAATATGGCAAAAGAAAGACATCAAATCTGCTTATTTGGTAGAACAGTGCTGTCCATCTAGAAAAGGTAAATCCAATTGTCAATTAGCCAAAATTATTTTAAAAATGAAATTAAAAAGATGAAATCTGAATCTACAATCTTAAGTCCAAATCCAGGAAGCTAACCTAAGTTACCTAACCCAACTAAAATTAACTACTCTAGTTTTCTTCCTCGGTCTACTTCTCTTAATTCAAGCAAGAACGAGTATCTCCGTCACATGTAATATCTTTTTTAAAATTAATAAAAATATAAAAAATCAATATATAATTTAATAATTACTTTAGCCAGTTATGAAACACAAATAGAATAAAGCATGAGAAGTGGCTGGCATATCGTATAGGTTTCCAAATCGGCGTGCTCTGTGTTATGTTGTGTGATTCTGTTTAGAATAAATAAATGAATAAAAGATAATACTATTATTTAGAACTTCAATAATTGAAATTCAGCATAAAGTTGAAGAAAATCATAGTTCGTTTCCATTAATTTTTCATTATTTGTCATTTAGTTATTTATTTTTGGAACAAAAAACAATTCCATTACTTATATATTAAGTAGCAATGAAATTGAGCTTAAGTATTTTAGTTTATTTGGTCTTAAATTGACTGTTCAATAAATCGGACTCTAAACTAATTAAACTTTCTTTCGCTCAAAATTCTCTATTCCACTTTTGTTTTGTTTTGTTTTGTTTTTTCTTTCCCCTTCAATTTCAGTTTCTTGTGTTTAGATTGATTTTGCAATTGTTAATGTGAGTTGATCATAGAGTATATACTTACTATTTAGCATTTAATTTCAATTTTTAGTTAATAATTGACTATTTCATAATCAGTGTATAAAAAAACTTTAAGCTTCAATTATTAGCATACTAAGTTTTAATTATATTTTTCCTCTAATAACCTTTTCTAAGCAAACTTCGTCCGACGAGCTTGGTGGTAATTGTTATTTTAATGTTCCTCCATTTGTTGATATACATATAAATCTACTAAACTTACTTTCTATGTTATTCCTTTTGTTTACATGCGACGCTCACTTACTATCATACTAGTAAACCAAAATATTCAAAATCAAAGGACGAAACACATTAAAATGTAAAACCTTTACCAAGAACACATGAAAGTTAGTAACATAATCTATTTTTATAATACAATAATTATGTAACTAGTGAAACACAAAAAGAACGTGTACATAAATGGCTGACTGGCCTAAAGTTTTAATTTCAAACTCGGCGTTCCATTGTTTCTATATATACCTAGCAACTCCAACACTCCTAAACTCATCACTTAATTTCCTCCCCAAGAAAAACACACAACACACACTCAACCACTGTAGCTATAGAAAGAGAGAGAAACAATGGCTGCTGTAGCGCAAAACTCCTTCGTCAAAGCGCTAGTTGAGTCTTCCACTCTCCAATCCATTCCATCTGAGTTCACTTTTGCCACTGATTCAAGAGGCTCCCAATCTGATTCGCTCCCCATCATTGATTTCTCCCTCCTCAACTCCTCCGATCACCATCAACGCTCCAAAATCCTCCGCGACCTCGACGACGCTTGTCGTGAATGGGGATTCTTCATCGTAAGCAAATACATACAAAATATTTTCTTTATCAAGTCAGTGGGTTAAGAAAATTAAGTAACATATATATATATGGATCAATATTGCAGTTGGTGAACCATGGGATACCGGAAACTCTTCTCGAGTCTATAATAGCGGCGAGTATGGAGTTCTTCGAGCTGCCGGAGGAAGAGAAGCGGCGGTACGAGGCGAAGAGTGCGTCGGACCCCATCAAGTCCGGCAGCGGCAGCCTCATCAACACCGCCGACCAAAGGGTTCATCTCTGGAGGGATTTTGTGAAGTCGTATGTTCACCCAGAGTTTAACTGCCCTCGCCAGCCTCACTCTCTGAGGTACATATATATGACTAATTAATTAATTAGTCTGAGCCTTTAGTTTAGTAATATTATCCTAACATAATAAATAATGACTGATATAATGTCGGCTCTATAGGGAAAATTTGCACGAGTACTCGGAGAAAACCCGACCGGTATTTAGGAAACTAATGCACGCGATCGGGGAAAACCTAGGACTCGAAGAAGGGTTCGTTGACGAGGCCTTGAAACTGGAGTCGTGCTTTCAGTTATACGCCGCCAACTACTACCCGCCGTGCCCGCAGCCGGATCAAGCCATCGGCATCCCGGCCCATACGGATCACGGCCTTCTCACCTTTCTCATACACAATGGAGTCGCCGGTCTTCAGATCCAGCACAATGGAGAGTGGTTCGACACCATTTCGCCCCAAAATGCAATCTTGGTCAATAATGCTGATCATCTAGAGGTAATTAAATCTTCCACATGCAAAAGCTCTATCCTACTAAGGTGTAAAAATCGAACCAAAATCAGATATACGGATAAATTTATCAGAATTTTAAAGAAAACAATTAGTTCGATTCGATTTAATTTCAGATTTTTAAAACTAGGCTTATTTTGACTCAATTCAGTTCAATTTCAAATCATTTTTTTGTATGTATTTCAAATTTCAACCTTTCCAATTCACCACTCAGTTATTTCAATTTTCAAACTTTAAGTATTGAGCAAGACACATAAAAAATGATATTAATTAATTGTATTATTTCCCTCTCAAAAAATAGTAATTGTAATTATTTTCTGTTCTAACAGATATTGAGCAATGGGAGATACAAGAGCGTAAGGCACAGAGCCGTGGTGAATACCGAGGCAACGAGGATCTCCGTCGTGATGGCCAACGGCGCAGCGCCGGACGCCGTCGTTGCTCGGCGCCGCAGCTGGTTGAACAAGACGGCCGTCCATTTTATCGCCCGATGAAATTCATAGAGTATGTGGAAACAATGCTGAGCAATCGACTTCTAGGAAAAAGCAACTTAGATTGCATCAAGATTCAAGAAGAATGATCATTATTTAATCATTTGTAATTACTCAAATGTTACTTACTCTATTTTGTCGAGGTTGTAAGAATAAGTTTGCTGCGTTAGCACTCTGATACCAATTCATGTACTTTGCTTCTCGTATTAATCGAAACATTGTGTTTTAATTACTATATAAATAATAATAAAAATATTTACTAGTAGGCTGTCAAATCGAGGCATGAAAAATCGAATCATCACTTGCAAATTTGTTGTGGTCAGCAACAAGCTGTCTTTTAGTGGTTCAGATAATCTGTTCCGGCAATCATATGATATGAGGAGCATTCGATTTTTTGTCTAATTCAAATTAATCCATAAATCCCAATTGGTATAAAAATGCTCACATTCATACTAACAACTCTCAAATAATTTCTAAAAATAATCTTTTTTATCTTATGATTCCAGAAAGCAATTCACCAAATTCCCACAAAGGGTTTTCGATTTTCGAAATAAAATAAATTCGAATCCAAAAATTAAAATTTTTATATAGTAAAATCCGAACCGAATAAAAAATTCTAAAAAAGAATTTCAAAAACTCCAAAAAATTGAAATGAATTTTGTTATTTTTATATATATTTATATTAGGATTAGAAACATTTATATAAAATATTATTATTATATATTATTCGGATTTCTTCTGACTAAAAAATTGAAATCTGATCCCAAGATTCATAAAAATCCATATCGAATTTAAAATTTCGGTTCGGTTTTTCATACTTCGGTTATTTTGCTCACCCTAAGAAATTATATGTATTCCAAATTTTATATTTTTAGTAATATTTATTCTAGACATAAAATTTATTAAAATATAAGAAATTTTAATTGAGAATCATTACTAAAAATTAAAACTCAAAAATATATATACCCTAACTATGACATAATCAACCCTAAAACGAATTATTAGTTTAAAATATTGATAATAAATGTTAAACATAATTATACACATTAATTACATATAAATAACTCGATTAATCATTGTAAAGTTAATCTGAATAGAAAAATTAAAATTAAAATAATTAAGAAAAACTAAAACATGAAAGTGGAACACAGGTGGAAAATTTTCTATGTTTAATACAAAATAGAACCAGACCCTACTGCGTGATTTTACAATAAATATAGTACAGTATTAATTACTTTGCTTCTAAACAAATGCAATGAAGTCATCACTCAACTTTCTCTTGTTAATTTGGCTATGATGTTAATCATGATGCAACATCATAAAATATGATGTATATAAAACAGTGCTTCTAGTCTTAATTGCCGTAGTGGTTGTCGATTGTGTGATAATGAACATGATTATTAAGTTTTTTAAGTTCTGATGTCAAAATCATTGACGTTTTGAAAACAAGTTTCCAGCTTTTTCTATTTGGATTGCATGGGATAAAGTTTGACATAGTTATACTTTTTCCCACCATCATATTTGTTCTTTAATTTTAGTAACATGAAATTTAATCAATTGTAACAGTATAAAATTAATGGAGATAATAAATGAATAGACTAATAGATAGTTAGATTAAAAGGTAGACCATAGAGATAATAAATAAATATAATACTTCATCCGTCTCACCCAAGACGATCCATTTCTTTTCGGCACGATTATTTAGGAGAATGGTATAAAGTGATAAAAAGTAGGTAGGTTGCACAACTTTTTAAGAGAAAATTATTTCCTAAAAAGGAAACAGGTCATCTTCGGTGGAACGGCCCAAAAATGAATACATGTCATCTTGAGTGGGACGGACGAAGTAATAGCTCATGAGAAGAAGAAAAAGTGAACATCTGTCCTTTTTTTTAAAATAAACTTTTTAAAGTTGTAGGATATTTTTGATAAAATGTTAATAGTTTATGGTTTAAATAATATTTTTAAAGTTCAAAATATTTTTGATAAAATGTATATAATTCAAAATATTGACCCATCATCGAGAATTCAATTTCAGAAATTTGAATCAATTCACTTGATTCTCACATGGAAATATGGAATATACATAAATGAATGCAGTTACATTAATTGAAATGAAATAGTGCAAGTACAAGACCAATTTAATTTTCACTTCATTTATTGTACATTCCATATAAGAATTCAGTGAGCTGATTCTCGATCGCCGGCTAGAATTGAAACTTTTTGCAAAGTTTAGATCATTTTTCAAAATGGCCCAAAATTTGGATGATGAACTACTATACTTAATTCATACTTTATTCAGTATTTAAAATTATAGATATATAGTTATATATCACATAGCATACATAGGATTGTAAATGAGTCAAACTATTCGTGAACTATTCGAAACTCGGCTCGATAAAAGTTCGTTCGAGTTTGTTTAGTGAAACTCGTTAGCTAAACAAACCAAGCTTGAGCATGATAGTATTCGGCTCGTTAGCTCGTGAACAAATTCGTTAACTGATTTACTTTGAAAATATAAATTATTAACTAGATATAATTATTTTCTTTCTATAATTAGTAATTATTATATTAAATCTCCAACTATTTTTATTTGTTATAAGAAATCAATAAATAACACATTTATGGATAAAATAATTTATTTTTAAAATAAAATAATCAATATTCTAACTATATATCTAAAATTAGAAAGTTTATTTGGGTTCGATTAAAGCTCGAATAAGCTCGTGAGCTCGAAATATTCGATAAATGAAACTCGAAACTCGACTCGACTCGACTCGATACTAAACAAATCAAACTTGAGTACGATGGTGTTCGACTTGACTCGGTGCGATTACACTCCTAAGCATACGTACTTGCAGACACAACCCACCCCACCAAAGGCTGCTCGGAGATGTACAAGGCCTAGAAAAACACACCAAACGCACTTGCAGAAGCAGCTGTCCCAACAAACCGCCCCACCAGAGTCTTCTCGGGGAAGTGTTGGGCTTAAAAAACACACACCGCACACACTTGCAGGCACAGCTGCCCGAACAACCATCCACCAAAGAGTGCTCGAAGACGTGTAAGTGTCTAAACAAAAACTTTTTCACCTTCTATGATGCCATTTCTAAGTAATTACTATCACATTTGAAGAAGACGATGAAAGAATAGGATGATGCAAATCACTCAGAACAGCACGACGATGCAATATGCCTATTATCTTCCAATTTCAGAACAGATCATCACATGCAACATTTGTTGCCCCTTCGTTGCAAAGGGCTTGCCGATTCCATTGCCATTTTTACAGTTGCTCTACATGATATACATACAAAAGAGAAATACATGCAATGACGTGTAAAACACCAAAATGCCCCACGGCTAGCTGCGGAAATAGATGCAGGTTACGAGGGGATCGACTATATACAACGTGGCCGGATTCAATATATAGACAGCGAATTCAAAATCAAGCAAAGGACTCCAACTTAAGAGTACCTGTTTCGTGCTTCCCTTGTTTCTGAGACGTCATCTGACACGAGCCATCATCCTGATTGCCTCTTTTCTTTTGCAGCAAGCCGTTCTCCAAGGCCGGGCCGCAGACTTTGCAAGGATCGGCAGATCTTTGGGAACACCAATGATCCGGAACAGTTAAAAATGGGTGCTACGAACTTTCTAAACCTCTTCTTGTATTCGATGGGAGAGATGATAGTCGGCAGCTGGTTCTTGGGGACGACAAGCGAAGACTTGACCCAATTCTCGAGCTGCTTGTCCCATGTGTACTGCCTCAGATAGTCGATGATGCCACATACCAGTTCACGACGTTGAGTATCCACCCCCACGAGTAGCGAATAGTCCATGACATTGATCGTCTGAGAATGAGACAAAGACGAGATAGTCAATCACTCATAAAATAGATGGGAAACACTTGTGTACATCCAGATGTACGGTACACTCATCCCAATTAGCATTCATCAATCCCAATTAGGGTTTATTAATCACAGCTAGGATTTAACTAGTGTGAATGCACCGTGCATCCTCCAAATGGATATAACTTTGGCAAAACTCACATTGAGGAAATTAGTGTCATTGTATACAGCACGCTGCAGATTTCGTTTGGATTTCCTACAGACATAAAGAGGAGAAACGCTCATATCATTGACGAAATTTTGATCCAGAAGAACTTCGCCTGCTTCATCCGTGTTGTGTCGAGCGTGCAGAGCTCCTTTGAGATCGTACTGTCGTGATATATGCCAACCAAACGAAAGATTCTCCATTACTAGAAGATCATGTCTAGTCTCCTTTCCATTTTTTGGCGCTCGTATCGTAACCTAAACGCAGGACGAAATGCATAAAACACATCGGTATATTACACATGAGAGAACGAGAAATGAAGCAATCAGAAGTTGATAGAGAGACTAACCTGGTAGATTCCAAGAATTTTAGCAAGACATGTCTGATTTCCGAGCTCATAGCATTCGTTCATGTACTCAAAGTAGTTCCTGGCGAATTTCATGAATGAGTCGAGCTCTGTCCTCTTAATCTCCTTGATAATGAGACGATCGTCTAGCGTCTTAGCAAACAACGATTTACTCTTCCCGCCTTTCGCGTCCCAATTTCTACAACGACTTAAAGAAGCAATAAAATCGACTTCAGAAGGACAACACCGATCTCGCAACTGACGGAACTGGCTGGCAAACATGCACGCTGACGGAGTATTTGCGCTTTCTCCCCATACCCATAGACACTTCCGGTGGCTAGCGCTATAGGAAACCGTTGAGTCTAACAAATCTAGACCGTCGAAACTCGACGCATGTGAATCTTCCAAGTTGGTAGGTGGAGAATGCAGACCATCGGAATCCGTCGAACCATAAGAAGGCCAACGAGAAGTGGTTAAAGAAAACACTCTCATCAGTCTCTGAGAACTCTCGTTTGGTTTAGAATCGTTTCCTCTTTCTCTCTGAGGGTTCTCGGATAGATCTGCCATTGCTACCTCGACATCCTTCAGTAAGGTCAGAGCGCACGCTATTATGCTCGATAATTCGTCTTCATAGTCAGAAACAATATAGTCGTTAGCACCGAGAGGAATGTGTAGCCTCGAGCCCTCATCGTTTATCAAATTCTGAGCCACGGATTCTGCAGTATAACTGCTAAAAGATTCGATTTTGGTAAGTAACCTCTCTGCAGATCCTCCATGTATTCACGTCGAAGGTCAGCAAACGGGCCCAGATCCAAACTTTATCTTTTCTAGGTCCAACGACAAAGAATAATGGGGCTTTCCTCTTGGATCGTGATGTGAATCGGAATGAGCATCCTCGATAAACTGTTCTGTCAATAATCCATCAACAGCTAATCCATTTTCGTTCACGAACCAATAGATCCTTCAACTTGTCCGTTTATATGAATCTCTTCAACCTGACATTCATTAGCTTCGACGTATACTGAGTCAGAATCAATCGCCTTGATATCGGATGAAAGTAATGCATGCAGTCTTCGATCCCATATGCACGCTGTAAGAAGAAGTTCCAACCGGATCGTGTTCAAGCTTAGGAGCGTAGATGTAGTGTCGACTTCACTTTCATCATTAGTAGCGTCTTGAATTTTGACCTACCGTTGATTTGCATTCCAAGCAAAAAATTATATCAAAGCCAATTATCACGGAAATAAATCACATCACAAACTATCTAACCTCGAATTGAGACTTTTCCTGCTTCAGCATGAGCATGATATCGGAGAATTCCTTGCTCGAGCCCTGAATGTTGAGAGTTACCCCAATATATCGAGCTTCTATTTCCTTGAGGGACTTTTCGATATCGACGAACATTAAAATCCCTTGAAGATACACCTTAAAGAGAGGAGAACAATGGTCTCAATTAAAATAATGGAGGGAGATATACTTGGAAGTAATAAGCTTCACAAACCCATCAAGGAAGGATAAAGCAGCAAGAAATTAATACGAGGCACGTACATCATCAGAATCCTTCTTAAGAAACTCCCTTTGACCGGCGCCAACTCCATCTTCTGAGGCGGCAGCGACACCGAACAAGTCGCGACCTGTGAATACTTGAACATGGCAACCATGCGGCCTAGTCTGGATTTTAGCCAAAAGAAAGGGCAAAATGTTACCATTTGAAGACTTCAGACACGACATTGAGCATCCAATAACAATAAAAGTAAATGAAAAATTGACATACCCAAAGAAGTACAAGAAATCCTTATGGAAAGAATGGCCACAGCTGGACGAACAATTGAACAAAGAGATGTCCAAAAAACTGAGCTGCAAAAACTTTCCAAATGATAAACCACGGGCAGCAGTGGATATCAACACCCTTTTCAGAGATTTTGAGCTTCCATCTTGACATATACCGCAACGACTCCACATCCAAAGCTTCCCTTCGGTTTCTCCAGGCAAACTTTTTCCAACAGGAAGACATTGGACTTGGATTGTGAGTTGCTTGTCGTGATGTGCATAGAAGAAAAAGTGCACCTCCGGAGTTTCTCCACAAGTCTTGCACTGGAGTCCCTGCAAGAGTAAGATTCTACGTTAGGTTTGAATCATCAAGAAGAGCTAAATTAACATAAATCAGAAAGTAAGAGTTCGGAAAGACCTGATTGAGCAGATTATCATGCAAAAACTTTCCGAGAGGGACATCGAAACTCCGGTAGAACTTGATGTGAGAGAAATGACTCTTCTCACACATAGTTCCTCTTGAAGCGCTATGCTGGACAACAAAACTAATATGCTCTCGGAATCAAGCGCCGCACAGATTCCATCCTTGCTAGGCAAGTGATCTTCAGCATTTTCACTACGATTCCATGTATCCGAAAATTCTGGTTGATACTGCTGTTTTGTGTCGGGCGAATTATCTTCCATATATCCATTTTTTTGCATGTCATCGTGATGATTTCGTCCATCAAAACCAAATGGACCAGCAATTTTCTCAGACGAGACTGAGAAAAGAGGAAAACTATCGTTCATAACTTTTCGGACTGATGTTGAAAGAGATAATCCTGGAAATGTTTCTGGGTTGAAGGACTGAAGTGACAATGAAGAATTGCTTTCTGAGGATGACATCAAGTTTTCTAGGTTGCTTTGATGGAAACCATTCAAATGGGAATGTTGAGTGTGAATGGTGCATCAGATTCCTTCAGACCAGGCACGTTTGTCTCGTGAGCCAGGTCTACCACTTCACTGGGAGAAATCGTGGAGAACATTGCGGTCTGATCTAGAAGAAAGGAAGTCTCGAGCATAAAATGATACGCCATGACGACTGCACACCTGATCACACATTTAACCTTTTCAGTTCATCACTGCTTGCCCCATCAGTACAATCTGCATAGTGAAAATAAGTTAACTAAACATTTTTCACAAGCAAACATAACAAAACGTACTAAGTTAGGTTGCAAACTTTTTCATTTGCATACTTAAGAAGCAGGAATAAGTTCTAGGAAATAAAAAAAATCATATGTGAAGGAAGACATACTGTGCATCCAAGCCGAGAAGGGCAGCCCTCGAGGAACATCAAAGTTTTACTCGGTCTCTTTCCACCAACGTTGCTACCATCATGTTCTTCTACGAATTTTTCAATATGAAAGGACTCACATTGCCTTAGTTTTTGACCTAATGCAAGCTCCGGGGACGAGATAGGCGAACCAATACAACGACCAACTCTATCTAGACGATGCAGCTTCATGTCGAACACTAGCGTCATTCTTTTTGCAAGAATCGCCTCTTGTATGTCACGAGAAACTGATTTTTCAACCAAAATAACATTTGGATGGCAATTCTCTATCATATCAATAATAGTTTTCAGATTGCTCTTTTCCTGTCAGTGAGAAAACAAAATTTATGCACATATGGAGATAATGTTTCACACATAAACTTGAAACGGAGATTTCCGTTTACCTGCTGCTGCATTGAGTCGAATGATGACAATCCATCAGAAGAAAGATCTAGCGAGCCGTGGATCAATAGCAGTCGAGGGTTTTGTACTTCGTTTGCATGTGTTTGTGAGCAGCATGCTTTTGAAGACGAGCCCTTTAAATACTTGACTACACAATAAAAACAAGATTGAAGCTTAAACTAGAATATATCAAATAATGATCAAGGAGCTATGTCACTTATAAGAACCTCTCCAACTCTAAATAAACATTAACCACAATCTTAGTTTCTAGGTCTAGACATATCAAGCCATTGTTACCTTTGACTGCACAGACCAGTTGCAATGCATTTAATCTTCACATATCCATCGGGATCCATGGCCTTGCCTTCATGTGTGTTTGGCTTCACAAATGCAGCAGCCTCCCATGATAAAGAAGTCACAATTTCCACCCAATTTTCGCCCTGACCTCCAGATGAATTAACACCAACGGACTTAACTAGTTGGCTAATAAAGGCCATAAATTTCCCATTCTTCACATTGTTCATTGCTTTAATCTTTTCCTCTCTGAATTTGTAACTCGTACTTCCTTCCTCTTCAAAGCTGCTTAGTGAACTAGGCCAAGCCCAGGCGATGCCATCCCCACACTCGTCGTCGTCGTCGTCATAACTTGAGACCCTACCTATTACGTCATCTTCCCAGTCTTCCGGTTCTGGGGGAAGCCAGAATTCAGCATTCCCTTCATCGTTTGGAAGAGATGCAATTGATCCATCAGGTGACGAACTCACTCTTTTGACATTGCTCTCTGTTCCTTGTGGGACTTCAGCGGTTTCTACCTCTAACGCCCCAAAGCTATTAATCTTCGAATTTCCAAATGTGATGCTTCACCAAATTACCATTTTGATGAAAACCATTTGTTTTAACTGATACGTTTGAGTCATCAAAAGGCTCTTTAAGGGAAATATCTTCTTGAATGTTGCCTTCCACGTACAGCCTGAAAGAGATCGAATGAATCTTGTAAGCTAAAAATAAAAGTAGAAAGCTCTCAAAATCAAGTGGACGAATCATCCGAGACTACTTATGTGCATACCGGCCATAAAAGTTCCCGTCTGATGAAATATCACCTGAAAAACAAGATTGTAGGTGAAGGAATATATCGCAATAATATTAGATTGAATAAAGAAAAAGATAAGAGCAAGAGCTCACTGCAGCTTGATAAAGAACCGTGGCTGCTTTTCAGAGAAGCAGTAGGACTGATTGATTGCATTGTGAAAGAACTTGAGTTCTTTCAGTTTACACCGTCTAAGTAATATTCGAACCAAAAGGCTTGTAATGCCCGACAGAGTGCCCAAGATCTACTCATAGGATGATCTTTTTCCTGCGCTATGCGCTTACTTGACTCTGCCAACTTTGCACAACTACTAAGTTACATCTTTCACATATGATACCTTTCATTCTGCATTTTAAGATTCAATGAGTTGATGAAAACACCTAAACGACATGAATGCAGAAGAGATTAGGTATTAATAGCATCATAAACAGGATCAGCCTAGCTAGCTTACACGATGCTCTCTTTCAACTAGAAGAATCCAAGTAGATATTGAAATTAAAGACTTTAAACCGTTAAAGAGCTCACAAAAAATATCAAGAAAGATTAAAGCCTAGATACCAGATCTAATTACCCTTATACGTAAAGCATATGATCAATGAACAATTACTTTACACTATAAATTTTCACCTGCCATTCCACCATCCATGGGAAAAATCGTAACTGTATATATATATTCTTGGAAGGGAAGGAAAATGAAACAAAGGATTTGAAGTAATTAGACTAAAGCACGGGAAAAGGTGAAGAAAGAACTATGATTTAATACATAGAAAATTGCATCATGATAATAATATTGAGAAAATCTACGCACAAAATTCCCATTCTTTCAGTTTCATAGTTCAATTCTTAAAAAGTTCTGAATAATCATCAATCTGTAGATATAGTAGGAACCAATTCTTGTGACTGCAACAAGAAAATATGAATGAATGTTTTAGTTTCATTGTAAAATTCAAGATTATATAACATCACCAAACATTAAAAAATCTTGAAATACAAACATAAAGAAATTGGATATGTCAAAGTCCTGAAAATGTAGAGCAGAGACCAGAAATACAACAACTAAAACCGCCAAGAATTTACAGCCGTTTTATCTATTTTCTCAACTCAACATATTATCCACTAAATCATACTATCCCAATATAAAGAACTGTAAATTGCATTAAAATAAAAATAAAAAAGGAACATCAAAATTCTACTGTTAGAAGATAAAGTGAAAGAATTGGTTTTGAATCTTACTTTTAAACAAATTCCCACAAATTCAGCATTAGCATCACCAATCTTCAAACCCCAAATGGCATGCCTTTGCACAAGACATAAAGATTTTAAAATCTTGAACATTCAAGAATTTCAAGTCGCTGAAAAAGGGGGCATTGAAAAAGCAAAAAGATTTTGTGAACGAGCTCAACATGAACAAAGATTTTGAGATGGTGAAGTAATAAAGAAAAATTTGAAAGATTGTCTGAAGATGGATGGGTCCCACAGACAGTTTTTCGCTGCTAAAAAGAATCGAATTTTTTCAGCTGTATAGCCTGTATTTGGATCAAATGGAGCATGAATTTATGTTGGTGGGTAGAACTATGTAACTTGGAATTCTTTTGTTTGCATTGGAAGTCATATAGTTGCAAGTTAAAAAAAATATGTATATTATATTCCCTCCATTTATTACTCTCAATAATATCATTTATTTACATACTTTATCACTCATAGAATCATAGTCTACCATTATCTCTAATTTTTATCATCAACAACGTCACTTATTTACATCTTTTACCACTCATAATCTACCATTATCTATAACCAATTAAATTAATACTACACTGATGTAAAAGCTTTTATTTCACTTACAAAATATTACACAACTTTTATTAAAACTCATTGAAGATTGTCAATAACAATTTTTGAGAACGGAGGGAGAAGTAATTTATAACTATTAGTCGTTCAAAATATTCCTCAAAATTACTGAAAATTACAATTAAATATACAAATTATCTAAAAAATAACAAACTAAACCCGTTATTATTTTCTTCAACAGATTTCTAACGTGTCTACCTAGGGCTGTCTATTCGGTACGGGTCGGGTACCCTACCCGAAAAAATCGAGTACCCGACCTCGATTATGCCTAATATATGCTACCCGACACCGACCCGATTTTGTAAATCGGGTACCCGAATACCCGACTTAGTTTTTTTTTTTTTTAAAATTTATATATAAATCTATATATTTATTGTAAGTATTAGTTTATTAGAATTAATACTATTAAATAATAATAAAATTCTTCCTAGATGCACTTTTTGTTTTTGTTTTTTTGTATTTATTTATTTTATTTTTATATTTGTATATAAATCTATATATATGTTGTCATGTTACTAATAACTATGTTAGCTATATATATGGATATTCTCATGATGTTATGATAGTATTTTTTTTCTTTGTGTTTATTTATTTATTTTATTTTTATTTTTGTACATAATTTTAGATATATAATGTTAGCTATATACTCTCATTTGCCAAGTTATAATAGCATATCATGTATTTAAGGGTATATGTTATTTTTAATATTAAGTTATCATTTATAAATTTCACATATTAAAATTAAGAATAATAAAACTATATTACAATATATTAATTTAAATATATTAATTATATATTTAAATATATAAAAATATATCAAATATAAATATTTTTAAAAAATCGGCATCGGGTAATACCCGAATACCCGTCGGGTATACCCGATACCCGACCTCACCTAAAAGCCATACCCGACCCCTATACCCGATTTTCGGGTAATCGGGTACCCGATACCCGAGAAATTTTGGGTCAGGTATCGGGTACCCGACTACCCGATACCCAAATAGTCACCCCTATATCTACCGACCTACAATATGGAATTTTAATAATATTTTTGTTTAAAATTGATATTGCATTTTTATTAAAAGATAAATGATGCGTCGAGGCTTCATGCAACTTGAAATAATTCGCCTGAAATCGAACAATATGATATTTATGTCAATTTTGATAGGGTGTTTGGCTGAGCTTATAAGCTCAGCCAACCACCCTCTGAGATAGTTTGTGCATTTTATTATAATTATCAATAGTTTATAATAATTTTTTATTAGTTTTCAAATAGTTTGTGTAATTTATTATAGTTAATAATAGTTAAATATATTTTAGTGATTTATAGTTGATAAACGCATTTTACACGCTTATTGTTGATATTTAAAGATGATTTTAGATCAATAAAGTGCGTTTATGTCTTGGATCTCAATGCTTTTACATATTCTTGGAAGATCTTGCTCTTGGGTTCCTTTTGGTGTTTTGTAGGCTTATAAGTTGAAAATCGAGCATGGAACGAAGCACGAGCGAAAGAAGGTCGAAAACAGGCCTAGCGACCACCTCCGCGATCGCTAGCTGAGCGCGAGCGAGAACAACGCAATCGATGTCTCGCGACGCCTGGCGACCGCTAGGTCGGCCGCGAGAAATTCCATGCAATGCGCCACTCCCAAGGACCGCAAGGCGTGCCCGCAAGCTACCCAACGTGCGAAAGAGCTACGCCCGATTTCGTGGCCACGCTGGCGACCATGAGCGGTCGCGAGGAAGGCTAGCGAGCGCGCACCAAGCCGAGAAGACGAAGAGCAACCGAGCGAGGGTGATCCATCGCGACCGAGCTAGCGACCGCTAGCTCGACCGCGAGGCATGGCGGTAGTCTACCAAATTAGGGTTTCAACCCTAATTCTATAAATAGGGCTTCGCCCCCTCGCGCCCCCAACCTTACCCAGCGCGATTTTGGACCTTTTTCTTCAGTTTTTCATTATTTTCCATATATTTTCATTCTAGCTTTGATTTAGATTTATTCTAGCTTTAGTTTTCCATCATTCTACATTAGTTCTTTGCATTGTTATAGATTTGGAACGTTTTCGTCCGAACGAATTGCATCTTTTTCCCGTTTTCCGCTAAGGTTGGGATTTGAACCCAACGATTGTTCTTCCGACGCTACATCACGGGTTTTATCAATTTAATTTCTGTTTTTATGATTATTTCGTATTTTATTCCGTTTATTATATCTAGCTAAATTTTCGTTCTAATCCTAGGGTTTGCATGATTCTATCCTAAATGTTGTGATTCCTGTTATTGTTATTTACCTTCCAGGCATTGATTCATGATTCTTGGTGCTTAATTATATGTGTTAATTTCTGATCAATCTTGATGCATATCATAGTTGCCAGTTAATTACTTAACTTGTTTTAATTGTCAATCGATCTTGAATGCATGATACGGATAAGCCTCGAGTCGTTCTCGAGATAGGAACATTCGTAGGAAGCATATTCTTTGTGATCCTTTTGAGTTGCTTATTTTCCTCTAGAGGCATAAATAATAGGGAAAATTAGTAATCAATCGCCACAATTGTCGTAATGTAAATTGTTGGTTACATATGTGATCTTCCATCTTATCTCGGATTAAAATGGTTAATAAGCGGGATAAACATACGTTGTGGGTAGGATTTGTGCATCCCTAGGGTTAGTCTTTCTAGATTGTTATCTCCTTGAGTATTTATTGCTTTCGTTTATTTTCAATTTGCTACCTTTGCTTTGGATTTAATATCCGAAGCCCTAAAACCTTTCAAACCAAATTCTGTTGCTTGGATAATGATGAATTATTGTTGAGTTAGCTTCTGTGTTTTCGTGTTACAATCCCTGTGGATACGATACTCGTCTTACCTATATACTTGCACGTTTTCGTGTTAGAAAAGTGAGCGATCAAATTTTGGCGCCGTTGCCGGGGATTGTTAAGATCACATAGGAATAACTTGACGATTTGGAATTATTAATTCAAGTTGTATATTATTATATTAATTTGTTCTTGCTAGAGTTAAGCTCTCTCTTTTTCTCCAGGTAGTATATGATCACAAGATCTCGGGGACAACCTGAACAACCATTAGACCCCGAGCTCGAAAATACCTAAAGGAGAAGGAGACGAGAAAGAAGAAGGAAAGAGATGGCAGCAAATCCGAACAACGGGGGTGTTCCTTCCAATGGGGGTATACCTCCCGAGCAAGCTGCACGTCTGCTAGCAGAGTTTACTGAAATGCAGCGCCAGATGGCGAACATGGGACTCATTGTCCCTGCTCCTGAGAGACCGCTGAATTACATGTACCGACCTCCTACTGAGCAATTCCAAGGAGGTGGATGGGGGTCGGAAGTTAATGCAAACAATTTTGAGCTAAAGCCGGCCCTGATCAGCATGGTTCAAGGAGAACAGTTCGGATGAGGAGTCACAGAGGACCCGAATGCGTATCTTGAGACATACCTCGACATATATGACACCATCAAACAGAATGGGGTGCCACAAGACACAATCCGGATGCGCATGTTCGGATTCTCTCTGCGCAGCCAGGCGAAAGATTGGTTCAAGAGCCTGGATCGAACCGGGATAGACAGTTGGGGGAAACTTTGCGAGAAGTTTCTTTCGAAATATTTTCCACCGCGAAGCGAAGATAATAGCCGAGATCTTCCATTTCGCCAACAAGGAGACGAGTCATTATTCGAGGCATGGGATGATTCGAGGGCCTATTGAGAAAGTGCCCCCAACATGGATTCTCCAGGGAACAGCAAATCACGCAATTCTACAGTCGGCTGACATTGCATACGAGAAGCATTGTAGATGCGTCGGCAGGGGGATGCCTGTTAAATCGCCGAGTAGAGGAGGCCAACCGCATCATAGAAGAGATGGCGCCAATAGTTATCAATGGCCGATGGAGAGAACGCGATGGTCAAAGCGATTCTTTGTGAGGTCGACTCGAATCTGACGATCTTATGAAAGTTCACTCTTTTGAAGAGCCGATCGAGACAGAGGATGTCAATTATATCAATCAGATGAACCATGTGGGAAATTCGGCATACCATCCTAACAACATGAATCATCCTAATTTATCGTATGCCAACCCCAATAATTTCCAACAACCTCTAGCAGGCTTCACTGTACAGAATGGTATGGTTCAAGAACCTAAGAAACAGAGCCTAGAGGATATGATGCAGTAGTTGGTTGTGAGCAACCAACAACTGGCGACCCAACATAATTCTTTCATCAGTACTACTGGCCAGAGGATAACACAGTTGGAATCCAATGTAACAGCCATGGGCAAACACTTAAAGATGATGGAGAATCAAATCGGTCAGATAGCTGCACAACAAAATGCATAGCCAAAGACGGGATAATTTTCGAGTAATACGGAAGTGAACCCAAAGAATCAGTGCTTTGCTATCCAGTTGAGAAGTGAAAAAGCGTACCAGAACCACCCGGACGAAGAAGGAGAGAAAGAAGAGCACCTCGCGACCGAGCTCGCGACCGCGAGCCCGGCTGCGAGACATCACACAGAGCATATTCTAGAGGAGCTCGCGAGCGACCCCGCGGTCGTGAGGAAGAATGCAGCGACCGTGAGAAATCAGGCAGTGACTTTGGAGGCAGACCCAGCGACCGAGCTCGTGACCGCGAGCCCGGCCGCGAAGAAGAGCGCAGACGTTACCCAGCTGCCTAGCGACTGCACTAGCGGCCGCGAGGATGGCCGTGAGGCGACTCCAGTAAAGGCGTATCCGACGTATACCCCTCCGATTCCGTTTCCGAGCCGTTTGGCCAAGCCCAAGCATGATGATAGGTTGACCCGATTCCTGGAAATGTTCGAGAAGGTGAATATCAATATTCCCTTGCTAGATGCACTCAAAGATATGTCGGGGTACATAAAATTCCTCAAGGATGCCGTCACCAACAAGAAGAAGCTGAAAAAATTCGAGACGATTAATTTATCTCAAGAGTGCAAGGTTTGTCTTTGTAAAAGAAGTTGCCATTGAGCGAAAGATCGAGCGACTTCTATATACCTTGTGTCATTGGAGGGCATACTTTCTCCAAAGTTCTGTGTGATTTGGGGGCAAGCATCAATTTGATGTCGTTGTCCATTTTTAACAAATTGGAGATTGGAGAATTAAAGCCTACTACAATTACCCTCCAAATGGCAGATGCATCACCACAAGGCCAAAGGGATAGTGGAAGATGTGCTGATCAAAGTAAAAGGATTTATCTTCCCAGTGGACTTTGTAGTGCTTGATATGCCAGAGGATGGGAACACGCCTCTCATTCTAGGAAGACCGTTCTTAGCCACAGTGGGGCTCTGATCGACGTGCAAGAGGGTGATCTCACTTTCCGTGTGAATAAAGATGAGTTAACCATTTCGATCTATGATGCCATTACGAGAGATGATAACTCAACACATGAAGATTGCTATTCGATCACCACTACCACAGTCAGCCCATTTTTGAGCTCGAATTTCAATAGACCATCGGACGAGCATGCTGCAAAGAAGAGGTGGACTCGGCACAAAAATCAGAGTGAGTCGTTCAAGTTTAGTGGAGGCCACTCATACACTAAATGGTGGTCTGTTGTCAATGCTAAGTACAAGGGCAAGAAAAAGTTTGAAAAGACCACAGTTGTCAAATCGCCCGATTGATGAGAGGTAGCGTCGAGCTAGTGACGAAAAATCTAGCACTGGTTGTTGGGAGGTAACCCAACATTTGATATGCTTTATGTTTTTCATTTTGTTTTTCTTATTTTCTTTGTCTTGTCGTGTCGTGTCTTGTTTGTTTGTTTTTAGTCCTAAGGTATATCATCAATGGCGAGGATTCTATCCACCGCCGGAGTAGCGCGGCATATGAGGTAAGGTCTCTCCCAATCACTCTCTTCTGCAAACCTTATTGCATCCATTTCCACCTGTTTACAATAAGTTTGGGGGGAGTGGACGAGTTTGGTTGGTTGAGAGTCTTGTTTATGTTTTTATGTTTTCTTGTAAAGTTGTTATGCTTTGGGGCTTTTGTCGTGTCTTTGTTTTGTCGTGTCCACGATCAACGAGTTAAGTGAAATGTGTTAGTCCATGTTGCCAATGATGATAGAAATTTTCTCGAAAAAAAAAATTGATTATATTGCACATGATGTGTTAGGAAACGAAGCATGAATGGCTTGAGATTGCTTAACTTGTTGTTTTTCGTCATTTGCTTAAATCGTGAGACTTGAGCTTCACTGTATAAACATCTTGATACAGTTTCTTTTAATTGTGTGATATCGTGCATGTAATCATCTTCTAGAACTTGCCGCGTTTCTGTGTCGAGACTGCAATATGTGTTTCGAATATGGAAAGGATAAAAGGTCATCTTTGTTAACCACATATTTGCCCATACACTAACCCAATGATATATACCGTTTGTCGCCTTCTTTGAGCCTTTATTTTGACTTTATTTTTTCTTAACCGGATGATAGGAGGTGAGGATGGATAAGGGAAACAAGGGAAGTATTTTTGTTTTGATATATTAAGTTGGAATAAAAGATGGAGAGTAAAAGATTGGTACCCGTGTAAAAAAGAATGGACCCTATAAGCTCTAGTACAAAACTAAGAAAATTCAAGTGAAAAATGTGAGCATAAAGGGTTTTCGTTATCAAATTATAAGGTACCTTATGTGCATAAATGTTGATTTAGCAAGTTGGAAAGAAAAGGGGAAATGGACAAAGTCCATATGAGTTGATTGTATGAATGGAGGTGCTTGGAGGTATATTTGAGTCGCTTAGCCATATATTATCCTACCTTAACCAATGTGCTTACATTACAACCTATGAAAAGCCCTTTTTGATCCTAATTTGAACGCATTTGATGTGGTGGAGATATTAGAGAAACGGCAAGCCTATGGTAAGATTTTGTATTGCATTGATCTTTGAGTGTATACACGTCCTTTATTTCTTTATGAGTTGAGTGTACTCTATATATTACGCACATGCCGTTGTGAGGGTGGAATTGAATGAGATTTTTTCTTTCAATAGTTGTACATTGTCGAGTTGACTAATGTCTTCGTGTGCACTAATGATTTTTAGCGTTGAGATTTTTCTGAGGCTTGATTGTGTTAATCACCTTTGCTGACGCTCGTTGATCTTTTGTTGTGTCTCTCTTTCCTTTTTGTTTTGTTTTTGTTTGAGGACAAACAATGCTTTAAGTTTGGGGGGTTTGATAAACGCGCATTTTACACGTTTATTGTTGATATTTAAAGATGATTTTAGATCAATAAAGTGCGTTTATGTCTTGGATCTCAATGCTTTTACATATTCTTGGAAGATACTGCTCTTGGGTTCCTTTTTGGTATTTTGTAGGCTTATAAGTTGAAAATCGAAGCATGGAACGAAGCACGAGCGAAAGAAGGCTGAAAACAGGGCCTAGCGACCACCTTCGCGGTCGCTAGCCTGAGCGCGAGCACGAGAACAACGCAATCTAATGTCTCGCGACCGGCCTAGCGACCGCTAGGTCGGCCGCAAGGAAATTCCATGCGATGCGGCCACTCCCAGCGACCGCGAGACGTGCCCGCAAGCTACCCAACGTGCGAAAAGAGCTACTGCCCGATTTCTCGCGGCCACACCTAGCGACCGCGAGCCAGGTCGCGAGGAAGGCTAGCGAGCGTGCACCCAGCCGAGAAGACGAAGAGCAGCCGAGCGAGGATGATCACTCGCGGTCGCTAGCTCGGCCGCGAGGCGTGGCGGCAGTATACCAAATTAGGGTTTCAACCCTAATTCTATAAATAGGGTTTCGCCCCCTCGCACCCCCAAAATTACCCAGCGCGATTTTGGACCTTTTTCTTCAGTTTTTCATTATTTTCCATAGATTTTCATTCTAGCTTTGATTTAGATTTATTCTAGCTTTAGTTTTCCATCATTCTACATTAGTTCTTTGCATTGTTATCGATTTGGAACGTTTTCGTCCGAACGAATTGCATCTTTTTCCCGTTTTCCGCTAAGGTTGGGATTTGAACCCAACGATTGTTCTTCCGACGCTACATCACGGGTTTTATCAATTTAATTTCTGTTTTTATGATTATTTCGTATTTTATTCCGTTTATTATGTCTAGCTAAATTTCCGTTCTAATCCTAGGGTTTGCATGATTCTATCCTAAATGTTGTGATTCCTGTTATTGTTATTTACCTTCCAGGCATTGATTCATGATTCTTGGTGCTTAATTATATGTGTTGATTTCTGATCAATCTTGATGCATATCATAGTTGCCAGTTAATTACTTAACCGTTTTAATTGTCAATCGATCTTGAATGCATGATACGAATAAGCCTTGAGTCGTAACTGAGATATGAACATTCGTAGGAAGCATATTCTTTGTGATCCTTTTGGAGTTGCTTATTTTCCTCTAGAGACGTAACAATAATAGGGAAAATTAGTAATCAACTGCCACAATTGTCGTAACAGAAATTGTTGGTTACATATGTGATCTTTCATCTTGTCTAGATTAAAATGGTTAATAGAAAGCAGGATAAACATATGTTGTGAGTATGATTTGTGCATCCCTAGGGTTAGTCTTTCTAGATTGTTATCTCCTTGAGTATTTATTGCTTTCGTTTATTTTCAATTTGCTACCTTTGCTTTGGATTTAATATCCGCCCCTAAAACCTTCAAACCAAATTTTGTTGCTTGGACAATGATGAATTATTGTTGAGTTAAACTGCGTCTTTTCGTATTCTGATCCCCGTGGATACGATACTCGTCTTATCTAGATACTTGCACGTTTCGTGTTAGAAAAGTGAGCGATCAATAGTTTAGGATATAAATTTTAAATTTTACCATATATATATATTTCTTTCTTTATCTTCCCTTTTTTTTCTTTTTTCTTTTTAATCTTCCTTTTCTTGTTTTTTCGCTTGAGGGTTCATTTAATCCATTAAAATGGGATCATTGCACATTCAGACAGTAACTTTTTCTTCTTTTTTTCATTCTTTCTTTTTTTTTGGTGAATCGCGTGATAAATTAATAAATGATTATAACAAAATTAATGAACTGGAAAAAATAAAATTGTTCCTTTGTTGGGAAAAACTTTCAATTCGAAATCAAAATAATAAAGCTGATTATCTCTCCTATAATATTTATCATTTATCTTATTAATGAAAGCAATGTAAACATCACTTTCCCTAAATGCATAATCAGATTGAGATAACTCATGTGAATTATTATTGATCAATCATGAAAAAGATCAATAGATTAGTACATGTCACATTTATATCAGTATAGATGAACATAAATCATATCGAAAATATATTATTTCTTTTGCAGAATAGACACACTTGGCCAGGTATTTATCCTTTTAGAATTGAAATTACCCATTGTTACACGAGGAAACAATTGCCTTCAAAAAAGAATAACAAACAAAAATATTTATTTGAATATTTTAAAAAATGCATCTTCTGAACTTGACATTTACATAGTTTAATGTACAAATATTAAAGGTCGATTGTTATGTAAAAATATATATATTTATCTGAATATTTAAAAAAAATACATCTTCTGTACTTGACATTTACATAGTTTAATGTACAAATACTAAAGGTCAATTGTTATGTAAAATATATATTAATCTATATAAGGTAAAACTGACCTCATGAAAACTCTGGAACAGCATTTGTTTCCATGCACAAGGGCATGAAGAATTAACCAATAATTTTTTTATTTAAGAAATCATTCCAAATTTTATTATCTTTAATGAATTACTTCGTATATTAATTAGCCTACCCTTTTATTTTTAATAAGTACTAATACTATTTTTACATTTTAGAAAAGAGTGTGCATGATACAAGTCAAAATAATAATAATAATAATAATAATAATAATAATAATAATAATAATAATAATAATAATTATTATTAATAATAATAATAATAATAATAATAATAATAATAATAATAATAATAATAATAATAATAATAATAATAATAATAATAATAATAATAATAATAATTCATACATTACCATGGATGGGGAAAATATTAGTAAATTATAAATTTAAAATATATATATAAAAAAGAATATCGTGCCAACATGTGCCTAAATCTTAAGTAAGATTTTTTTTCAAAATATAAATACATACATAAACGAAAATAAACATTTAGTTGTTATTACTTAAAATTTAGGGATTTAAATGATTTCCTAACTATCAAACTTAATGCTCCTTGCACAAACACTTAATTATCTTATATGCCTCCAACTCTGATAAAAGAAATATCTTATTTCACTGTGTATATATATGCAGTTAATCAGCATTTTGAACATAACAATATATGTAGAAATGGTACAGATAAAAATTTAACATTTGATCTTTAGAAAGGTGAAACTATGTTTTTAAGATGATATGGATAATATTCATGCTACATATGCTGCAAAATGTATTGTGGGCGATCATATGAACAATAATAAAAAGATATAATATATTAATAATGGTCGGGCTAAACATCATTTCTGCATGAATACATACATATATATATATATATGTGTATATAGTTTGGTTCAAATAAGAACCATTCTTATCCTAAAACTAAGAACCAAATGAATTAGTTATGAAAGTTGATGAATCCGTTGAGAAAGTTAATGAATTCAAAATTCGAATTTTCACCGGGTTCGAATCCCATGAGGAACGAAAATTCTATTTTTGGATTCATAACTTTCCAGTGATTCATCAACTTTCACCGTGAATTCATCATTTTTTGTTCTCACGTTCTCATGATAAAATGATTCTCACGTTAACCCTCCCATATATATATATATATATATATATATATATATATATATATATATATATGGAAGGGTTAACGTGAGAACCATTTTTATTGTGAGAGAAAATGAATATGCTATGAAAGTTAATGAATACAGCTGCGAAAGTTAATGAATAAAAAAAAATAGAATTTTCGCCTCTCATGGGATTCGAACCCCAGTGAAAATTTTGAATTTTGGATTCATTAACTTCGCAGCATATTCATTAACTTTCATAGCATATTCATTTTGTTCAGAAAAAATTTTCGTAGTTCTTAGTTCTCACGTTAAAATTGGTTCTTATTTGAACCTCACTATATATATATATAGAGAGAGAGAGTTTGGTTCAAATAAGAACCATTCTTATCCTAAAAACTAAGAACCAAATGAATTCGTTATGAAGTTGATGAATCAGTTGAGAAAATTAATGAATTCAAAATTGAATTTTTCACCGGGTTCGAATCCCATGAGGCGAAAATTCTATTTTTGGATTGATAATTTTCCCAACGAATTCATCAACTTTCACCGTGAATTCATCGCTTTTTTAGTTCTCACGTTCTCACAATAAAATGGTTCTCATGTTAACCTCCCTATATATATATATATATATATATATATAGGAGGGTTAACATAAGAACCATTTTATCATGAGAACGTGAGAACCCAAAATTCATGAATTCAATGAAAGTTAACATTGGGAAAGTTAATGAATCCAAAAATAGAATTTTCGTCCTCATGGGATTCGAACCCGTGAAAAATATCAAATTTTGGATTCATTAACTTCCCAATGGATGTATCGATTTCATAGCGAATTCATTTTGTTCAATGCGAAATTTTGGTTCTTGGTTACCGCGTTAAAATGGTTCTTATTGAACTTAACACTCTCTCTCTCTCTCTCTCTCTATATATATATATATATATATATTAATTAAGATGAAGCATCTATGTAGATATGATAAATGAAAATAGAATCATGTCACATTAAATAACAGTATGATTGATATTAATACTTTCATTTCGTGACACTTTTGTACACGAATTCATGAGTAACAAATATTTGCACGGCAAATGGCATAAAAAACTTTTAAAATAATCCAATCATCGGCGCATAAAACCAATAGATCGAAAGAGGCATGAATTTCAACCAATTAATTTGGGCCATATCTATTATTGATTAATTTATTCTACAAAGACAAGTCATGTAAGACAAGATACACAAATAATCCATCAACCCATAAGAAAGGGTACAAATCATCACCAATTAATACGCCTCAAAATTGTATAATCATATGTATGATGTGTGAAATGACTAAGAAAATATTACATTATTTTTAGGAGAGATTAAAGCTTATATTAAAAGAGAAGCATGATAATCTGTGTCACTTTTTAAGGACAATAATAGTCAACTTCTAACATATTGAGAATCTGTTAAAAGAAATCTTCGAGTGATTAAAGTTTGAGATTTTAGTCTCTTTTAATACTTTCAACTCTGTAATTGATTAATTGTAAAATCATGATTAGCGTAAATTAATTGGTTAAATTATTCCTGACTTTTGGATATTTTGCATATAAAATTGTGGGCTGCTGTTGAGAATTATATGCCTTTATACAAGATGTTTTGTTTGAAATCTTTATATAATTAATACTATTTAAGACTGTAAGTTTACAGCTTGAACAGATAAAGATCTTCGAAGTATATATTTTGGAGATTATCTTAATGTGGAAATAAAATAGTTTCAAATATATTTAGGATACTTATATTCTATGACAATTTTGCCCTCGGATTAGTTTCTCTAAACTACCAATCAATTTCAGAAAATTCTATATGATAAAAGTTTATTAAAAAGAAAACCTAGACTCCTGTAGAATATTGATTGGTGGGGCCAAGTTTTCAAATTTTCAAATCTATATTCTAGTGAGAGAAAGCAAGTTGGTAGGTTTGTATTTAAAGCAAATATTGTTCAGTTGGCAGGTCGAGATGGGCAGATTTTGACATACTATCTACATTTTGAAATTTTATCACATTCTTAAACTAAAATAATTTCCTTAACTGATATTCCTCGAAAGAACAAAAGTTTCCCCAAGTACCATGCTTAATGTTAATCCATTTAAATATAATTACAAATTTAGAAGTGCGATTGAACAATGGTTTTTTAGCCACTAGAGAAAATTGTTTTTTTAGTTACAAAGATAAAAACTATATTTTTTGTTTTTCTTTCTTTCTTTGGGTCATAAATTTGGAGATTTCACATTTATTGCGAAATGAAATTATTATGTTTTAAAACAATATTTCAAAGAAACTTTGAAGAAATATTTAATCATGATTGAAGTTTTGTTGGTCACGTAATGTTTGGTCAAATGTGATTGTGTTTTTTTGAGGCCGCAAGAAAATCGGCGTGGTTACGTGAAAATGTATCAAAAGTATTTTAGTCTTTTGTCTATAAAATATACAGGAATTTATTATTTTATTTGATGAATTTAAATATTTGGATTTAAATTTGATGAGAAACAATTTTATTTTTTTAATTTCATGATAAATTCAGATACTTTCACGGTAAATTTAAATGACATCTCTCTCTATATATATAAATATATTTATATATATATGTATGAGTTATTATAAAAATATTTGTTATCCTACCAAAATAAGAACAATGTATTCTCCTTGAAAATTATTGCACTAAACAAAATATTTGAATTTTCGCTCCTCGTGAGATTCAAACTCGGGTGGTGCACAATACATCCTTCCAAAAAAGTGATGCATCATCGTAGATCTTCATGATCTAATTGCTGAAAATGGTTCTCACGTTCTCATTTTAAATAAAGTTTTTACTTGAACCTACTCCTATATATATATATATATATGAATGAGATCAAATACAAATCAATCTTTAAGTATAAAATAAGAACCATTTTCAGTCATTGATTCGTGAAGATCTACGGTGAATTAATCACATTACTTGATAGATTCAAACGCATGGGCTTGAATCCCATGAGGGACGAATTTATTTTTTGAGTTTAGACACTTACACAGTGAATTGAGACGCTTTCAGAAGTTTGTAATTTATAGATTAATGATGGTTTTTATAATAATCACTCTATATACATATATATATATATATAGTTTGGTTCAAAAAAGAACCATTTTTATCCTAAAAACTAAGAACTAAATGAATTCGTTATGAAAGTTGATGAATCCGTTGAGAAAGTTAATGAATTCAAAAATTCAGAATTTTTCATCCAGGTTCGAATCCCATGAGGGACGAAAATTCTATTTTTTTTGGATTCAGTAACTTTTCCAGCGGATTCATCAACTTTCACTAATATGAATTCATCATTTTTTGGTGATCACGTTCTCACGATAAAAATAATTCTCACGTTAACCCTCCCCTATATATATATATATGGCTTTTCATATTTTGTTATATGGAACAAATTCGTTTTTAGTAGTGAGGCATGATTTTTTTTAAGTCATTTAAGTTATAATCCATGTGAGAATTCGGTGAAGTGACTCAGCATTCTATCGTTGGAATTTTTATATTTTGGACACTTTTCACAATAAAATTGGGGATTTTTAAAATATATAAATTTAATTGATTGTCTTTTTTTTTTAAATATTATAAAAGTTGAGAATTCAGATTGTAATTTTCTTTTTCCTAATTAAAATTTTCTACACATTCCGTGCTGTACTGCTGCCCAGGTACCAAGTTGGCGTGATGTTGCGTGCCCAAAATTGAAAGAATATACACGAAATGAGAAAATTACTTTATTATTATTATTATTATTATTATTATTATTATTATTATTATTATTATTATTATTATAAAAGAAATCATTTCGTAATATAGGGAATCATTCAAATGCTCCCTTGCGATTTGGTAGAGTCGAAGACTCGAAGATATACACTTTCGTGATTCTTTGTATAAGGATTATTTTATGCATTATGTTAGTTTGTTAGTTACGCACGTATTATAATTTGATCGAACTAAGAATCGGCCGTGTTCAAATATTTTTATAATTAATACTAATTATAAAACTATAGTCAAATGCATATCTAGCTTCATATCTGATTGAATTTCGAATAAATTAATTATGTTAGACTTTGTCTATTATAAAGCATCTCAAACAAAGGGATCATATAATACTCAAGCCTGAGGTAGTACGTAGTACTCAATCTCATCTATTTATCTCATATATTATATGGTGGAGATTGTTTAAGATTTTCTAAACTTATCAGTAAATGTGTATTAGTAATTTGATTTGTTATGTGATTGAGAAAAACAACTATGCATAAAATTGAATTGATTTATGCATACAAAATGAACAAAAAACTACATATAGTTGAACATAAATATGCATGTACATTTAAACGCGTGCTTGTGCTCGGTCGTCGTCCCGGCGTGCTCACGCGCCCCTTAACGCTCGTTGGCCAACATGCATTTTTGTTTTTTTATATGCATAAACATGTTTTGTAATATATGCATGAATGTGTTTTGTCTATATATTTGGGTTTCGTGGCCAGCGTGCGGGTTTATTTTTGTTATATGTATTAACATGTTTTGTTATATGCATGAGCGTGTTTTGTCATATCATATTTGTATTTCGTCTTACATGCGGTTTATGTTTTGTTATATATAGAAATAAGTTTTGTTATATATATAAGTATATTTTTCGACAACAAATCTCTCATATGTCATTCTCTATCAATTATGTCTTCTCTTTCTTGATTATCGGTGAATTGACATAAACCACGCCATAGCACCATCTCTCAATTCCCCAATCTTCTATCAAATTCATGTACTAATTTTTCTTCAAAATCCATCAATTTTGTTCTCAAATTTTTTGTTTTATTTTCTTTCAAAATTGATGTTTGTCGCTATTCGTGTGTGTTACCGTTGTTGTTCAGAGGTGGTGCCATCCTCCGCTACCATCGTTGTAAAAAATCAAGAGGAAGAAGATAAAATGATAGCAGACGAAGAATGTTGATATGCTTGTGATGCGACCACGTGTTCAAAATGTGTGATCTAGATTGGGTCTATACATGAAGACCAAGATTACGAGAACTCAACCCTCTATATATGAATTGGTTCATATACATTCAATGCTTAATGTGCATACGTGAGAATAATTATGGACCTTTGGGTTGTATTTTTGGAAAGATAAGATTTAGAGGATGTTTGGCTAAGCTTATTTTAAAGAGCTTATTCAAAACCTTATAAGACATAATGTTTGAAGAGCTTATAAGTTGTCAAAGTGTTTAGATAATTGAGCTTATAAGTTAGAGAAAGAATCGTGAGTTAGAGAGAGAAAATCATATTTATAGACAGAAAAATGACAAGACATGGTAATGTTACTTTTGTAAGTTCACTGCTACTTATAAGTTTATGAAAAAATAAGTTGGAATTGAGCTACTTATTTTTAAGGGTTGTTGAAGTTTATAAGCTACTTATAAGCTTATCAAAACATATATATGTTTTATCAAATAAAAAGCATACACAAACGTCAGATAGAAGCGTACACAAACAACAAATTCCCTATTAAACATAAGCATGTCTAAAATATAATGTTAAATAAACAAAAGCGTACACAAACAACAAATTCAAACATATGCATATAATAGTTTCATATCTAAAATAAAGATCATGCTTCCACTACATACACAATATTGGTTTAACAAACAATCATAATTGGTGCGAGGGTCATTCTGCAAGAACTCATTGGTTGTACATTAGTAACAACGTAAATCTACAAAAAGCAGTGACAGACAATCGTAATCGGTGGGAGGATCATACTCGCGAAAATAATTGCATTTGAAATTCGATCAATTTATCTAATTGGAATCAATTTGACTCACAAATTGATTTAAAATAACTCAAACATACATAAAATAATGATAAAACACATGATTAGAACAAATTAAAACATATATCACTAAAAATCTTTATTATTGCGGCTACGAGGAGCGAAAAAATTGGGGATGAAATATTTATACATTCTTAACCCTTGTTTGCTTTTTCACACAATTCGCAATAGGGAAATAAGATATAATATAAGATAACGATAACAAGTATTGCAAACAAACTATCTATTCTCTCGAGGTATAATCCCAAAAATCCAAATATTCCAAATCCTATATATTCTAAAACTCGAAGCGCTTCATCCACACCCATTCAACGTGATACCCCAAAGTTAATGAATTCGAGTTGAGCTCATACTTAATAGTTTAAAAATCCTTTGAAAACTCGAAGTTAATTATATGAGTAGTCAAATATCTCACAATAAACCTCTACTATCTTTTGGGGTTGAAATATAATTATTGGTAATTGGGCATTCCTATTGTTTAATGGGCTTTATTTCCAAATTAATCAATTTACTAGGCCAAGTAGGTTTGGGCTTGTGCCTTAGTATTGGGCCTAGAACCTAAGCATAAACTGGACGCGTACATACATTAGAAAATAATATCAAAACTTTTTAGAGAAATGAGGAGAGAATATAAGAGAATCTAAATATAGAATACTCACTATATGTTGTGAGTTATAATGGAAAACGATTTTTTCCCAGGGTGAAAGAAATTTGCGATTACTATTGTGATATAGGTAATTCTTGTTTCTAAAATAGTCAACAAATTATAAAGAAGAAACAAATTGCAACAGTGAACCTTAGATTCTTTTAGAAAATTTTTGCTCTACATATTGCAGTAAGATTATTTAGATTATCTGTTTGTCATGCTGATGTAACATAGTAATATTCATATGTTAGGAGATAACCTTATTGATTCTTGGTTTCAGCGGAAGAACTATCGACTTGGACATACCCAAGACGATGAGGTTCAACAAGAATGAAGTCATTCATACTATTAGGAGTATCGATCTTAGTGCAAATCGAAAAGAAGTACTAATTGAAGATCACTATTGAAGATTAAAGACGAAAATTAAAGTAAGAAGACCAATGTACAATGATCTTGATGAGCGAGCCAGCGACGAGTGAAGTCGAAGACTAAAGGCGAAGATCGAGGATCAAGAATCGGTACTGAAAGCAAAGAAGTTGAAAATATGACTAAGTGTCATACCAGTAGCTGAGTAGTCAAAGCTAGTGACAAGTAGTCAAAGTTGGTTATCAGAAGTCAAAGTTGCTGATGAATAGTCAAAATTGATGAAAAGTCAAAGCTAGTGTCGCGAAGTCAAAGCTGATGACAAATAGTCAAAGCTGGTTATTTTTACGTCAAAGCTAAAACATCATATGGACTCAGTTTCCCAAATTGATAAAAGACGAAGTCCAACCTGTTGATAAACATCGGAGCAGACTCGACTAGCCCAATCTGAAGTCAACTTACTGATAAAACATGGAGCAACTCAACTGAAGAAACACGAAATTATTTAAACCTTAAGTGTTAGACTCACATCATATTTACGAAAGATCCCGACATGCTAGATCATATTTTTAGAGTTGCGAGCTACAATATATGATGATGCGAGACCCGCACAACGACGCATTTAGGATTGAAATGGAAGAATTCAAATAAAAATAGAATGGATGTAATTGGTGCTCCTCCAACGGTACTATTCATCGTTCCTCTATAAATCGTGCATAATCCAACCTTTGAAGGTAACCGAAATTTACACATTCGAATATTCAAAAGAAATCAAAGCTCGAGAACCTTTACACAACGATTTCAAAGAAAGGAGTTTACATAGTTATCGATGAAACTTTCGAACTCAAATATATTTATCACCTCAAGGTTTCAACATATACTCCTTACGCTCAGGATATCACTTTGTATATCTCAAGCCTAGACATATTGAGTTTGTTATGCATGACTCAACTTTTAGTTGGAAAACCCTCTACTAAAATCCCCAAGTTTAAATACAAGTTAGGAAAATAGACAATGAAGTGTTAGATGTTGAAAGCTTGGTTATCTTGCACCTGTAAGCAAGAGGTTGAGCTGCACCGTAGCGATCAAAGGGTTCCTAGCACCAATAAGCGTAGGAAGAATACCCGATTCGATCGGATACAAAAAGATTAAGTTTGTATCTAGGTTTATATCTTACATCCGTAAACAATGTCAAATTTTATTTAATGGATTGACTGAGCAATCAGTCCGTAGATGTAGGAGTTGATCTCTCCGAACCGCGTAAAAATCAAGTGTTGTTTACTTTCAGTAACGTATTTATATTATATGTTATTGAACTGAACATCACCAGCATACAAAGCACAATATTATTTAGAAACATTCTATCGGTATTATTTTGATACTAAAGAGATAAGCTGAAAACTGACTAAGCCAATATTTGATTAAGTGTTTTTCACCAGCTTGAGTTTTTAGTAAAGACAAAAACGCAACCACCACATTCCGTAAGTACATCAGTTATCGGTCGATTGACCACCGCCTCGTGATCGATGATTTGCTAACCGTATCACTCGAACAAGACGTCTCAACATGGGCGATCAACAAGATCGCCATCGGTGCTAAACTACCATCGATGGCGGCGACTCTTGCCACGAGCCAATTCGGTCTTATGAAAAGAAAAAGTTTTAAATTTTCTTAACTGGTGTATTCTCTCTATACACCAGTACGTACCCTCATGGACCATGATTATCTAATAATGATGTGTATAAAATATCAACTAAACTCATGTCCTTAAATCTATTGTATAGCCCAAGTAAAAAGCTCATCGCCAAGTAGAAGAGATGATCATAAAGTGAAAAGAATAAGAAGGGTATATGTGCTTGCAAAAACCTCGGGGAAGATGGACTGAAATATAGAAAATGAAATAAGAAGATAATCGGAGGAGAAAATACGTCGGAGATAATAAGATGCAATGAGGGAATAATGTAGGAAATTCACAAAAGTAGAACGTTTTCGGAGAAAAATATGATCCTATTTATAGCATTGGGTAAAAATAGTGCAAAATTTATCAATCACGAGGAGACACATGTAGAGCTTAGGATGAGAAGCCCAACGGACAATTCAAATGGAGAGCTTGATTAAAATGATAGATTGTGAAGCGGAGCATTCTCATAACCGCATTCCCCTTTGTTAGAAGAAAGCTACTAAAAGCGACTTGCACTTAATGACATGACATCATCCCATAAGAGCCCTGCGGATATGCAGAGGTACTGCAGAATTCAGAACTAATGAAAGTTAGATCCGATAAGTCAGAATACTCCAACAGGCCTCTGTAACTCCAAAGCTCTCTTGGAATAAATAGGAGTAGTTGATGTGGATAAAATATCAACTAAACGTATATCTTTAAACCCACTGCATGGCCCAAGTAAAGAACCTATCCCAGGGCCCGGTAGAGCTCCTATAGAGCTGTCATGAAAAAAGGTTCGAAGTCGGAGATGAGACCGAGACCACCTTTGGAGCCAGAGCATACTATCAACTACACTACGACTAATTAGAAGCGCACACTCGTCTTTGCACCCATTAGATGTGGAGCTAGTCACCCATGCTGCGTAATTCTTGGAGCACGAAACTTGAAACGAAAGCACTCAACCATTGAGAATATGTGTTCACACCTCATGTATAATCTAAGCATCCTTATCATACCACACACCTTTCCCCACGCCTCTATGATGCTAAGAGGTTCGCAATATCTCGACACATATTGACTTTTACATGCATTCTCATATTCAACACTCTAGTATACACGCTGACCTGAATATAAGAGTCTTTCTTCTAAGAACCTCATTCGAGCTTGTTTTGTAGGTTTTCTCCACTATTCATCTCAAACTTCGTCCAAGGGATTTATATAACAACGCAATCTTTTCCTCAATTACTTACGTCTCACATGTCTAATGTAATATGCGTTGTGGATCTTAACTCGGATTTAGCAAATAAAATGTATTTTTCTATTAAGTTTAATTATTAACTTTGACGACATCCAACCAAATTGACCTTCTTAAGGTATTAAACAAATTGACATCCTTAAGGAACTAAAGAGATTAATTACTAATTAGATAAGCCAATATTCTCTACATATTGGGTGGTGGCAGTGCTTATATATCATGATAGTTACATGTATTGAGTCACCATATTCGTTTAGGATGATGACGTCTCCTTAAGAAGCTCAAAAGGTTTATTGTACTAAACCTTACAAGTTGAGTTAGCTCAAGTAAAATAATAAGGTTGAGTTGTAATACGTAAGGAATTAAACAGATTAATTATTTTAAGCAGTCAAAGTGCTATAAATAATTAATGGACGTGCGATACCTTAAATACGGGGATTCGTAAGTCTAAGTACAAGCCCGACTCAACTTCGATAATAAAGAGATAAGTCAACATTTATTCTCTAGTAGAATGAATAAATGTATATGAATTAATTTATGTTATGGATTGAACATAAGATAATTCATTCATTTTGGGTCCATCTTTATTCCTTGTATTTGATCTTTGGGGTGACCCATCAAGTCCTAGAGTTGTTAGAATTTCGTCCACACTGTATAGGATCCCTCTGGGACTTTGTTTTGATTTATATATTATTTTAATACATCTCATAAATCTAGATATATATTATATAATATTATTAGATATCAAGAAATAATTATTCTAGATAAGAGGGTATGAAGATAGTTATTATATTTATTAGATTTGCAAGAGTCATATCTAAATAGGATTCTAGGGAAAGAATTATAAATACAATGTAAGAGAAAATTAGATAATCATATGCCACAAGAGTGATTTTCCAAAATTACAAGAGTACATAGGGGGTAAAATTTTACAATATTCTTTATAGATTGTTCTCACTCAGTATTGGAGAATAGGCATCCGAAAAACAGTCCAAAAGATCAAAGCTGGAGTCTGTCATTGATCTATTGTCCCAAAAATTCGCAGGTAAACACGTAAAAATCTCTGTGTGTTGTAATTAATTATATAGGAGCATACTAGGAATATAATTAGTGTATGGTGAATTAAACAACTAAGATAGATCATCGGGAGCACATGTAAACTAAGATTTCACATCACTTTCATCAACTAGTTTTGACTATAGATAGACAACTTTGACTACGGGTATACAACTTTGACTTTCGTCCAATCAGTTAGTCAGCTTGCCTGAAATGACACTTAGTCATTTCTTCGACTCCTTCTTGTCAGCAATGCTGAGTCTTCAGTCTCTGATCTTCAGCCTTCAATCTTCCGATGTTAGTCTTCAATCTTTGAATTCACTCTTGTAGCGGTATGCATCGTAATCGCACCCTTCGCCTTCATATTTCAATTGACATTCCTCGGTCTTGAGACATCGACGACGTCCCTTCATGACTTCTCTTTAGTTGTCTTTGATGCGATACTCATATCGATGAAGGTCGGACATAAGTATTGCTTCGAACGTCATCAGTCTTGGGTATGTCCAAGCTGATAGTTCTGTTGAAGCATGAAACAAAAACTTCCAACTCGAAAACAAGTTAGCAGCATCTGTTATTTCAACAAGGTAATCATTAAAGATTTTGAGATCAAATCAAAACACACAGTTAAGATCTATGAATTTCCGATACTTAGAAATTTTTTCAACAAGCATATAATTTTAAACTTTAATTTTGTTAGTGTTGGTGTTAAATTATTAGTTTCTAAACATAAATTGTTATTTTCTATAATTTTTTTTTATAATTAAATATGTCTTTTATTGGTTGAAAAAATAAAAAAATTGAGTGGGCATGCCCGCCCGCCTGATAGCCCATCCGGGATTGGGCTGAGCTTCATATTTAGTAGCTCGAAATTTTTTCACTTCAATCCAATCTGAATCTGAAAAGTGTAAAAGCTCGATGAGCCGAGCCAGGTCGGCCCGCTATTTTTGCCAGCTATACAACTAATTAGAAAAGTATGAGAGTTATGAAGAATCTGAACCTACTTATTTAATGCTTTATACTACTTCCATAGCTATTTTATTTTATTTTTTTGCTAAAATTGATTTTCCATTCATTTTAGTTTTATATTTAATTTAATAACAAAATATTGAAAAGTGAGTTTTTTTTTTTGGAAAATAGTCATCGCTAGTCATGTATAACAAATAATTTCTTTTAGTCAAATTAAAAGGAAGAAACAATCGTATGTATGCAGTGATGGGATATAGCCCAACCGAATGGGCCCACTAATGTGCCCAAGCCGAGTGGGCCTAACATTGATAGCAGAGCCCACGCGGTCGAGCCCAAGTCGAGCCCTAATCATTGCACAAGCCCTAGCCTCCGAACCGCGCCTCGGCCAATGGAGGGACGCCCGTAACTAGGTCGGCGCCACCTCCACGTGGCGCATGTAAGACGAACGGTCCGGCTCCGGCCAATGGAGAGCACGCCAGAGGAAGAGTCACACCACGACCAATGGAGGCCGGGCGCGCCTTCGAGGCAAAGTCGGTCAGTATAAATAGAAGGAAAGCGATGTTAGAAGGGTTAGCAATTTCTTCAATACAAAGGCTTGTAACCAATACTGCATTTAAAAGCTCTAGTAAAAGTATTGAGGAATCATTCCTCCGTGGACGTAGATCTCATTAACGGTTGAACCACGTAAAAGCACAGGTGTTCTTTATTGCTTTATATAAATCTCGCACATTCACATAGCTAGATTCATCATTGGCGCCGTCTGTGAAATCTGTTGAACAAAAAGCTTCGTTTCCTCTACAACTAAATGGCAAGAACACGCACAACCGCCGCCCACACCGGCAACAACCGGCCGAGGACGACCGGTGGTCACTCGGCGTCGCGGAAAGAAGATCGCGGACGCCACGGCGCCCACACTCGAGGCAACATGGAAAATGTTTCCATACACCCTCGGGACCGCCTCCCAACGTGGGGAAGATGTCGACCTCAGCGAGGACGAGCAAGCAACTCATTAGTCCCACGAGGTCCTCGGCCGAGCCGTGAGCGAGTTCCTCCACGCCAATCTTGGCGATTTCAAAGCTTCCTCAACCAGAGGACCAAAGGCGGGTCCTCGCGGGGCCCGGATCAACACCACGGCCTCCCGAGGCCGCCCCCCGTCCGAAAGCGATCGGCGCTCACCTCGGCGTGATGGCGAGAACGCGATCGCGCCCGACGCGCGGAGCCCTCACCGCGCCGAGCCGCCGACCTCACATGCGAGCCGCCACCGCGGGCGAGCCGCCACCAGCGATCGCCCCCGCCATTCAAGGCAGCCGCCTCCACCTCGTCATGCCGACCAGAGTCGAGCGAAATGGAAGGGAAGAAAGCGAGTCGAACTCCCGGAGGGGCGATAGGCGTCGCTATCGATCCCCCACCCTCCGTAAAGAGATGGCAACGATCTCCGGGTTCGACCGTGCGGAGAATCATCTCCCTTTCTCCGTGGAGATTCTAGACACGCCCCCCCCGTGATGCACGGGCACCCAACATAGCGACTCACGATGGCCTCGGAGACCCTCCGACTTCCTTTCGCCTACACCACCAACATGGCGAATCGAGGAATGGAAGATTTTCACATGTGCAAAATCTTCCCGAGGTCTTGATCTCCAACGCACGGCGTTGTTCACCCGCCCGCCGTAAGCAAGATACACCGCTTCCGGGACCTCGTGGATCGCCAGTGGCGCTTCTATCGTAAGATGCCGCCCGGCCAGCCTTCCTCCGACCTACTCACAATCCGCCAGGGCGGACGAGGGCGATGTCAAACTTCGCCTCGAGGTTCATCAAAGAGTCGCTCAAAATCGACGACAATGATCTCTACATCATCAACGCGTTCAGCAACGGATCCGACCGGTACGAACAAAGAAATCACCAGGGAGAAACCAAAGACGGCGAGTAAGCTTTGAAACCTGGTGGACAACTTTGTCAAGGGAGGCGAGTCGGATCGGGAAGCTGGAAACTGGGACGAAAGCGGTCAGAGAGAAAAAGTCGGACGATCAGACTCGGGCGCGGATCGCGGGGCGCCGATCGAATCAAGAGGGGGCTGGGTCTAGGCTCGGACCTCGCCCAACCTCGCCGGTGGGCGCCTCCCTGCTCAAATCAAGGCGGAAATATTCGAGCTCCACGCAGAGCTCTTCCTCAAGCCTCGCCCTATGAAAGGGGATCGAAGAGGTCCACGAGGCAGTATTGCGACTATCACCAAGGGTATGGTCATGATACCGGGGCTGCAGAAACAGGCTCACGGATCGACGAGCTCGTTAAGGTGGGGCCTCAAAAGTACCTCGGACGAGCCGGTCCAAGAATGAGCGCGAAGGAATGGGCGGCAACAATCTGGGCCGACCCCGGCGACCCAACCCGAAGGCGACGAGGACGAAGGCTCCCAACGCTATGGAGCAGGTCTATGTTGTCACCGGATGCCCTCGGGACGACGAGGTCGTCCTCAAGAACGATGCCGAGGCCGGCCTCAAGAGCCGAAGAACAGCGACTCGGGATGGTGAGAACATAACGTTCTCGAGGAGGACCCGTGCCCAAGATCATGCCGCACGGGGCGCCATCACCATACAAAGTGCGGTGGGCAACAAAACGTCCACGGGTCTATATCGACATTGGAGCCTCCACAAGATCATCTTCCGTAGCCGCCGGATAAGCTTGAGGTCGGAGGCATTCAGTGCTTCCCGCGCCTCCCGCCCACGGAGCTTCACTCAAAAGCGATCCGGCCGAGGGGTCATTACCCTTCCGGTCACCGTAGGCGGGCTCCTGTGTCGGTCACGTGGCCATCCGGTTCTTCCTAGTCCGGCCCCTCTCCGTACAACATTATCCTCGGGAGAGATTGGTCAGACGCCACCAAGGCCGTCTGCTCGGTCTACCACCACACGTCGAGATTCCCACCCCGTGGAGTGCTCAAGCGTCGAGGGACCAAACGGCGAAAAGAATGCCTACGGCTCTCAACTCAAGATCGGCCTCGCCCAGCATAGCATTACCGAGCCCCTGAGGCCGACACCGGGATGACCGACCGGGGACCTCCAACTATCTGACGACGATCCTCGAGGTCATCCAGTCGGCACCGGGGCGGCGGACGTCCGGCGACACGTCATCTGACTCGAAAGAATATAGGGCGTGTTTGCTTGGTCCCCGCCGATATGATCGGGTGTCACCCGAGCTCATAACTCACCGCCTCAACATTGACCCGCCACCAAGCCATCCGGCGGAAGAAAAGGATATTCGGCGGAGCGCAGCTGAGTCATTAGGGACGAGGTGACTCAACCGAAGGCCAAGATCTTGTTCGAGGTCGAATATCCGACACGGATGGCTAATCGATCGTGGTCCGGAAGTTCCATGGAGGTGGCGCATGTCGCCGATTATACCGACCTCGAACAAGCACTGCCCAAAAGATTGCTACCCCCACCCTGATATTGACAAGAAGGTGGAGGCTTTGGTGGGCCACGAGATGTTCAGCTTCCTGGATCTATACAAGGGGTACCACCAAATCCTGATGAGCCCGGAGGATGCACCAAAGACTGCATTCATCACCGACTTCGGCGTCTTTGCGTACCGAAAGATGCCCTTCGGCCTCAAGAACGCCGGGGCCACTTACCAGAGGATGGTGGATGCAACATTCAAAGATCACATCGGGAGATCGTCGAGGTCTCGCCGACGACATAGTAGTCAAAGTCAAAAGCGGAGAGTCGCTACCGACGACCTCGCCACCATCCTCCAACTCCTCGTGTCGTGACCTCAAACTTAACCCCAAAATGCACTTTCATGGTAAAACGGGAAATTCACGGGGTGTTGGGTTTCCCGAGAAGGCTTGAAGGCGAACCCCACCAAGGTAAAGGCGGTGCTCGACATGCAAGTGCCAAAACCATTCGCGAGGTCAACAAACTTACCGTGCCCTGGCCGCCTCAAGGGTTCCTCTCGGGGCCGAGAGCGGCCCCTTCTTTAAAATCTTGAGGAGGGCCCTGACTTGGCGTGGCGGAAGAGCACCACCTCGCCTTCACACACAAGGAGTACCTCGTGACCGCCTTACTTTGACCGCCCCAAAAAGAGGCGAACTCCTCTCCTTGTACTTGGCAGCCTCGGACGAGGCAATCAGCGCGGTACTGGTGCGGGACGAGGTCGGACGGCAGCTTCCTATCTACTTCATCAGCCGAGCACTCAAAGGACCGGAGACAAGGTACGCCGGCCTTGAAAAGGTAGCACTGGCACTGGTGAATGCTAAGCGACGGCTCCGACCCTACTTTCAGGCTCACTCCATCCAGGTACTGACCGACCTACCCCTGAGGCAAGTCTTGTCAAAACCTGAGTCATCTGGACGAATAGCTGCGGGCCTCGAGCTTGGCGAGCACGATATCTCGTCTCCCTGCATCGCCATAAAGGGCAAGCCCCGGCGATTTCTGGTAGAAGCCAGTTTATCGAGCTCGGTCGACCGCTAAGATTAGCTCCTCCAACGCCTCCACTCGGTCATCCCAGCCCCGCGGAGGCCCGGACCTCACCCACCGATGGTTGCCGGCGGATGTACGTGGGCGGAGCCTCGTGCAAAAGCGGGCGTGGAGCGGGCATTCTTCTCCTCGCCCGTATAAGCGGGAAGTCACCCACTCGGTTTACCTTCCCACCACCAACAACGAGGTGAGTATGAGGCTCTAATCTCGGACTCCGCGTCGCTAAGGAGCTAAGGGTGGATGAGATCCAAATCTTGGCGATTCCTGTGTCGTCGTGAACGTGTGTTAAGCAAATACGAGGCGAGGGAGACCGAATGAAACAATACCTCGAGAAGCGAAGGAGATGTTGACCTCGTTCGGTACTTCAAAGATCCACCAACCCAGGGAAAAATACCGGCCGCGTCCTCGGCAAACTAGTGCGTCGTCAACAAGTCCACCAGATGGAGAGATCCGTTCGAAGCATAGCGGAGTCCCACGTTGGCATCATCACCGAGATAGAGCCAATTGATGTCTCCGAAGCCTACCCGAACACGGCGACTACCTTCGGATCGGCTCGAAGCGAAAAGATGATGGCAAAATCCCGTAGTATCTCATGCATGAGGCGCTCTCACCGAAGTCTTACCTTCAACCCTCCCGAGATGCCTCGGGCGGAAGAAGCCGACTATGTGCTCAACGAAATCCACCGGTGGTCTTGTGGAAGCCACATCGGGTCGCGAGCACTTTCAAAGAAGACGCCGAGGTCGGGATACCTTGGCCCACCTCGTGCAAGATCGGCCGAGCTCGTCGAGAAGTGCCCAGTGCGGATCCACTCCACGGTCAAAAGCCGCCTCGATCGATCCGAGTACCGCAGAGTCCGTGGCCTTTCATGCGGTGGGGATCGACATCGTTGGCCCATTCGACCGAGCACCGTGTCGCCGATATTTAGTCGTAGCCATAGACTACTTCACAAAATGGGTCGGGCCGAGCCACTTTCGAGCCTCACGAGCGTAAGGATTCAAACCTTTGTGTGGAAAATATAGTCCGCCGCTCGGCATACCGCACATCCCGGTCTCGGACAACGGCACCCAATTCGTCGACAAAACTTCAGGTGGTGCGAAGAGCTTGGATCGATCAACGCTTCACCTCGATCGCACACCCGCAAGCAAATGGTCGGGCGAGGTGACGAACCGCACGATCATACAAGGATTAAAGAAGAGGTCGGATCGAGCTAAAGGCGATGGGCTGAAAATCTCCTCAAGTCCTCGGGTCTTATAGTACCACACCTCGGACGGCGCGACGGGAAACCCTTTAGCCCGGGTCTCACGGTGCCGAGGCCGTCATACCGGCCGAGATCGGCGCGCCAAGCCCTCGCACTCTCCACTTTGACCAGGCCGAACGAGGAAGACCTGGGCAACCTTGACGCCCTCGAGGAGGCGAGCTCGCCTCATAAACGAGCCAAGCACAAGAGCCGTGTCGCACGCTACTACAACAAGAGAGTAAAGGCCTCAACGCCCGAGTGGCGACCTCGCCCTCGGAATAATGAAGCAAGCCGAGCCGAGCGTCTTAACAAGCTTGATCCGACATGGGAAGGACCTACCGCTGCTCACGAGGACCTCGGCAAAGGGCTACAAGCTCACCCACCGTCCGGCACTTATTCCCTAACACGGCACATAACTCATCTAAGGAGGTATTTTACATAGCTTTGATTTTAGATCGTGACATGTTAGCCCTCCTATTGTTTTGGTGATGTGCGATCTTTGTTTACTTGTTTAATAAAACGTTTGTTTTTCTAATAAGTATTTCACTTACGTTACGTCTTACATCTATGTGAACATCCATTCGGATATACCACATCTAAACCTTCACGGGACGCCTTTACGAAGATGAAAATCCCACAAAGTAGGGTGTAGCGTGCAGATTACCCATTAAGTTGACGCCTACACGCAAAGCGTCTGATTACCCATTGTTGGGCGTCTACACGCAAAGCATACTGATTACCCATTAAGTTGGGCGCCTACATGCAAGCGACATCCGACCGATCTCGCCATCTCATACCCTTTATTTGGGAAGATATGCACTCCGGTACAAAGTCTAAATGCATTAACGACTACAAACAAAGTACCAAGCCATATACAAGACAACCGGGCTTCAGAGCTCGTTTATACCCCTTTATTTGGGAAAATACACACCTATGTATACAGTATAAATACATTTACGACCAAAACGAAGTCCTAAGTTATGTTTGTACCTCTCAAGGGGGAAAATATACACTTCGAAACGAGTCTAAATACATTTATATCTACATACAAGGTCCTATACTATACATAGCCTCATTCGGGCTTCCGGCTCCCGCCAGACTGCTTGACTGCACTAATTTTCTACAAAATCTCCGGGCCGACGATGTATGCAGGAACGAACTCGTGCCTTCGACCCGGTCGATAAGGCCGGAATCACTGACGGCTCGCCGAAAGCACTCGGCGGGCTCGGAGGCAGCCGAACGGAAGCATCGACTCAGTCATCTTCACCCGCCTCGGGGACACTCGAAGTGGCGGCGCGCAGTCACGGGCATCCCGGCGGGGGACGCACCGAGGTCACACCCGACCCCGACCGGACACCGGGCCGTGTGCGACCGCGCCCCTCAAGCTCTCCCGCCGACTGAGGTCCTCGATCGCCGTCCGCCCCGGAGGATCCACCTCGATGATCCGCCCCGTCGGGCCCATCAACCTCAAGACTTCGGCATGATCGGAGTAGTCGCCCCTCCGCTTGGTTCTTCTATGATCGGGTCGGCAGAGCTCGCCGCCGCCTCGCCGGGGCATACAACGTTCCGGACGATGTCATACATCTCCATAAACTTCACCACGAGTTAGACGAAGCTTTGAACTTTGCCGCTGGGCCCTTCCTCATCCTCAACACCATGCCCTCCGCCAACAAGCTCGGACTCGATCGTCGGCTTCGGATATGGTAGTCCCACCACCGCGACCGCCTCTCGTACTCTGATGCTCCTCCGACAACCAAGCGAGCTTCCGCAATCGATTCAAGTTGTTCCTCGACCGCATCAAACGTCATTGGATAGCGTCGGCGAAATGTCCGCCTCGGACTCCGCCTGCGCGACCTTCAACTTCACGCCTCGTTCTCGGCCGGAGGCGGGCCACTTCCGATCGCCTCGTCCAACTTCTTCTTCGGATCGGCGACGGCCGAGCCGACTTCCATTGTGGCTAAAACTGGGTCGGTCGGCACACCGCTCCTCCGTGAGCACCTCTTCTTCCTTCTCAGCCAAGGCACCTCGGACCTCTTTTAACTTTGTCAACAAGTCATGGTCAAGTCCGATCCATTCAGGTGCGGAATACTGAAAATAAACAAGACAACACAAATCTTCAAAACATTGCGTTTATTACTCAACAAAGGGAAAAGTTATTACAAAGACTCAGGGTCCTATCGACCCCGGCAGTTCACGCTATTACATCAGGTCCACTGACCTCAGGCCTATGGCCGGTCTCGACGACCTCGATGCTCTCTGCCGCCCACCTCCGCCGGGACCTCCAACCCCGCCTCCTCCCGCCTCCGCCCCTCCTCCTCCTCGCCCAGCCGGACCTCGAAGGAGCTCTCGGCTCGCGATCCTCGCCCACCTTACACCGGGCGGCGACCTCCTCATCAAGTGGGGTAGAGGCTGGATGCCGAGCCTCAAGATCGGGAAGCGAGTCGGCCAAGTAGATCACCCGGCGTAAGCTTTGTCCATCTCTCTGGGTCGACCTCGGTCCACCCATGTCGACCTTGTCAAATCGGGCATGGCGGCCGCCAGAGCCCGTGTGATCCGACACCACCTTCGGCCAAAGACGGCGACGAGATCGGCAATAAAACCCGAAGCTCTCAGACTCGATGAGCGGTGGCGGCGAGGCCCTCAACAACGGTCCTCGGTCGGCCACCTTGCACTCTCTCGTCGGCGAGTTCCTTCGCCCGCCAGCCTCCTTCAGCTCCTCGACCTCAAGGCCTCCAGGTGCAAGGCCTCTTCTTCAAGGCGGCTTCAGCCGCCTCCCTGCCTCGGCGGCCTGGCGGCCTCGGCTTCCGCCACAAGCGGCCTGGCGGCGGTCTCGGCTTCACCCTCGCGGCAAGATCCTGCTTCAGCCCACTTGCGGTGAGCTCTCGCAAGTCCGGCGACTGCAGCCCCCCATAGGCTGCGCAGGCCCCCATCATAGAGCTCCCACCGAAAAGCGAGATGCACAAGTCGGTCACCGATTGCGAAGCAAACAAATCTAAAAAAGAAGCTCGTACCTGTGGGAGGATGCGACCAAGCTTGTGCGGTACCCGTGCTCAAAGCGGCCCCGAGGTCGCGACTCAGGCCGGCCGGACCCGGCTCGAGCCCACTCATCACCGGCCCATGTCGTCCACCTTCTTCGGCCCCTACTAGGTCCAGCCCCTCTGCTTTTCTTTGCCGGCTCCCTGCCCGGCGATGGTGAGCCCACCTCATCCCTCAACCTCACTGCGTCAAAAGAGAAAGAATACATTAGCACAGTAAAATAAGACAAATAAGGACTAAGAAAAAGGGGATGCCCTCACCCCGTCCAGACCCCGGTCCCGACGCTTCCGACCCGAAAACACTCAGCCCGGCCTTCTTCAGATCGTCCTCGGTGTAATTTATGGATGAGATCTCACCAAGGCTGCTCAACAACTCCTCCATATGGCCCAAGGGCTTGATTTTCGGGTCCACTAGCGTGCCGATACCCCACTCATACCTCAGTACCCCTTCACCCATGAAAGAAATACCTATTCGCTAATGGGACACCTGGAGGGGCGGTTACCTTAAATTTTAGCCGGGTGACGGATAGTACACCCTCCTATGGTCTTCACGCTAAAAAGCGCATCAATACCTCGAAGGACGCCTCGCCGGCAATGCCATAGCAAGAGAGCCCACCCACCAACGACCTAACGAATTGAGGTCAATTGACAAATGGGGATCCGGAAATACTCTTGAAGGCTAAGGTAAATGGGGACGAGGTACCTAAGACTGCCTCAAACCGCCTACATAGACAGTAACAAACCCTCCGAGAGGGCCATCGCCTATCGTCCGGATCGTGACACCACCACGCCTCCCCGAATCCCAGATCTCACAACCTCAAAGAGTTCCTCCAACGTCAAATCCGACCTCGCCGCGCCCACCTTCAGGCCATCCCATACAGAGGATACCGGCAGAATACTAGGACTCAGCCCTACAGACCTACCCAAACCGTTGTAGCACATATAGTCTCTTACACCGGGCAACTCACGCCCAGAACCCGACGCGGAAAGAGAACTTTCAGAGCGAGAAGAAGATGAAGAAAACATACTTACTTTTTAGGCGAGTATACGGCTACTTCAGCGAAAATCGGGCTCAGAAAATCTCTCACAAATTCTCTCTCAGAATTTTTAAGTGTCGAAGAAGAAGAAAGTGAACAGTTGCCTCTTTTGCGCCTATTTATAAGACTGTGGCGCGCAAATTGCCGTTTAAATTCAACACGCGCTACACGTGATTGGATGTCGCGTTACGCGCGCACGCGGTTCGAGTGTTCAACTACCGCTGGCGCGTCGACGACGCCAGATAGGACGGGCCGCCACCGACCTAGCAATCATCATACGGACCCGGCGTCCTCTAGATGGCGGCGCCCAGTCGCACCCGTCCTTCCCACAAATGTCAAGAAAATCCACATCGACCTCGGCGCCACATCACCGGGTTCAACCACTACGGAAAGCCTACAACCAGATCGGACCTCGGCTAACCGGGCCAGCAGAGTCTCAGCGGCCCGAGACACACCACGGCGTCCCTCGAAAGCGGTCGCTCGGTCGAACACCGCACCACCACAGTGAGTAATACCACTTGAGACCGCACTCGGCATAACCAGCGCAGAGGCGTTATCCGTGTCGGACTTGACTTCCTTCTGCCACATCTTTCTCCAAGCGACGGACAATAAACAACCCAACTCGGATCGGCACCGAAGACCTCACATCAAGAAACAACTTGACGAAAGCCACACCTCACCTGACGGTCACTGCCTTCACTCCACCTCGGCCTCGTCCGTCCTCGGCTATTCGGGGGCTATGATGGGATATAGCCCAACCGAATGGGCCCACTAACAGCCCAAGCGAGCTGGGCTAACATTGATAAGCGAGCCCACGGTCGAGCCCAAGTCGAGCCTAATCATTGCCGAAGCCTAGCCTCGAACCGCGCCCTCGGCCAATGGAGAGGACGCCCGTAACCAGTCGTCGCGCCACCTCCACGTGGCGCGCATGTAAGACGAACGGTCCGGCTCCGGCCAATGGAGAACACGCCGGAGGAAGAGTCACACCACGACCAATGGAGAGGCCGCACCTTCGTGGGCAAAGTCGTCAGATAAATAGAAGGAAACCGATGTTAGAAGGTTAGCAATTCATCAATACAGCCAGAACCAATACTCTGCATGCAAAAGCTCTAGTAAAAGTATTGAGGAATCATTCTCCGTGGGCGTAGATCTCATTAACGGTCGAACCACGTAAAAGCACAGGTGTTCTTTATTGCTTTATATAAATCTCGCACATTCACATAGCTAGATTCATCATGCAATTGGGGTGTCTAACGGTTCGGTTTTGTTAATCGAATCAATTTTTCGCTTAATCGAACCGAATTTCTCCGAAAAGTGGAATCGAAACCAACCATTTTAAATTTTGGTTAATCGAAAACCGATCGATTCGGCGGTTCGGTTTTCGGCTAACCGAAAACCGAATTAAAATTAATTAATAATAAAAACAAATAAAATAATAATAAAACAAATAAAATAATAATTAAAAGCTGAAACTTATTAAAATAGATAAAATATTTAATAATAATTAATAAAGTAATAATTAAAATTAATTTTCATAATTTTTAATTAATTAATTAGTAATTGAAATAATAATTAAAAATAAAAAGCGGTTTTTCGGTTTTTTTGTTCCGAACAGTTTCGGTTATCTTAACCAATAACCAATTTTTTCAACTCGAACCGAAACCGAACCGATAACCAAATTTATCGGTTTTCGATTAACAAATTTGTTGATTTTGGTTGCTTCAGTTAACCAAAATCGAAACCGCTAGACACCCCTATACGCAGCTTTGGATTTACTGATAACTAATTTGCAGCTTTTATATTTAGGCCTGCCTCAGCCGCAAAAGGGCTTTTGTATTAAATGAAATTTCCTGAGTTGTCAATAGAAAAGCACCCAATTTTTTTTTTTAATAATCGGATTATAGTTGAGCCTATTAAATTAACAATAAGTACTTTTTATACCCGAAAAGGCCCTATCAATTGTATTTGACTACTAAAATGGTCCATATTGTACTCAGTAGGCATTGTCCATAAGAATAAATCCGCCTCTCTTTACTATATATAATATTAAAAATATTTATTAAGTGGGTCCAAAGATTTTGTCCCAATTTACGGCTGAACAACTACCTAGTTTTGGACCACAAAATTCATAAACAAGAAAATTGAGATTAAAAAAAAGTACTTTGAGGAATAATAACTATAATTAAAATTAGACTGACATGACTCATGAATGATATCCAGCTATACAGATCAGAAGTTGGTTTAAAAAGATAGTAGTAATGATTAGTTTTCTCTTGAGAGTGTTGAGCAAAAAATATTCATTCAAATATCATATAAATTAGCATACTTGTGATATTATAATTACTATAACTTATTCATTTTTATTTCTAAATTAAGTCCAATTAATCATGAAGCTATCAAACCTCACGGAAAACTGAAATGATTGGATTTCGAGAAGTTTGTAAGATCTTATGATTATGTTTCTTACTTTCTTTTCTAGAAGTTATTGTAATTTTTATTTAATTCATATATAAATTACTTCCCCATTTTCAAGTAAATGTCTCAAGCAGTCAATTATCTTAATCTAACAAAAATAGATAGATTTAATCTGTTTACCTGAAATGAAAAATCGAACAATTAAAAAAATTATATTGAGTACAAGGATAAAATGAGATACTTTTACTACTATTATATAAAAGTTCAAAATAGAACACTTATTAGAAATAAGTTTAATTTTCAAATAACGTACTTATTTGAAAATGGAGAAAATATTTTTCATACACTTCCTAATATATCCTATTTCCTTTGTCCCCAATTTTCTTCTTTGGAATCTTGGTATGAGTTTTAATAAAAGTTATTGAGTGTATTATGAGTGAAATAAGAGTCTCATATTAGTATTATGTTAATTAAATTAATAGTGGACTATAGGTAGTAAAATATGTAAATAAGTAATATTTTTAGGGTAATAAGTAGGGATCATGCATGAATGTGAGAGATAAAATATTTAGATAAATAGTGTTGTTGTTATTAATAAATAGAATATTTTATGTGATAGTTTCCATAAATAGAATGAAAAGAAATTTGAGAAACATACAAAAAAAATGAGTAAGGAATGAAATATAATTTTGGCTAAGAGCCAAGGATAAATTTAAGGCCAAATGTTGCTCCGTGTCACAATCACTAAACAAAACAATGCGACTTGACCTAAATAATTTTAGTAAATGGCACCACGTAAGTAATGTACCATACTCGACGGTGTAGTGATGGGTTGATTTTTTGGCACTATGGAGATATTAAATGCTAAAAAACTCAAAAGTATAGTCAATAACAATCCCAAACACACATAAATGCATAGTGTGGCTGTGAGCCCACTCTAATCTTCTACGAAGTTCTTCACTTTTTATTAAATCAATGACTAGTTGAGAGTCAATCATCTAAAGCCACATGTGATTCAAGCACTCCTTATAGATTGGACTAGAGATGACAATGGATTCTGAACTTGATCTAGATCCGTGGATCTAAATCTATTTTTCAGGATCTGGATTCTTAAAAAATTGGATTCGATGGATCTGGACCGGATCTGGAGTCTATCCCCATATTTCGGATCTGAATCTGAGATTTAGTGAGATCCGGATCTGGTCCAGATCTGTCCCGCAGATCCATTTAATTATATATATATATATATATATATATATATATATTTTTTTATTACAATTAAATACATAATCCCAACTTAAAACTCTTCAATTCATTTTCCAAACTCTCCCAAAACAAATATGCTCCCAATGTCATTTCAAATTCTCTCAATTATGTATCAATCGGTATTCACGACGGGTCGTGCCACTTACACCACCGACGATCGAGTTGTTTGTTGTTTTCTAGCTTATAATAAGTTTATAACTAACATCTTCCAATATAGTGTTAATTGTAGAAATTTTAAATAATTATTATAATATTATTGTGTATATAGATTATAATGGTGTTACTGTGAATTATAATTGATTTAGAATTTATTTTAGAAGCGAAAATATATGGATCCAAGTCTAGACCTTGGACCCTGTGGATCTTATGGATCTGGATCTGGATCTAATTTTTTGGACCCAATGGATCTGGACCGTATCCGGATCAAAGCAAAAAAAATCAGATATGGATCTAGACCTAGGCAAATTCGGTCTAGATCCGGTCCATTGCCATTCCTAGATTGGATCATCGGGTGATTAAGATATACAACTTTATACTTAAAAAATGTTCAATTAATTTCGTTTTGATCCATACACAAATTATTTACTTTCCATTTTTGGATATATCCAACATAAAACTCATAATTTTTACCCAAAATCAACTCATTTCTTTACAAAAAAAATCATTCATGGCCCATCATTTCTACTCATATAATACATTTTACCCATTGGGCCTCATTTTACGCTCATTTTACACTCATTACATTTTTAAAATCGTACGTCAAAATCAAATAATAATTTTGAAGGATGGAGGAAGTATTAATTAAACATTACAAGAATATAATTTCTTGCAAAAATAATTTTATTAAAGTTGCTAACTATAGACATGAAAATCAAATTTGTGTTGTATTACATGTTTTATAAATAAATAAATTGTGAGATAATCTCACAGACCTAAATTTGTGTGATATAAGAATTAAGTAATACTTAGAATGTAAACAAAATATTCTTTACACAAAATAGTACCTCAGTATCAAAGTAATATTTTCCAAACATAATACTCGTCGTCCCTAAAATATGTTTTTGAAATTTTAGTACAAATTTTAATAAAAATTGTTGAGTGTTTTGTGAATAGAGTAAGGGTTTCACATGAATGTAGTATTAAATCATTTAGTGATGGATCATTGGCGGTAAAATGTATAAATAAATAGTAATATTGAAGATAATGAATAAGGATATCGATGGACCATAGGTAGTAAAATATATAAATAAAGAATGTTATTAAGAATAATAAGTAAGGAGTATTTTGTGGGATAGTTTTCATAAATGAAAGAGAATAAATTTGAGTGACGTAACAAAAACAAAATTAAGTACAATTTTTTAGATGAAATGAGTATTACTTAATTTGTGTTTTAAGGTATATATAATTATTTATATTTTCCATGAAATAGTCTTCTAAAGATTTAGAGGTGTTTGGTGAGAACATAAGCTCAAAAAAGCTTATGTTCGCTTTTTGCTTCAAAACGCGAACATAAAACTGCTTTGAAGCTTATATGCTCACCAAACACCTCTTACTCGCATGCTAAAGTTTTTCTTTTTCCGCATTGAGTCATCAAGAACTTTTAATGTTATCTAATGCCGATAGCTCATAGTTTAATAGTTATATATGAACTCTAATATATTTTTCCTTTTCATCTTTTAACGGAATTAATGAATATAATTCTATATTATGCTAAAAGAATATTGTAGAAGTACTCGAAAAGTAGCAAAATTAAATATCAGAATCCTCAATACAACAAATACAAAAGTCCAAGAGCTCAATATAATATAGCATAATTGTTTAGAAACCTGAAACCAATTTGCAAATGTTCCACAATCCTATGAGGCCTTGATTGGGTATAATTAAAAAATAAAAGGGCAAGAATACAAAATTTAAATTGACTTTGGAGACAAGTTGTTACATGAGGTTGACTGGGTAAATTTTGCCCAATCAAGATCAGCAAATGTTAGCTGCCAAAATTAATGCCGTTTCAGTTTTCCTTATTCTAATCCCCGCCTTTGTCCTAATTCACATATATCATTTGCCATTGTTTCATAAAGAGATAATGTTTAGCCCTAATTGTAAATTAGATCTAAGTTTAAAAGGTTTTAATGATATATGTCTCAATCTTTCAATTTGTTGTAAAGTTGTATGTTCTAAATTTTTGTATATGTTTGGAGATGAGGTTTAAACATTCATTTGATGTCAAAATTTTAAATCTGTTAAAGGACTTTTGAAGCTTTTTGTCTAGATTATCTTCTTGTGTTGTCATTTTATTGTCGGACATTTAAAATTGCAGATCGAACTGCCATAAAGCTCTAACTCCACAGATTCAACTCCCAAGTCTTACTAAGTCGTCAGATGCCTGATGATAAAATTGAAAATATAGGAGGACAATTTAGAAAACGAGCTTCAAAAGCTATCAATCAATTTTGAATTTCGACATAGGATGAATGTCTAAATCTCATCCTCAAACTCGTGTAAGAGTTTATCAATCAACTTTTGTCTAGATTATCTTCTTGTGTTGTCATTTTATTGTCGGACGTCTAAAATTGCAGATCGAACCGCCATAAAGCTCTAACTCCACGTAGTCAACACCCAAGTCTTACTAAGTCGCCGGATGCCCGATGAAAAATTGAAAATATAGGAGGATAATCTAGACAACGAGCTTCAAAGCTGTCAATCAATTTTGAATTTCGACATCGAATGAATGTCTAAATCTCATCCTCAAATTTGTGTAAAAGTTTAGGATGGGCGAATTTGCTACAACTTGAAAATTTGAGATAATATTGAAACATTTTAAAAGTTGGCTGTAATTTGTAAGAAGGTCCAAAAGTTGGGATGACAATTATCAATTTTGTAATTGTTCAAAACATACTTGTGTAAGGAAGAAGAACACTTTAATGTTGTTTCAATTTGATTTGATTGTGAATCAAATTTAATGTTAGTGAAGTTTAAATTAATTCAATAAGCTTTGTATATATTTACAAAAGCCCTAGGATTCAAATTCAACTAATTCAATCATATACGTACCCAATGTTAATTATTAGATTTCCATGGCCATCAACCCTCAAAAAGGAAAACATGTGTAAAAGAAAAGAAAAAGAGAAAATAGTATATTATCTCATGTGGAAATAATATGATATTGGGAAACTCAATTTGTTGATTGTGCATGGCTTGCTTCATTTGTAATAGATGGATAATTGACACATGTGGTTATTATTTTCAGTTTAATTAAGTGATAACTTGACCTATCAATATTTATTGTCAATACTCAATGTTTAATCTCTATAGTTATCCTGATGCTCTAAGTCAGACAATATCCTTCAAAACTTCATTTTGCAAATTCATCTCCCTCTCTTACTCCCATGATGCTCTTAAACTAGATCTTCATACTTAATTTTAAAACATAATTTATGTGAAATAAGACCTATATAGTTGATAACTAGCGAATTCATGTATGAAGGTATAAATTCATACTAAGAGGGTGTTTGGTGAGAACATAAAACAAAAGCAACTTATAAAACATCGTTTGAAACTTATAAACTCAACCAAACACCCTCTGAGTTGATGCTTCTTTATCATAGCTTGTCTAGCACTTTCCCTCTCCCGAGTGGTATATGAACACACGATTGCCTCTTTGCCTAGTATAGTCTTTATTGTCAACTTGTGTTACATACTAGTATATAAATTTGTTCTAATAAATACAATTACAAATCTTTTTGTTAAAAAAGAGAATTAGTTCCATTTTCACTAACCATTGAGCTGAATTGCAAAAATTGTTAGATTAATATTATAAATAAAAAAGTCATGACCTCCTAAAAAAGTTGCAAATAGGCACATTGCAAAATTTTCGGCCTAAGAAAGATGAGCTTGACAATTTCATCAAAAATTGCAATTAAGACGGAACAAGTTTCTTGCAGTCCAACTCATCTTTACGAGGCCCGTGCTATATTCGAAACTATTTTGCAAATCATTAACTCTTTATGTGCATATTTTAAATGCTATATCATTTTACAACTTAGCCCAAAAATTAGGTAATTAAGTGAAACTAACCATCAAATAAATAGATAAAAATCTATTTCTTGAATTTTGGTAGATTACTATGGAGTCTCATTTATTTGGCATGTATATTATGATACGGGAAAGTAATCTGATTCAATAATTTTAAATTCTTATGTTTAGTTAGAATTTTTTTAAATCGAGAAAAGTAATAAGAATCTTGAAAATAAGGAAAGTAGTATAGTTTTCCTAGATTTTATTCTCCAAATCTTCTTAGATATTATTTTTCTCATTCTCATGATTCTTACATACTTGTATAATAATAATAATAATAATAATAATAATAATAATAATAATAATAATAATAATAATAATATTTATCTCGATTTAAATTTAACTTTATAATATGAATAATTTAGTATATACCTTAATAAAGTACATTGTTGTACTAGAAAAGCGATTATGATTTTTTAATGATTGTTAATTATTATATCTATTGGTTAATTATATTTAATTAATAAATACAAATTCAGAATCCTAACAGTTTTTCTTGATATTTTCCAAATGTAGAATAAAAGATCTATTAGAATTTATTTTTTGTGAAATCATTTTTCTAGAAATAATATTCCCTTACTTTTACTTTCCTGTCAATGAAACGGACCTAAATAAATTTGGTGGGGTTTCGGATTTTCATATGAATTGATATAGTTATGGAAGTACTCTATTTTAGGGAAGTAAGAAATGGGCAATGGCCCATCCATAGTGGGGAGGAATTTTAGAAGTGGACCTTCACTTAAATACCAAAAAAGAACTACTCCACCAATACATGACCTATATTCCTAGCCTAAAAAGTGCATTGGATGATAGCTTAAAGTAAAATTAGTTTATTTATAAAAAAATGTGTTCATTATTTTTTTTCTTAGGTTTTTTCCTTCTCTTTTAGATTTGCTTTTGCTCCTGCATGACTGCATCTCATCATTGTAATTGGTTTTCTTTTTTAAATTTGTAATGATAATAATGTTGATTGGTTGACCAAGAGCTTCAATTTCAATTTATTCGCTAAAATTTCAATGATGTTTATTGTTTAAAAATATAGTTGGTTAACTCACTTTTCATATAATTCTCTTACTATAGTAATTGTAGCTTAAATATGTTCACGGTCATATAAATGTTATAAACAGATTGTGAAACAGAATGTGAGATGAATATATACTTCATGGAGTCTTGGATGAGGGTGTTAGGTGTATGGAGAGAATATACTTGATAGAAAACTTTATGTGAGCTTGCAAGTTTTCTGTAGCCTAACAGAGTGTAACCAAGCCAGTTTGTGATCCCATTGACTACAACAACAATCGATCATTAAGAGAAAGATCTGACTTGATTGCATGTGCGGGATTTGGTGGAACAGATAAACTATCTCATTCATTTACATAGAAACACTTTGGACAAGAAATAATATAAGTCGGATGCAAATAAAGTGATATTGATGTAAGTCTAGCGGATTAAGTCTGGGTAAACTGATGAAGTGTTGTTGGTGAAATATGCAATCCAAACCAAAATAAAACAGTAAATGACACAAAGTTTAACGTTAGAAACTCTTCCTACATCTATGAACCCGTTGAACCGGTAAATTCCTTACTCCTTAGAAATTTCTTGTTTTATTCTTCTAACGAAAGTGACTGCAGATCTCGGTTTCCTTAGAGATATCAGCAGTCCCTAGGTTATCAGGCCATGATATTTCACATTCAATTTCACTCATTTTCTGAGTGCACACACACGCTTTACTTCTGGCATACTTGCTACAGTTATACATTATCGCTACTCATGACTTCACCCTAACTTCTACCCTTACAATAAATACTTGGGTTTGGTTCTCGCTACATCTTTTTAACTATTCAAGTGAGTTTTACATTATAGAACTATGTTAAGGCTAGACCCACTTGTCTAAACTCGGTTATATATTCGTAGTGAGTGCAACTCAGACGTATGTAGAGGTTGGACTTAGACGAAGTGGAAATTTCATTTGGACTTGAGAGCTCAGAAGTCGTATATGTCTCGCCAGAGTTGGAGGTTGGGGTGGTCAAAAGTTACTCGCTAGACTTTCTATTTTTCCAAAATAACACTTTCTCCAGTTGAGGAAATTTTGTAATTACAGATACTTGAATTTAAAACTAGTCGTTAGAAAAGTTGTTGTTTGAAATTCAAACTCCAGCTGAGCAATACGATCATTGGACTTGTCGTCTTGCGTCTTATCACTTAGTGAGTCAGATAGATGCTCCTGGCATTATGTCTCTTTTTCATCAACTTCGATCGTCGGTCTTTTGCTGAGTCCATGTTTGATTCTGTGTTGACTCCCCCTGACTTCTGCTTCTTCAAAGCTACTAATCCGCGACAAGATTGCGACCGATTTCAAATCTTCATGCTTTATAGTGTCTGAGTCCTTTAGGCTTCTAGTTTTTTTGCTCGTCGGACTCAGACTTGCAGATGCTATAGTAATCGTCAGTTTCTCTGATGATTTGGATTTACTGAGTCCTTTCGCTACATACAACTCTTTCTGACTTCCTTTAAGACTAATCTTTCAACATTGCACTTGATCTTCTGATACTTTAACTTGATTGGCTTTAAACTCATAATGTTGCTCACTTCATCGACTCTTTCTAAACTTAAGGTTGATCCTCTAGTGAGCCAACCGGGTTCTTCCGGTCGGTTCCATAATGGGCGTCTTCAACTTGGTTCCCTCAAATGAAGACCTATCTAATCAAAGTTTAATTCCTTATCAGATTAGTTGACTATTGACAATAAATTAGAATGGTTCATTATCGAGAATGAATATCTTTACAAATTTTTCAATTAGTTTTAGAATCCAATCAAAACAACGTCTGAATCTCAAATTCCCAACTATACTTTATATCGTCATTACGTATGCTAAAGTTACTCTCAATTTGAATATATTTACATTTTGATACATGAAGGCAAAACATCAACTTACATAAATATATGTTATGTAATTTATAATATCTTTATAACCACAATCTTAATGAAAATTGGGTTGATAGATCAAAATCAAAATATTAGTGTTTACTAGCAACGACGTAATGCACCAAAATAGATAATCGATATTAATTTGATCCGAAAATTTAATTCAAATAGTACCTATGGTACTGCACAAGAGATGTATTAAGAGGGTGTTTGGTTGAGCTTATAAGCTCCCCAAAAACAGCTTATTGGGGAGCTTATAAGCTCAACCAAACACCCTCTAAGTCGATTCTTTTAAATTCATAGATGCAATTGTAAGTTAGAACTCGATTTAAAGATAATAAGTAATCAAACCATATAATTAGAGTTTGAATACATATGATGAATTAACAACTATCCAATTTAATCAAGAAAAACGAGCCTAAATAAAATTGACATTGTTAGAGAAGTGAGTGAGGTTAACAGCTGAAATACTATTAATTTGAATGCCACAAGATAAACTAGTTTCTCCTCGTCACTCATGAAATGCAAAATACACTACTTAATTTCTCAATATATCTATAAGAAATAAAAAAAAAGATCTAAGATTCAAGATACCAATCAATATGTTGACAAATAATTCCAATATGAGCAAATTAAATCAATATATATTTATTAAATACATAGTGCTCTATCAAAATCCCTTGATCCAAACCTATGGTCATGCTACCTTATTTAGGTGATGTGTTTGCTTTAACAAAAAGTTGGATTTGGTCATTCAATAATATAATAAATATCCAGTCTAATAATTATTGATTGTCAGGGTAATAATTTCAAATGTGCGCTAGGAAAAACTCAAATTAAAAGCTGAAAAGGGCTATTCCAATTTACTGCAACGACTTTTCTTTTTAATTTATTTCTTGAATTGAATTTTTTCCCCGATTCTTTTAGTTGAAACAAGAAAAGTGAAAGGTTTAAGTGTTGGTCTTTGTTATAATTGCTGCCCAAAATGAGATAATGCCTATTATAAAAGTGACAGCTCTGAGAATCAATTGGCTTGAAATGACAATTGCTAAACCAGAAAGTACAATTTGGTATTCATTGTTAATCATCCTTGATCTGAAATCTTTAATTTTATTTTTGTAGATAAATAATTTTATGATTAAGAAAAAATAGTTGTACAATAATCTTACAATTTGATATATTGGTTTTAAAATATTTATTTCATTTGCTATATCTCGTGTCCAAAAAAGAGAGGAAAAAATGACATTTTCAAGTTGCGAGAGAGGGGAAGAATAGGAATTGTTAAAACCGTGCAAGACAATATGAAACTAGAAAAGAAAAAAGTATGGGTGAACTATGTAATCTTATTATGCTTTAAATCGTCTCGTTTTTACATAAAAGATTCTTTTTATAAATAAATAAAAAACATATGGGATCGTAAAATAATGAGTAATATTCTCTGTAAATAATTCTCGATATGATTACCCATATTTGTATTTTTGACCAACAAATATTTGAAAAGCTAACTGGAGGGGTCCAAATTAAAGAAGAAGTGCACTTTCAAAGGTTGGCTAACTATTTAAATGAAAGGCTTCCCACTTGTATAGATGGGCACCCAACCATGCATCTTAATAACTAAGATAGAATAATATTTATATAGAATATATAGCTCACATTTTTGTGAGCATATTTAGTCTGCATTAGTTGTTTTCTTTTTAAGATGAATAAAAGAATAAAGGTTTTATTATTTATGTGATTTATAAATTTAATGGTCACGAGAAAAATTAATTTTTGAGATATTAGAATTAAAAACTGTATATATTTATAAGAAAAATCTATCTTCTTTTTTCCTCAACTTATACTTCTTTTTTAAAAAATTAATCCAGTTTTAACGAACAAGACAACACGATAAGAGGAGAAAAATATATAATAACTTAAGAAGCCATAAATTTTCTATTTCTCCCCCTCTTAGACAGTTATAAACAAGATACAACTATAGATTTATTATGCGGAAGATATATAGTTTATTGATTAGGACAAAAAAATATATAAAAAAATAAGTTCACTTATATTTCAAAATGTTCACTACACTATATTTCGAGTCATCACAAAAAGGGCTAATAAAAATATGAAAACCAAGCAATAATATGCTTAATATATATCCCCTCCGTTCTTTTTTAAGTTTCCTATCAGCATTTTTTCTTGTCTTTTAATAAGTGTTCTAGTTCGTAATTTGAGAGTAAAATTATGATACATTTCATATTTACTCTTATTTAATACTCTTTGAATTTAATATTAGTTGCATGAATGCATTACTCATGGTATTTTATGATGCTATAAATGTGAATTTACTTACTTAATGGGTTTGTACGATTTGATGACACGAGACATTTAAAAAAAACGGAGATAGTAGCTAACTCATGTCATTTAAAAAATGCTAAAACTCCAAATACCACACCCTTGAGGGATCAAAACACAAATAACTATTTGTTGATGGCCCATACATTAATCCATGCGTAGGAGCTATCATCTCATTAAAACAATTAAACAAAGTAGGCTTTAATCAATTTCTTTATCCTCATTATTTTATAGAGCAGAAGCTCAAAATTTGTGAGTGGTCCCCTTAAAAGCATTCCAATTGACAACTAATACGGCTAACCACCTCATTTAAGACTATTTCACAAAAACAAATAGTTGAAACGATATTGTTTCTATTTCGAAAATACGAAACTTTGAACTCTACGTATTTTAGAAGTGGTGTCAAAATAACATAATGGGTTAAAATCGTGACTAATTCTTCATTCAATATAATGGATTAGATTGGACTTAGAGGGTGTTAGGCTGAGCTTATAAGCTCTTTAAAACAACTTATAAGTTGTTTAAGAGCTTATAAGCTGTTGTAAAGTGTTTGGTAAAATAAAACAAAATGAACATAATTTGTGAAAATAAGTTCAAACAAACATATGAGCTCCATAAAAATAAGTTTGTCAACCATAACTTATTTTTTCCTAAACTTATAAGCAACCATGAATTTACCAAAATAATCTTATTATAGTTTGTTATTTCTTACACGGACACTATCAACTTCACATCTCGTCAATTTTATCTCTCTAACTATGATTTTCTCTCTATAACTCACGATTCTTTCTCTAGCTTATAAGATCAATTATCCAAACACTTTAACAACTTATAAGCACTTGAGACATTACCTCTTATAAGTTCTTGAAACATCTTATAAGCTCTCTAAAATAAGCTTAGCCAAACACCCCCTTAACCTGATTAGACCGATGTAATTAGTTTCCGTGCAAATTCTTCCGTGCTGAGATTGATTTGAGTTCAATCATAGAGTAAGATAGTTTCTCGTTTAGTCGAATCATTTACAATGTGTTTGAGAAATTACGTTTTTAGAGAGCTTATAAGTTTTCAAAATAAGCTCTAAGAGCTTATAAGCTATATTAAAAAAAATTCTAAAACCCAACTTATTTTTAAATGATCTTATAAGTTACAACAAAATTACAAAAATAACCCCGATATATTTTCTTATTTTCATATTTACCCTTGTTATCCAAATACTTTAGCATCTTATAAACTCTTAATACACCATAACTTATAAATTCTTAAAACAACTTATAACTTTCTAAAATAAGCTTATTCAAACACCCTCTTAATTGGAATATTTTCTCGTTTTAGATGATAAATTATTTTCAATATATTTGAGAGATCGCTTTCATCGTGGTGAGGATATATGGACCATACAGTTGGATCATTCAAGGATGAATAAAAGAGGAAAATGAAACATTCTTCTAGAAATAGAGAAAAGGATGGTGGGTTAATATATTAATTAACAAGAGGGTCATTTCCATAAAATATATGAATTTTGTTTTGTTTTTTATTTTGCACTTGAACTTATAAATGTATCTTCAATAACATAGACTTTTACACTTTTTGCAATCTTCACACTATTTCTATTTTTGGTGAAATTAATGTCGACCTGATACCAGCATCAGCTTGGCCAAAAATGAAAATCACATTAAAATTATAGAAAATGTGAAGTTTATATTATTAATACTAGGTGTTAAAGTTTACAGCAATGATGACTTCTTGAAATTAAATAGGCCGAGTTAATTGTTTTAGGTGATTAGAAGAAATTTTGTATATGCTATTTATGGATGCATTCTGAACTAGACTATATATATTCATTACAAAGACTAATTAAGTCGTAGGGCATGACAACCTTGGAAAGGATGGTGGACTGGAGCCCTCACATGCGTAGTTCAGTTGGTTAAGAGCTAGCAGATTTGGAACAAATATCAATGATTGAATCCTAACAGCCGTAGTGTGAGAGTTTCACCCTCTTTAGAGTGGTTCTTTGTGGACACTATGTAAAGTCCTCATAACTTCTTAACCGCTGAATCACCGTGATTTATCATCTCACATTCTCATATGGCTGGGATGTGGTGACTCCCGATGGGAGAGCTTTCCCTTTTGGAACAAGGATGGTGGACTGTCTATTAATATGTGTACTTAAGCGTAAATGGCTTAACATTTTCTTAGATACAAAAGATAAAACGGTCGCAGTTATTTGCCGGTGTGTGTTTCGGTCTAACGGAGAGTCTTGTGTAGAAACTATCTGAATTTGAATAATTAATTTTAAATTATAAGAAATCATGCAAATTTAACACTAATCAAATTTTTCAAGACGAAAAGTTGAGTAGGATTGTCTTAATTTGATGTGAGAATATATTGTAATATGAACTTGATAAATCTAGCTACGTGAGTGTGCGAGATTTATGTAAAGCAATAAAGAACACCGGGCTTTTCGTGGTTCGATCGTTAATGAGATCTCGTCCACGGAGAATGATTCCTCAATACTTTTACTAGAGCTTTTAGTACAGAGTATTGGTTCTGGCCTTTTCATTCAAGAAATTGCTAACCCTCTAATGTCGCTTTTCTCCTATTTATACACTCCGAATCTGCAATCGGCGCGCCCGACCTCTCCATTGGTCGTGGCGTGACTCTTCTCTGGCGTGCCTTCCATTGGCCGGCGCAGGACCTTTCGCCTTATCGCGCCACGTGGAGGTGGCGCCAACCTGGTTACGGGCGCCTTCTCCATCGGCCCGGTAGGTAGGTTCGGAGGCTGGGGTTTCGACAATGATTAGGGCTGCTTGGCTCGGCCGCGTGAGCCCGCCATCAACGTTAGGCCCAGCTCATTTGGGCTCATAGTGGGCCCGATCGGTTGGGCCATATCCCATCATAGCCCCCGAATAGCCGAGGACGCCGAGGCCGGTGGAGTGAAGAAAGCTTCGCCGAAAGCGAGGTGTGGCTTGGTGAAGTTGTTTCTTGAGTTGTTGTCTTTTAATGTGAGGTCTTCGTGCCGATCCGAGTTGGGTTGTTTATTGTCCGCCGCTTGGAAAAGATGTGGCACCGGGAAGTCGAGGTCCGACACGGATATCGCGCTCTGCGTTGGTTACGCCGAGGTGCGGTGCGGGCGGGCGTTACTCGTGGTGGGTGCCGATGTCCGACACGAGATATCGCGCCTCTGCGTTGGTTACGCCGCAGTGCGGTGCGGTGGCGTTACTCCGTGGTGGGTGCCGATGTCCGACCGGAGACCGACCTTTTCGGGATGTCGTGCGCGCCGGGCCGCACCAATCGTGGCTCGGTTATACGAGGTCCGATCCGGATGTAAGCTTTCCGTAGCGGCGGCTCGATGACAGACGCCGGGTCCGACGTGGATTTCTTGGTATTTGTGGGAAGGGCGGGCGCGATCCGAGGCGCATCATCCGGAGGATGCCGGTCCGTATGATGATTGCTAGGTCGATCGGCGGTCCATCTTATCCGGCGTCGTCATACGCGCCAGCGGTAGTTGGGTACTCGAACCACGTGCGCTGCGTGTAACGTACATCCAATCACGTGTCGTGTGTTGAATTTAAACGGCATTTGCGGCGCCTAGTCTTATAAATAGGCGCAAAAGAGCAAATCGCTCACTTTCTTCTTGACGCTTAAAATTGTGAGAGGAAAAATTTACGAGGAATTCTCCGAGTTGATCCCGATCTTTCTTTGAAGTGGCCATATACTGCCCTCAAAAGTAAGTATGTTTTCTTCATCTTCTTCTCGCCTGAAAGTTCCCTTTCGCCTCGGGTTACGGGCGTGAGTTGCCGTAAAGAGATTATATGTGTTACAATGGTTTGGGTAGGTCTATAGGGTTGAGCTCTAGTGTTCCGGTATCCTCTGTATGGGATGGTATGAGGGTGGGCGTGGCGGTCGGGTTTGACCTTGCAGAACTTTTGAAGTTGTGAGGAGCACTGATCCGGAGGAGGCGTGGTGGTGTTTGCCGCATCCGGACGATAGGCGATGGCCCTCCGAGGGTTTATTCTTGTCTATGTAGGCGGTTTGAGGCGTGTCTTAGGTACCCTTTGTCCCCATTTATCTTAGCCTTCAAGAGTATTTCCGGATCCCCATTTGTCAATCGACCCCAAATTCCGTTAGGTCGGTGGTGGGGTGGGCTCTCTTGTCATGGCATTGCCGAGGAGTTATCCTTCGAGGTCTTGATCGTTTTTAGCGTGAAAACCATAGGAGGGTGTACTATCCGTCACCCCGCTGAAATTTAAGGTAGCCGCCCTCCAAGGTGTCCCATCGGCGAATAGGTATTTCTTCTGCGGGTCGAGGGCAACCGAGGTATGAGTGGGGTATCGCACGATGGCGGACCCAAAATCAAGCCTCGGGCCATATGGAGAGGTGTTGGGCAGCCTTGGTGAGATCTTGTCAATAAGTTACACCGAGGACGACCTGAAGAAGGCCGGGCTGAGTGTTTACGGGTCGGAAGCGTCGGGACCGGGGTCTGGACGGGGTGAGGGCATCCCCTTCTTCTTAGTCCTTATTCGTTCGATTTTGCTGTGCTAATGTGTCTTTCTCTTGTGATGCAGTGAAGCTGAGGGATGAGGCGGGCTCACCATCGCCGAGCAAGGAGCCGGCGAAAAAGAAGCAGAAGCGGGCTGGACCTAGTAGGGGCCCGAAGAAGGTGGACAGCATGGGCCAGCTGATGAGCGGGCCTCAGCGAGATCCAGCCAAGATCAAGTCTCGGCCTCGGGGCCGCCTGAGTACGGGTGCCGCCCCAAGTTTGGCCGCATCCTCCCCGAGGTGCGTGGTTTCTTCCTATTAGATTTGTTTGCTTGGCGATCTGTTATCGACTCGTGCCTCTCTTTTCGGGTGGGAGCTCGATGATGGGGCCCTACAGTACTGGCCGGGGGCTGCAGTCGCCACGGCCTTGCTCTTCCGAGAGCTTAGCCCGCGGCGCTAGAACGGAGCTTGCCGCTTGTGGAAGCTGAGACCACCGCGTCCGCGAGGGCGGAAGCCGAGGCCGCCAGGCTTCGAGGCCGGAGGTTGCCGCCGAGGCCGCCACGAAGAGGCACCTGCACCGGAGGCCGCCGTGAGGTCGAGGAGCTCAAAGAGGAGCTGGCCGGGCGAAGGACCTCGCGGACGAGGAGAGGCAGGTGGCCGACCAGGACCCTTGTTGAGGGCTTTGCCACCCGGCTCATCGAGTCGAAGAGCTTCTCGGCTTTATTGCCGATCTCGCCGCGTCTTGAAGCCGAAGGTGGTGTCGATCACACAGGAAGTCGGCGGCCGCCATGCCCGACTTTGATAAGGTCAAGCATGGGTGGACCGAGGTCGACCCAAGAGAGGTGGACAAAGCTTACGCCCGGTGATCTACGGGCCGACTCCTTCCCGTCTTGAGGCTCGCATCCAGCTCTACCTCCTGATCTGCGAGGTCGTCGCCCGGTGTAAGGAGGACGAAGATCGCGAGCCACAGGAGCTCCTTGCCGAGTACGGGCCGGCGGGGAGGGAGGAGGAGGCGGGGTTGGAGCTCTCGGCGGAGGTGGGCAGCCGCAGGAGCATCGAGGTCGTCGAGACGGCCATAGCCCGAGGTCGCTGGACCATGTAATAGCGTGATCGTCGGGGTCGATAGGACCACAGGTCTTTGTAATAATTTTCCCTTTTTTGAGTAATAAACGCAATATTTTGAAGATTTGTGTTGTCTTGTTTATTTTCAGTACTCCACACCTGAATGGATCGGACTTGACCATGAATTGTTGACAAAGTTAAAAGAGGTCCGAGGTGCCTTGGCTGAGAAGGACGAAGAGGTGCTTTCCTGGAGGAGTCGGTGTGCCGAGCTGACCCAAGTTTTGGTCACTATGGAAGTCAGCTCGGCCGTCTGCTCACGACCAAGAGGAAGTTGACGAGGTCGATCGGAAGTGGCCCGCCTCCCGGCCGAGAACGAGGCCACGAAGTTGAGGGTCGCGCAGGCGGATTCCGAGGCGGACTTATCTCGCCGACGCTATCCAGGACGTTTGATGCGGTCACGAGGAACAACTTGAATTGATCATGGAGAGGCTCGCTCGGTTGTCGGAGGAGCATGCGAGTCGAGAGGCATCCGCCGAGCTGGTGGGACTACCATATCCGGTCGACGACCGAGTCCAGAGCTTGTGGCGGAGGGCATGGTGCCGAGGGATGAGGAGGGCCCAATGCAAGAAGTTCAAAGCTCGCGTCGACTCCGTGGTGAAGTTTATGGAGATGTATGATATCGTCCGCAACGTCGCATGCCCGGCGGCGGCGAGGCCTGGCTGGCTCCGCCGACCCGATCATAGAATAACCCGCAGGAGGGCGGCTCCGATCATGCCGGTGCTCGGTTGATGGGTCCGGCGGGCGGATCATCGAGGGCGATCCTCCGGGCGGTCGGCGACCGAGGACCTCGGTCGGCGGGGAGAGCTTGGGTAGGGGCGGTCGTACTCCCGGCCGGTGTCCGGTCGGGGGTCGGGTGTGACCTCGGGTGCGTCCCCACTCCCGGAATGCCCGTCTTGCGCCCGCCACTTGAAGTGTCGTGAGGCGGGTGAAGATGACCACAGGTCGCTTCGCTCGGGCCCCGAGCCCGCGCGAGCGCCGGGAGGCAGCCGTGGTGATTCCTACTTATCGACCGGGTTGAAGGCACTGAGTTCGTTCTGCATACACCGCCGGGAGATTTTGTAGAGAATTGGTGCGGCTTCAAGAAGTCTGGCAAGGAGAGCCGGAGGCCGAATTAGGCTATGTATAGTGTAGAACTTTGTATGTAGATATAAATGTATTTAGACTCGTTTGAAGTGTATATTTCCTTCTTGAGAGGTATAAACATAGCTTAGGACTTCGTTTTGGTCGTAAATGCATTTACACCGATACGTATGTGTATTTTCCCAAATAAAGGGGTATAAACGAGCTCGGAAGCCCTGGTTGATTTGTATATAGCTCGCACTTGGTTTATAGTCGTTAATGCATTTAGACTTTGTACCGAGTGCATATCTTCCCAAATAAAGGGGTATGAGATGGCGAGATCGGTCGGATGTCGCGTGCATGTAGACGCCCAACTTAATGGGTAATCAGATGCTTTGCGTGTAGGCGCCCAACTTAATGGGTAATCAGACGCTTTGCGTGTAGGCGCCCAACTTAATGGGTAATCATGCGCTTTGCATGTAGGCGTCCAACTTAATGGGTAATCATGTGCACCTACTTGGTGGGATTTTCATCTTCGTAAGGCGTCCCCTTGTGAAGGTTTAAATGTGGTGTATCCAAACAGATGTTCACATATGTATGAGGCAAGTGAAATATTCATTATAAAAGCAGTGTTTTATTGAACATGTAATCAACATCGTACTTTGGCAAAACAATTAAGGAACTAACATGATGCCGACTTTAAATCGAGCTATGTAAAATACCTCCTTAAATACATAATGTGCCAAGTTCGGGATAAGCGCACCGGACAAGTGAGCCACCATAAGCCCTTTGCCGAGGTCCTCGTGAGCAGCGATGCAGGCCTTCTGATCCAGCTTTTGTTAAGACGCTCACCCCATCGGCTTCATTATTTCTTACGGCGGTCGCCCACATGGAGCCGGAGGCTTTGACCGTTGTTGTGGTACCGTGCGACTGGGCCTCAGACTTGGCCGTTTATGAAGGCGAGCTCGCTTCTCCCGAGGCGTCGAGGTTGGCCCGCAGTCTTCCTCGTTCCCTACACGGTCGAAGTGAAGAGTGCGAGGGCTTGGCGCACCGATCTCGGCGGTATGACGGCCTCGCACCGTGAGACCGGGCTAAAGGGTCTCCGTCTGCCGTCTCGAGGCGTGGTCTGTGGGACCAGAGGACTTGAGGAGATTTTCAGCCCGATCGCTTTAGCTCGGTCCAAATTCTTCTTCAATCCTTGACGATCGTGCGGTTCGTCACCCTGGTCCGACCATTCGCTTGCGGGTGTGCGACCGAGTGAAGCGTTGATCGATCCAAGCTCTTCGCACCACCTCAAGTTTTGTCGACGAATTGGGTGCCGTTGTCCGAGACCGTGGATGTGCGGTATGTCGAGCGGCGACTATATTTTCCACACGGTCCGAATCCTTCGCCGTGAGGCTCGAAAGTGGCTCGGCCGACCCATTTTGTGAAGTAGTCTATGGCTACGACTAAGTATCGGTGACACGGTGCTTTCGGTCGAACAGACCAACGATGTCGATCCCCACCGCATGAAAGGCCATGGACTCGCAGTCGCTCAACCGATCCGAGGCGCTGACCGTGGTGTGGTGAATCGGCACTGGGCACTTCTTGACGAGCTCGGCCGAATCTTGTACGAGGGTGGGCCAGTAATATCCCGACCTCAGCGTTTTCTTTGAAAGGGCTCGCGACCCGATGTGGCTTCCACAAGACCCTCGGTGAATTTCGTTGAGCACGTAGTCGGCTTCTTCTGGCCCGAGGCATCTCAGGAGGGGTTGAAGGTAAGACTTCCGGTAGAGAGCGCCCTCATGCATGAGATACTTCTGGGATTTCGCCATCATCTTTTTGGCTTCGAGCCGATCTTGAGGTAGTGCCGTGTTCCGTGTAGCCTCGTGGAGACATCCAATTGGCTCTATCTCGGTGATGATGCCGACGTGGGACTCGCGATGCTTGGAATGAATCTCCTCCACCGGTGGATCGTTGACGACGCAGCCTAACTTGTCGAGGATGTCGGCTCATTGCTTTCCCTGGGATTCGGTGGATCTTGAAGTATCCGAACGAGGTCAACATCTCCTTCGCTTTCTCGGTATTGTTTCATTCGGTCCTCCTTGGCCTCGTATTTGCCTAACACCTGGTTTACGACGACCTGGGAATCGCCGAAGATTTGGATCTTGTCCACCCTCAGCTCCATGGCGAGGCGGAGTCCGGAGATTAGGGCCTCGTACTCCACCTCGTTGTTGGTGGTCGGGAAGGTAAACCGGAGGGCGTAGGTGACTTCTCGCTTATCTGGGCCGAGGAGGAGGATTCCGCCCGTTATGCATCTTGCACGATGCTCCGCCCACGTACATCCCGCCAAAGAACCATCCGTGGTGCTAGGGCGGCTTCTCCGCCGTGGGGCGGGAGTTGGAGATACCTCATTGCGAGCCTACCTCGGTGAATTTGGCCTCAACCAGAAGTCGGCGAGCTTGCCTTTTATGGCCGGCTGGGTGAGTACGAGATGTCGTGCTCGCCAAGCCCAAAGCCCACTTAGCTATACGCCCGGACGACTCGAGTTTCAACAAGACTTGTCTCGAGGTAAGTCGCTTAGCACCGGACGGAGTGGGCTTGGAAGTAGGGTCGGGCGTCGCTTGCGTTCACGGGGCAGTCTTCTTTTCGAGGCCTGTACCTTGTCTCCGGTCCTTTGAGAGCTCTACCGATAAAATAGATGGGAGTTGTCGTCCCACCTCATCTCGCATCAAGATCACATGTTGATGGCCTCGTCCGAGGCGGCCAAATATAGAGAGGATTCACCTTGCTTGGGCGGACGGGGTCGGCGGTCGGCAAGGTACTCCTTCACCGTCTGGCGGCCTGGTGTTCTTCCCGCCAGCGGTCCCGAGCTCTCCTCGGATTTTGAAGAATGGGAGCTGCTTCTGCGGCTCGAGATGCAATCACTGAGGGCGGCTAGGCACCCGATGAGTTTGTGGATCTCACGGATGGTCCTCGCACCGCATGTCGAAGCACCGCTTCACCTTGGTGGGATTGGCCTTGAGCCCTCCCGAGAAACCCAAAGATCCCAAGAACTTGCGGTCTTCACCATAAATGTACATTTACGGGGTTGAGTTTGAGGTTGGCCGACCGAGGAGTTGGAGGATGGTGCCGAGGTCATCGGCGCAGCTCCGCTTTTTGACTTTGACTACTATGTCGCCGACGAGACCTCGACGATCTCCCGATGTGGTCTTTGAATGTTGCATCCACCATCCTCCGGTAAGTAGCCCCGCGTTCTTGGCCGGGGGCATCTTTCGACGCAAAGACGCCAAAGTCGGTGATGAACGCGGTCTTTGCGTGCGTCCTCCCGGCTCATCGATTTGGTGGTATCCTTTGTATAGATCCGTGAAGTTGAACATCTCGTGGCCCACCAATGCCTCCACCTTTTGTCGATGTCGGGAGGGTAGCAATCTTTGGGCGGTCTTGTTGAGGTCGGTATAATCGACGCACATCGCCCACCTCCTCCCAAGCTTCGGACCACGATCGGATTAGCCATCCGTGTCGGGTATTTGACCTCGAACAAGACCTCGCCTTGAGTTGAGTCGCCTCGTCCCTTATGACCGGCCGCGCCCGCCGCGAATATCCTTTTCTTCTGCCGGACTGGCTTGGTAGCCGGGTCGATGTTGAGGCGCTGAGTTATGAGCTCGGGTGACACTCCGGTCATATTGAGCGGGGACCAAGCAAACACGTCCCTATATTCTCTCAGAAGTCGTATGACGTGCCGCCGGACGTCCGCTGGGCCCTGGGTGCCGACCTGGATGACCTTCGAGGGATCGTCGTCGTATAGTTGGAGGCCCTCGGTCGCCGTCCCGGGTGTCGGTCTCAGGGGCTCGGTAATTGCTATGCACGGGCGAGGCCGCATCTTGAGTTGAGAGTCGTAGGCATTCTTTTGCCGTCGTTTGGTCCCGGATCTTGAGCACTCCACCGGGTGGGAATCTTGATGGTGGTGGTAGATCGAACAGACGGCCTTGGTGGCGTCTGACCAATCTCTCCCGAGGATGATGTTGTGCGGAGAGGAGCTCGGACCGGGAGGAATCGGATGGCCTTGGTGACCGACACAGGAGCCCGCCTACCGTGACCGGAAGGGTAATGACCCTCGGCCGGACCGCCTCTTGAGTGAAGCTCCGTGGCGGGAGGCGCGGGAAGTAGTGAATGCCCCGACCTCAAGCTTATCCGAGACGGCTACGGAAGATGATCTTGACGGAGGCTCTGATGTCGATATAGACCCGTGGGCGTTTTGTTGCCCACCGTAGCTTTGTATCGTGATGGCGTCTGGTGCGGCATGATCTTGGGCACGGGTCCTCCTCGAGAACGTTATGTTCTCACCATCCCGAGTCGCTTGTTCTTGGCTCTTGAGGGCGGCCTCGGCGTCGTTCTTCGAGGGCGACCTCGTCGTCCCGAGGGGCGTCCGTAACAACATAGACCTGCTCCATAGCGTTGGGACCTTCGTCCTCGTCGCCTGCGGTTGGGTCGCCACCAGGGTCGGCCCGCGCTTGTTGCCGCCCATTCCTTCTGTGCTTCGCTCTTCTGACCACCGTCCGAGGTATTTCTTGAGGCCCCTTTAACGAGCTCGTCGATCCGTGAGCCTGGTTTCTACAATCCTCGGTATCATGACCATACCCTTGGTGATAGTCACAATACTGCTCAGGACCTCTTGGATCCCTTTCATAGGGCGGGCTTGGGAAGAGCTCGGCGTGAGCTCGAATATTTCCGCCTCGATTTGAGCGGGGCGCCTGCCGCCGGGTTGGGCCGAGGTCCGAGCCTAGACTCAGTGGCCCTCTCTGATTCTCGTCAAGGCGCCTCGCGATCGGCGACTTTGGCCATCCGGCTTTTTCTCTCGGACCGCCGTCCCAGTTTCCCGCTTCTTCCGGTCCGACTCGCCTCCTCGACGAAGTTGTCCACCGTGTTCCAAAGCTTACTCGCCGTCTTTGGTTTCTCCTCGTGATTTCTTTGTTCAACTACGGTCGGATCCCATTTTGAACGCGTTGATGATGTAGAGTCGTTCTTTGTCGTCGATTTTGAGCGACTCTTTGATGAACCTCGAGGCGAAGTTTGACATCGTCTCGCCCCGCCCCTGGCGGATTGTGAGCAGTCGGAGGAAGGATGTTGGGCGGCATCTTCCGATAAGCGCCACTGAATCGATCCATGAGGTCCCAGGCGCAGCAGTATCTTTGTTACAGGCGGGCGAACCAACGCCCGTGCGTTGGAGACCAAGACTCGGGAAGATTTTGCACATGTGAAAATCTTCCATTCCTTGATCGCCATGTTGGTGGTGTGGCGAAAAGGAAGTCGGAGGGTCTCCGAGGCCATCGTGAGCCGCTATATTGGGTGCCCGTGCATCACGGGGCGGGCGTGTCTAGAATCTCCACGAGAAAGTGAGATGATCCTCCGCACGGCCGAACCCCGGAGATCGTTGCCATCTCTTTCGGAGGCTCAGGAATGAGGCGGCGGCTCGGCCGCGGTGAGCGCCCCTGCGTCGGGCGTGATGCACGCTCTCGCTATCACGCCGAGGTGGCGCCGCCCGCCGGATGGGGGCGGCCCGGCGGCCGTGGTGTTCATCAGGGAGCCTCGGGGTCCGCCTCGCTGGTCCTCTGGTTGAGGAAGCTTTGGAATTGCGAGATTGGCGTGGAGGAACTCGATCACAGCTCGGCCGAGGACCTCGTGGGACGAGTGAGTGTTTGTTCGCCCTCGTTGAGGTCGGCATCTCCCTACGTTGAGGCGGTCCCGAGGTGTATGGAGCGTTTCCATGTTTCCCTCGAGTGTGGCCTTCGTGGCGTCTGCGACCTCCTTCCCGCGACGCTGAGTGACCACCTGGTCGTCCTCAGCACGGTTGTTGCCAGCGTTGACGGCGGTTGTGCGTGTTCTCGCCATTAAGTTGTAGAGGGAAACGAAGCTTTCTTGTTCAGGGCTTCCCACAGACGGCGCCAATGATAAATCTAGCTACGTGAGTGTGCGAGATTTATGTAAAGCAATAAAGAACACCCAGGCTTTTTACGTGGTTCGATCGTTAATGAGATCTACGTCCACGGAGGAATGATTCCTTAATACTTTTACTAGAGCTTTTAGTACGTAGAGTATTGGTTATGAGCCTTTTCATTCAAGAAATTGCTAACCCTCTAATGTCGCTTTCTCCTATTTATACACTCCGAATCTGAATCGAAGCGCGCCGACCTCTCCATTGGTCGTGGCGTGACTCTTCCTCTGGCGTGCCTTCCATTGGCCGAGCAGGACCTTCGCCTTATGCGCGCCACGTGGAGGTGGCGCCAACCTCGTTCCGGGGCGTCTTCTCCATCGCCCCGGTGGCGGTTCGGAGGCTGGGGTTTTGACAATGATTAGGGCTCGCCTTGGGCTCACCAAGGGCCCGCTATCAACGTTAGGCCCAGCTCGTTTGGGCTCATTAGTGGGCCCACGGTTGGGCCATATCCCATCGTAACTTATTAAAATTCAACGTAAATCTAAACTGATGTTTTTGAGGCTGAACATTTACGAAAAAAAAAGGATTTGAAAATTTGAGCTTACCTAGCATTAAATAAAGTCATTTTTTCATATATTTTCACGCTAAATTTGTAATAATCCTACTTAGTTTCACGATACCGAAATTTTTAGCCGGGATAGAGTTGCATTGTTTACGTGCTTTAGATATTAATATTGGATCAAAATCAATAATTCTAGGATTAAAAAGGAAGATGATTTTACATATATTGAACATTTAGCTATTTAAATTTATACTACTAACATCACTACCAAAATTCACTTATAAGTCGATAATTTTGCCTATAATATTTGGTGGTACCTTAGGGATCGTCTTGGTGTATGGGATGAGGAAAATACACAAGTTAAGGCAAAATAAAACTTTTCTAAAGCAAGACTGGACGTTCTCATCGATCAATAGATATCAAATAATTGATAGTAGATATCGAGATTACTTGATCGCCCAAGTTCGGGAGTTTTGTCTTGAGTATGTCAATTAGCAATCCTACATCTTGCTTTAGTAGTCGATCCGTTGGACCGATAACTCATGTGAAAATGATGGTGATTACGTTTTGCCTTATCGAAGCTTATATCGAAAATATGCTAGTCAAATATTTGCTTAGTCAATATTAGCTCGTCAATAGCAAAGTGCTTACTAATTGAGGTTTGAGCAGTTTACAATGTCTCGAGTGTGATGAGTGATTTTAAGTTCAATAACATGAAATATAAAGCTTGAAATATAAAGAACACACTTAGTTTTACGTGGTTCGAGATATAAGCTCCAACATCCACGGATCGAATAATCACCAATCCGCTAATTTGATTGAGTCTTGCTTACAGTGCAAGAGAAAACATAAGTACATAAATTCACCTTATATGTACTCCAACTAGTTTGTCGTATCTTCCCACGCTTATAGGTGCTAGGAAACTATTGGTTGCTCACTTGCAATCGACCAACTTTCTTACTTACATGTGTAAGAAAATCAAGCTTTTGCAACACTTTGTTGCTTACTTGTTCAAAATTTACTTCTACTTTTACAAGTTTAGTAAAGGGTTTTCCAACTAAGATTGAGTTGTTACATGAAACAATGAAGAGGTTCTAGCGAAGAATATTACAAGTTTAATGCATATATATTAATGGAATGTATCTCAAAATCTGAGCAAAATAAGTATATTTGAGCTCTTAAGATTTATTGATAACAATGAAAATTCCTTCTTCAAATAAGTTGTTCGAATGCTTTTGGAGATATGAACTTTGAACTCTTAAATGCTTGAGTACGCAACATTTTCGCTTACCTTCAAAGGTTCATTGTCCCAGTGTGACATTGGAGAACACCAATCACATCCATTTCATTTTTTATTCACGTCAATCATCTTGGTCATTTTCATGTCCGCAACACCGATAATAGAGCTCTGCACCTCAGAAAAGTAACTTTGACTTGTCTTGATCTTCTGCAGATTCGTACTGACACGTTGAAAGTCAAACACCTAAGGTTTAAACAGTCTCGTGTTTCTTCAGTAAGGTTGACTTTGTGTTTTTTAGTACATTGACTTCGGGGTTTTATTAGAGTTAGCTCCGCGTTCTATCAGTATAGTGGACTCCATCTCTTTTTCAGTATGGTGACTCCGAGTATTCAATAGACACTCCAGCTTTGACGTAGGTAACGAGCAATTTCGTCTTTTCTTTTGCTGGTATACTTGGCCATTTTCTCACTTCATTGTATTTAGTAGCGCCGAGTCTTCAGTCTTTAATATTTCGTCTTCCGACTTCAGTCTTCAGTCTTCAACTTCACTCTTCAATAGTATTATAGTTCAATAGTGCTTCTCATCAGTAGCGTTGCTTTCAGTATGACTGACTTCAGTACTGTTTCTTGAACTCCTTCAGTATTACTTGTCTATACTGATATTTTTTTGCTGAAACCTGTAAAAATAACAAAACCGACTTCATAACATATGAGCAGCACTAGGTCACATCAACAAGACAATCATCAGTGTGTGTGTGTGTGTGTTGGTCTAGTGGTAGAGTGGTTAATGCCCGAAACCAAATGTCTCGGGTTCGAGTCCACCGTGGTACAGCCTTTAAAATTTCTATATTAAATTACCAAAAAACAAGACAATCATCAAGGAGATTTTAAAATCTAATCAAAACATACGACTAAAGCAAAATTTTCCCAATAATATTTTTAAAGTGCCAAAATCAATGGTTTAAAATGTTTGACCATAGTTCCCAAAATTCACTTTTCGATGCGATTCAAAAGACAAACATCCTCTCAAGCGTACCATTCTCCAAAAACCCACGAGCACTCTCTTATTAAATACATTTTAATAAAATAATAGTAATAGGCGTAATAAAATATAGAAATTTATCAACTCGATATAAATAAGATTTCTTTGGTCCCCCATCACCCCAGCTAGAAATGATGCATCTCTAATTAAATAAACTACAATCATATGTTAGTATAGTGAAGATAAATTATTAGATGCTGGCTAAAAGTTTACCACATAATGCTCTATAACATCATCGTTCAGGTTATAAGGTTTAAAATCTTTCAAATCACTGTAATTCCAAATATTAAATTTATTTGGCGTAGATCATTTGACCTTGAGTCAATATATAGATCTAAATCAAAATATTAATTGAATAATTGAGAATATATAAATATTATGTTTGCCAACTTTTGGGTTTTAGATACTATTTTAATTTTTTTATCATATCAAACTGATTATATACGAATAGATTTAAAGCCGATAGTGAAGACATAAACTTTTGATTTTATTTCTATATAAAACTGAATTAATTTCGTACATATATACGGCACTCTTTTTTTGAGGTACAATGAAATACAATCCATTGATATAGCACACATAATCTTGAGTACTGCACGTTAGCATTATTTTTCTATTAATTTTGTTTTTTAAATCTTATATCTCAAAAATTGTGATCAAGATAATAAAAAAATTACAAAAATTAAGGCCTAATTTTTAGTTTTATTTTAACTGCGAAGAGATGAATAAGATTAATAAATAAGACTTAATTTGATTTACATAATTTGTAAATTTGACTATCATAGTCATAAAGTCTTATGTATAAGAGGAAAAAAAAATGTTAATGTGAACTGCACACCAACAATATTCATGAAATGCCAACATTTCATGTTATTTAAATTTGATTTATTATTTATAGTAAATAATGACATATATGATTTGGAGATTTGATTTATTTATAGTAAATAAATAAAAAAAATACGAACTACACACCAACGATATATGGCGAACATTATTTACTATGAGCAATGTTGTCATGATTTTACGCCTTAATAATCAAATAACTAAATCACTTAATAAACTGGTAAGAATGAGTAAAAACCTGGTGAATAAGAAGAAACAAGCCTGGTTCGTACGCCGAGCGAGACCTTGCACTCTGAAAGATAAACCTTTTGGTCATGCTTGATGCTGATGTCAGATCTGTCGTGTGCTCCAATCCTTCCACGTCATAAAAAAGCTTGTAACAAAAGGAATTATTACCACATTATAAAAGATAAATAGGCCTTGGGCCCTTTACCCATTTTTCACTCCTGCTTGGTTGAACCAGATGGCCAAGACCCATTAAGAACATGTATAAAACCGTCCACATCAAGCACTATGGGGTGTTTGGCTAAGCTTATTTTAAATAAGATGTTTTAAGAGCTTATAAGAGGTAATGTCTCAAGAACTTATAAGTTGTTAAAGTGTTTGGATAATTGATCTTATAAGCTAGAGAAAGAATCGTGAGTTTGAGAGATAAAATTGACGAGAAATGAAGTTGGTAGTGTATATGTAGGAAATAACGAACTATAATAAGGTTATTTTGGTAAATTCGTGAACTATAATAAGCTTATGAAAAAATAAGTTGGAGTTGAGCAACTTATTTTTAGATGAGCTTATAAGCTGTTGGAGCTTATTTTCACAACTTATAAGCTGTTTAAGAGCTTATTTTATCAAACGCTGCATGCCTTATGTTCGCTTTGAAGAAATTTTATATCATACCATACATCATTTACTATGAACATCGTTGGTGTGTAATTCATGTTAGTATTTTATTTTTTTCTCACGTGTGTATATATATATATATATATATATATATGTGTGTGTGTGTGTGGAAAACGCAGTTAGTTGAAGCTATTATGTACCTTGTATATGATTATTAATTATAAATCAATATTATATATGTGTTCTTCAAATTGAGCTCAATATTTTCGATCTTGATTATATGATACTCCGAACGAATATTATATAAATATGCACCAACAATGGCTCTTTCAAATTACAACCAATCTGGAAAAATGTCGAATCCAAACCCAAAATAAAAAGACATAAACTCTATCTCTATTTCGACATTATTACAAATTCCGAGGTTGAAAATGGAAAACTAACCTTTTCCTTACAAAGACTATATCCAACTTTTGAAATTTGTATTTTTGTGTGCCTATGTAATGAACCTTTTTGGCTGATGGAGTAACAATACTAGACGATCGTTGTACAACTTACTCGATTTGAAAGATAAATTTTCATTCGTAAAATTAGGTTAACATCACTTTCTAACCAACTATTGGTACTTTTTTCAATTTTATGTTAGATCTTTGAAACTTATTAATTTTTTCAATGTGTATCAGTTATATCATTGGAATAATGCAATGATATTTGAAATTCATGGTTTGGGTTGTCTGCCCATGTTTTTAATTTTTATCGTTATATGTTCGTTTTATTTATTGCATCAATTTTCCGACTCAATCACTCTGAGAGGCCACCGACGTTGGCCAACAAAATCGAAAACATGGACGAATAGCTCAAATTATTAGTTTCGAAGCCCTCAATTGATCTTAAATTTCAAAACCTTTCCATTATTGTGATGATTAAATTAAGTAAAAGTATGGTATAAAATTAATAAATTTCAAAGATTCAGATTAAATTGAAAAATAATAATATTGGAATAGAATATGAGCCCTTACAGATTTACTAATCCAAACAATTATACCATCTTAGTCTCTCCAAAAGTACCCTTTGTCTTACCATCTCGTTAGTTCAAAGAAAAATAATAATAATAATAATAATAATAATAATAATAATAAGTATGACCCTCTAAGATGATTGATGGGTCCAAAGGGCAATAATAAAATGAGACTGCTTCAAAAATCATGTGGGTTTGTTTACCGTAAGGTCTAGAGGGGGAATCATATTTTGTAAGACCAAAATAATGAAAAAGAGTAGAGTGGAAAAAACTCATAAAATAAGAAGAAGAAGAAAAAGAATCTTGAAAAGGAATGCAAAAGGAATAGTAAAAAGAGTTTTTTCGGTGGCCTTAAAAGACTGATTTTTTAGTACAACAACTACAAATTCAAAGGAAGAATCCCATCATTTTATTCCTTTTATGAAACAAAAAGATTTAAAACGAAAAGATGGGGAAAAGAACAAAAGAAAAAGGTGGTGTAGGAGACATTTAACTTGAAAATACATTATGGGTTGCAATCATCTTCTTCTTTACTCGTTTCAGAAAAGAAAAATAAAATGTGACGTGTGTCATAAATGTTCCTTTTCTAATTCTAAAAACTGTGTACTCTAAAATCTTTTAATTCAAACCCAATTATCTTCAAAATGAAAAATCGAAAAGGGTACACACTACTACATATTTCCATGCATCTAGGTGAAAACAAAGCCCCACAAATTTCAATAGAATAGAGAAGAAGTAAAGGAAACAAATTCAGTTGCTCGAGGAAGAAAAGGAGGAATCAAGTGGCCATTAATCCAAAATGGAAGAACAATAAAAGAATTATGAGAGAGAGAGAGTAGACTTAGTCTTAGGTTGCCCAATCATCGTCATTCTTGGTCAAACATTTTACAAACCAATGAAGCTTACTTCATATCTTAACATCATTAACAACATTGTCCAAGAGGGCCAGATTTTAAACTACCAACTTGTCCCATCTTTTTATATTGCTTTCACTAGAAAACAGTGAAAGAAAAAGAAAAGAGAAAAAGAAAAGAAGAAAAGAAGCATCCTCTTCATGATTTGTTACAATGCCTTTCATGTGCAATCACATAAGCCCATATTTCACTGCAAGCATGTAATATCGAAATATACAAAAATCATGTAACATATACTGATGAAATCAATATCGAGAAGTCACTTATGACTTATACACTGTATGATACACGTAATATACACAACTCAATTATAGAACGGTATGAAATAGAGGATCAACCTATACAAACTTAGCTCAATTGATTAAAAATTAATAGATTTGGAGTTGAGGAGGATCAACCATAAAGAAAGCAAGAAGGTAGGAATTGGAAGAGTGAGCTCATGAGGATTGCATGTCCCTCAAGTTTTGCATGCTTTCTCTCTCATCCCTCCTCTGCTTCTTTAGAGAGGAGGAGAGATGTGATTTTATTGTCCCCTTCTTCTTTTCCTTCTTTTCTTCTCCCTTTCTGCCCATTAAAAAATTAAATTGGCAGATTACCAATCATCCTTTCCCCTCCATAGGAAACAATCATCATTGCTCCCAACAATCCCTTTTCCAACCTTAGAAACCTGAGCTTCTAAGATTGTTATTCCATTCCATTCTCGCTTCATCCTCACTTCCTCTTCCCTCTCCAAACCTCTCATCTCCTCTACCATATCACTTATGATGGATCCTTCATCCACCAACTCTGTGAATGGCTTCTACAACTTCCTAACACGCGGCATAGACGACCTAGAACGAGCTTTTATGTCCAACAGCTTCATGTCTATCCAGTTCCTCCAAAGAGCCCTCTCCCTCCTCAGATCATTCCACACACAGTTAACCCTTCTAGTGCAGAAACTTCACCTCCCAGTAGGTGAAAAATGGCTCGACGAATACATGGATGAAAGCTCCAAGCTTTGGAAAATCTGCCACGTCCTCAAACAAGGCATTTCAAGCATGGAGAATTACTACTCCGCCGGCCTCAACATCGCCGCTTCTTTCGACTCCCACCGCCGCCTCACCCCCCAGCTGGCCCGCCAGGTAAAATTCACAATCAAGATTCAACCTTTCATCAAAAAGATCGAATTTCTATAGATTGGGTCATGTTGAATTTACCAATTACAGTCTTTTAACCAAAAAGATCGAATTTTTATTAATAGGGTCGTGTTGAATTTACCTCTTATTCATTTTTTGTATTGGGGGCAGGTGATTCGGGCCATATCGGGCTGCAGGAGGGAGGCGGTGGGCCTTGAAGAGGAGAATCGGGCCTTGATGGAAACGAGAATCGAGCCATTGTCACTGAAATTCGACGACAAAGTTTCAATTGAATCGAAGCTGAATGGATTCAACGGATTCAGAGGGGTTTTATACGCTATGAGGAACGTGAGCTCGCTGCTGCTGATGATCCTGCTCTACGGGCTGGTCTACTGCTGGCCCGAGCCCGACGGCGGCGGCGAGGGCTGCCTCTGTTTGGGGTCGGCGTTCATGATCTCGACGGCGCGGCTGCAGCAGCGGGTGGCGGCGGAGATCGGCCAGATCACGGGCCGGGCCGGGGTGCTGCTGCACGAGTTCCGGCGGTCTCGAGTCGCCATGGACGATCTGCGGGCCGAGCTCGAGCGGCGGTGCGCGGCGGCGGTTTGGGAGCCGAGGGGGCTGAGAGAGAGGGGAGATTTTGAAGGGCAATTTCGGTATTTTGAGGGCTGGGGCTGAGAGTATTGTGGGGCAGCTTGATGATTTCTTTGATGAGATTGTTGAAGGAGGAAGAAGCTCTTGGATTTCTGCAGTCATAGGTAGAATTTTCTTTTATTTTATTTTTTAAAAAAGAAATTCAAGAAATGTGCGAAAAATATTAAGTTTTTAGGGAAGAAAAAGAAAGTATCTCAGAAGTTGTTTGTAACTTATCTTAATTTTTAGTTTCTTTGGTTCTTTTCCACACCCCCTTCTCTCTCACACTTAGACAATCTTGAAGAATCTCTTCCTTGTTGAGCCCTTTTTTGCTCCACAGCAGCTGTGTTTCTGGTAAGGACCCAAAAGGGGAATATGTTGAAAGTGGAAAATAAAAGGTTAAAGGGTTAATTGCTAAAAATTTCATGAACTCTCATCCAATTTTGTTTTTGGATAAATTAATTAATTGTTGTAATGATGATATTTCGATCTTAATATCCATATGACATGGTTCTCTGACGAGTGCTTCACTTAAGTTATTTTTTGGTAATTCCAAAAATTTGAGTGTTCATTTTGCTACTGACCGAAACATAGTGTTATTATTGCGTCATTTTACAAAATGTATCAAAAATTAAAATGAATAAAAATTTGCGGATTTTTTAGCCATTGGCCCAAAGATAAATAAATGAATGCAAGGAATTAAAAAAAAAAGATTTCAAAATTATAAATGAAAAATAGCAGGAAAAAAAGGAAACATGACATGACTGCGACAAGCTATAATGCAAGAAGAAACATATTTCAACCAAGCATAAAAGTAGTGTCTTTGTCTTCCATTTCAAGAAAGCAGTAAAACACTAAAGCATGGAAACTTCTTGTTGTAAACAAACATGGGTAAAATGTATATAATTTTTTTTGATGTAACAATATGTTTTTGAAATTCCCTGAATAATTTATGGTTGCCTATTCTTGCAACATAGTGATTGTTTGTGGCAGTGTTTTGAATACTGTACAGGAAATGATGTTGAGGATGAATGATGAAAGTGGTGGAATGGTTTTGGAACAGTAACAAAAAAGACTGTTAGATTCTTGGATTTGGCTTTAATGTCAAAAGCAAGATGCATTTTTGCACTATGTGAAGCTTTTGTCCGATTCACTTCCTCCTTTGATAGCAATGGTTTTGATGATCATCAAGCTCTTTTTCCCTATCTCAAAGTCCCCGTTCTCGAGAGGAACTTTTAGACATCGCTGTTAATAATAATAATAATCGAGTCAAAGTTAGTTTTACTAGACTATCGGCTATTTGATTTCATTTTTATCGGACTGATTTCTTTAAGGTTAGATATTTTTAGTCTCAATCCTCATTTTTTTCCAATTTATTCGAATCAATTCTCGTCTTAATTATAAACTCGCATTTGAATTAAATCGATGTAGTGTACGATATTTAAGAATAAAAATTATTGTCTACCACAAAATTTGCGCCTTTTTTCTTCAGAAATATCTCACACCTTTGCTAATGTCAAGTTAATATTCAATAAATTGAATTTGTTTTAAATTTAGGTACTCAAATAAAAGAAATCGCCCTTATGCACATTTTTTGTTGGCATCTTGACCTTTCAGTACCAAAAAGTGTGCCCAGCCTAGATTCGAAAATGAAAACATATAGAGAACTATACTATTATTGAAAATGTAAGATATTTTTAAAACACGTTGATTTTGTGTAAATATTGTATGTGGTTTAAGCTTTGAGATTTTTGCAATCTCATTCTTTTAATACAAGATATAATGAATTTTATGTAATAACCTAAATGAAATCGAAACCGAACCGGATAGGATCAAAAAAGTGATTAGAAGATAATGCGGGGAACTTCGCTTTTGATTGCGTAGTTTCGAGAGGTAATAAAAGTTGTGATTTAACTTAGTGTCACCTTTTTTCTCCCTTACCTTCTACTTTATATCATATTCAAGACTTGGACGAAGGGTCTACGTCTCTCCACTTGACCCTTTCTAAGAGGATTACGTGTCTTAGTGTGCATTTAATTGGTTCCATTTAAATCGATTTAAAAAATGACATAATGACAAATATGGTCTAGTAACAAAATTCATATCTCCAAAAATTAATCACAGTCACAAAGGTCAGATATTTTTTTTTTCAATTCATAGAAAATTCATCACTATTTTTAGCGTACATTAGATAAATTTTACGTTTTTGTGTAATAATTTTTATTTATATATTAATTGTCTGTCCACTTTGAAGTTAGAGGCTTAGAGCATCATGACTAATTTTGTTACTAGACTAATTTTGTTACTAGATTATTGTCACGACGAAATTATTTATTTAAGATGGATCAAGATTCAAATTCAAATTTATATCCAATAATATCTTTAATATTAAATACTAATAAAGTTATTAATATGTCTTTTCCCAAGAAACAAAATCATTAATATATCAATAAGAGAGGAATTTAAATCTAACTTTAGACTTATGTGAATAAAAAAATAATTGCAAATGATTCTTTTCACCTTCTATCGCTCTCTCTCTCTCACACAGACACACACACACACATAGAGAGAGAGAGAGAGAGGAAACACACATCAATTCCAAGACGATTTTATTCTCTTGGTGCCATTTTCTTCCCCTTTTTAGGGGGTTGAACTCTGCAAAGGGAATATAATACTGTAAAAAATAATAAAAATGCAAACCTTGTAACCGGGTCTCATGCTTTTTGTCCCGCACCGGAAATTCATGCCCTGCCTCCATTAAATAACATTGAACTCAATAAAATATCTTACTAAACAAATCCATAATCATGCAGTCAAAAATTAAGATACACCCAAAGCAAACAAAAATGCCTTGTGTTTGTTGTTCAGACAACATATTTTGTCTTCCAACTAATCCAGTTGATGACTGATTCCATGCAGACTATATTATTCTGCTACCAGAATATAACATATAAATATACGCTCGTTTCGATCATCCCTGCGAACTGTAAGAGGAGACGATCGATGACTATTTTATTAGTCGAAGATTCAAGTAAGACCACTTAACAGAAAAAAAAAATCTCAGAGAATATATATGGAGACAATGTAGGTAAGACTTAAGTCATGAGAATATTACATATACATTTGAAGACCAGGGTGTCACAAACTCAACTAACACAGACATAATAATTCCAAACTAAATAATTTAATAGTATGAGTCAAGAAATTAATTTTGACATTTTTTGTGCTACCTCATCTTGAAAATCGAACAAGATTACCTCTTTTATCTTGAAGATTGGGACTTCATGTGGAGTCGATTGTAACTAGAACCTTTGTAGAACTTGCAGGTAGGGATGTCAACGGGCGGTCTTTACCCGGATCGATCCGTAATCGTTCAAAGCCCATTAAATTTTAAAGCAACGGTTTCGATTCTGGTTTCAGAACTGTTTGGACCTAGAACGGTCCAGACCCGACCCATTTTGTCCGGCTCCGGTCTGACCCGATCAGTTTTTTTTTACAAAAATTTTAATTTCAGCATTACATATCCATTTTTTCTGTAAGAGCATTTTCTCTTCATCGGGGTAGACATTTTTCTAAGACACGCGTGCTCACTTTTTTCCCATTCAATCAACTTTAAATGAATATCACAAACACAAGGAAAGAACACATTCGAAGTTGGATACTTACTACCACTGAAAAGATGAGTAACTTCGTAGAAAGTCCTTAAACACTCAACAACAACTGCAGCAACATCCCATTCTTTTGCAGAAGGATTGTAAACATAGCACTTATCAATTTATTCTAGCCGTACAAATGCATCCCTCAAAGGTAATGCCGTCTCAAGTAACTCAAAAGTTGAGTTCCATCTCGTTGGTACATCATTAGCCACTGCTCTTTTGTCTTGAAATTTGCATTGTTGTTTGGCCCTTTCAAACTTTTGCTTTGCAGATGGTGTTCTTTCCAAGTATCTCACAGTTTTGCGAATATCATCGAGTAAAATTCTAATTTCCCCAAGCCCATCTTGCACAATCAAGTTTAAAATATGTGCACTACAACGCACATGTAACAAATCTCCAGAAAAACAAGGAAGCAATGAACGAGAAGCAAACCAACTCTTAAGCATATTAATCATAGATGAATTAGCACTAGTATTACAACAACAACTGAACTCGCCTTCTTATCTAAATTCCACTCAAGAATCCTATCTTTCTTGAAGTTAAATGCAAGGATCTTTTGTGCAATTTCCAATGATCATCTATGAAATGTGCAGTCATACAACAATAAGCTTTATTAGAATGCTCTGAAGTCCAAATATCAGTCGTCAAAGATACTTTACAATTGAGACTATCCAACAAACTGTAGACTTTCAATTTTTCTTCCTTAAAGATGCCAATCACATCCGTCCTAATAGTATTCCTAGAGGGTAACTTAAAATCAGGATTCAAACCATGCAAAAATACTTCAAAATAATCATGTTCACCAATATTGAATGGGTAATTGTGTTTAATGCATGCCACCGCCAAATCCCTTCTACTTTTCATTGGGTCAAACTTATACTCACTTCTAGGACTTCTAAAGTAACTTATTAAAGAATCATCAAGAGTGAATTTTGGACAAGGACCTCTAAGATGCTTTCCTAAGCTAGAAGTCCCTGACGTGTTACTCCAATTCCATTTTTTCTTACAATGATTGCAGTTTGCATCTTTGAAAGTTCCTTTGCTGATTTCAATTTTGGTAAAATGATCCCAAACCTGTGAATATTTTCTTTTTATTCCACTAGACTTCTTTGATGTCAATGTAGTTGGAACTTCTTGATTTACGGCACCAGGTTCTGCTATAGCTTCTGTAGCTCGAGAACCTTCACTGCTTTGAGAAGTCATGACAATCTGGAAAAATAAATTGGAACAGTTATTGCAGTAGAATGTTTGGTGTTGCATTTGCTTATTTGGATAAGAGATCTGTGTTTTGAGTTTAACTTTGGATCAATTTTCCATCAATTAGATATGTGCTCTATGTATTGTCAAAGTGGAAGTTAAACTTTGATTCTTGTTGGTTATAGTTTAAGGACTTTGGTATGTTATTGCAGATATATATTATATATGGTAGTCTTCTTTTTTTTTCGAGATGATGATATACTATTCTAACCTTTGCTCTTTAATGATCTTGGTTGACTTCTAGTTGAAAAGTAGCTTAGCTGTGAGTGCTTATATGTTTAAAACAAATGAATGTTTGAGAAGTCGACTTCTGGTTGAAGTAGTTTAGTTTTGATCAAAGAGTTTTCATGTGTTTTAAACAACCAATATTGATATGTTTGTGTTTTTTCAACAGGGTGAATGGACTTTCAAAAGACTTGCTATGATAGATGTCCATCACAGAGTAAATACATATTGTCAGGATAAGGTTCTGGTTGAAATTAAACATTACACTAATAACTATCATATTTCGGGAAAACACCTTAAAAGACTTTAGAAAATCTTGTTTCGGTCATTTTCTCAAGCTTCCAGATGCTGATAAATATCTGGTTGAAATAAGAAAACACATTTACATTCCAATTCGCAGATAATATTCAAGCAACTAAATTAGCAGACAACACATTCACACTTGAATAATTATAAGACTTTCGGGAGATAATAATTTCTATATCAACTCCTCATAAAACCAATTTCATGCAAATATACTATTGTTATACTACAACAAAACTGATAAATTTATTCAATATTTGAACTCCAACCCTCTTGTCCCAAACCTCTTTGTTGTCAACAGACATAACTATGAGACACCAAAGATTCAAAACCATGGCTATTTCACTTTTATAACTGCACTTAAATACATTTGAACTTCATTACTATATATTCAATAACACATTCAATTAAGAAGTAAGTATACAAATATCATGATTGGCGGAAGATAAAATTTGAAGATTTTTACGACATAAAAGAAAAGGGGAACACTGATATACAAAGTATGCAGAAACTAACATGTGAGTAGGGGTGTCAACGGGCGGATTTTACCCAGACCAGAACCAGTAATTTTGTATTGGTTCTGGTTCTGGAACCGGCCCAGTAAATACTAAACCCAGACTGGATCCGAACCATCAAATTATGGATCCGGATCGGATATTACCCATTTCTAACCGGTTACCCACTGGATCTTAAACACATTTTAATCAAGAGAAACACCAAGGAAGAGAGGTTTGTGGAAACTAACGCGTTTTCTTTGGTGGATTTAATTTGTGAGAATAATTCCTATATGGGCTATTACGATTTGTTTTAATTGAATCTCAGAATTATTATAGTTAATTAATTGAGTTTGTATGCTTTGCATCATACTTTCATTAATTTAATGAGATTTTGTTAGATTCAATTCAATATCGTTTATTGACCTTGAGAAAAAAAAATTATTAATTACTTTTATAGGTTTGGAATAATTGAATTTGCTTGCATGGTTGATGTCCAAAAGAAGAATATGAATGCATGACCCTGAGATCACTTATTTGTTTTATTATTTTTCTCACTATTTGTGATTGAGTGTGCATGGGATCGTCTCCATCTTTACTTTTTATTTCCTTTTAGATTAATTATGATAGTATTCATCCATTAAATTCGCAAGCTTAAATATAAACGAACTACGTACATACAAATTTAATATCTCAAATTAAACTTTATAGATACCAAACATTTTGACGAATTAAGCATTCGTTCTAGAGATAATATTTTTACTCGTTTAGGTGTAGGCAACACCATGGAGAGTATCAGTGGGTTAATAGGCTGGGATCTAAGCCTAGTTAGTATAAGAAAATATGTATATAAATTTCTCTAACGGAGGACTTAAGGTCAGTACAACTGTATTTATTTCTTCATTTTCTACGAAAAGCAAAATAAGATGAACAAAAAAACCAGAACAAATGATATGAATTTTGGTAAATGATGGTTTTAGTAAATTAATTAATATTTCGTAATTAAACTCAAATGTAAAATGTTCTTACAGAAAAAGTGGATATGTAATACTCAAATTTAAAAAAAAAAAAAAAACCAGGCGGACCGGACAGACAAACAGGCGAGTCTTGATTGTCCGGGTCAGCGGTTCAAACCAAACCGAACCGAAACCGTTGTTTTAAAATTTAATGGGTTTGAACAGTTCCGGATCGGTCCCGGGTAAAGACCGCCGTTGACATCCCTACATGTGAGTGCTTTTATGTGTTACATAAAATTAGTAAAAAAAAGATTAGCTAGGGAACTATCCTAGTTTCTAGAGTCATCTGAAAATTTCTACGCATAAATATTGTTGGAAATCACACATATATATATATGTTTATTATATATGTGGTCAAGTTGCCAAGAAGCTACTTTGATCAAGATTTTGAGTGGCGTAACGTTTAATTTTGTGAAATTAAGCGGCATAGGATCGATCTACGTTCGAGTAGATGATCGTGGTGTATTCACATTCTCAAATCCGATTTCGGTGGTGAGAAATAATGGATCAAAGTTTGTCACTTAAACATAGAGTTATGTGATTAAGGGATAAGCATGGATTAATTAATCCTTATCCCACATTGATTAATGTACCTTCATTAATTGTCTATATAAGTGGTTCATCAACACTTAGTATAATTATGTGCACAAGTGATGGGTGGAAAGCCCACGCCACATGTACCGCCGCCGCCGCCGCCGCCGCCGCCCGCCCGCGTGCCGGCTCGCCGCCGCGCCGGGCCGGCCACCCGATTCGGCCGGTTCCGTTCGGTTCGGTTCCGTGGTCCGTGGATCGTGGATCGTGGATCTTGGTCTTTGGGTGGTCTTTGGGCCGCTTTTTGGGCCTGCTCGTGGGCTTGCTTCGTGGGCTGGTTCCGTGGCCCATTGTCCTTATATTTTGGATCAACGTTTGATCGAGCCCAAAGATGGAGTTGGTCCGAGGCCCAATTCGTAGCCCAATCCATTGGGCTCGTTGTGCGATGGAGTTGGTCCGAGGCCCAACTCGTGTGGCCCAATCCGTTGGGCTCGCTGCACTTCAAGAGACGTCCGGATACGTCCAACGAACCCGACGCACGCGTTGTCCAGATTCGTTGTAACCGTCGATAACGTTCGACATGATGGCTCTCTACGGAAACGTGCCCACGTTGTCTCCGTAAACCGCCACACTCAATAGGGACATAACTCGTAACACCCGACATCAATGCGGTGTTGACTCAAAGATGTTTCCCATGGGGACGACGCCTATAAATAGGACATGTCTCCCCAAAGATAAGCCACCTCGCAAAAGCATTCCAAGATACCTAAGAGCACTCCCGCGTATACATTTTTTGTGTCAAGCTCTGCCCTCGCCTCCGCCCGGCCACGGAGCTCGTTGGTTCTTGGTCTGCCACCCATGAGACGCTGCCGTTTACCTTTGGAGACGATCGCGCGAACCGAGAGCACTACCGGGCGTATCTGCGCCTCTTCGGAAAGAGGCCTCCTCGACTCGGCATCATCATTCTACGGTTTTTGTTTCAATTTTTTTGTACGGTTTAGTCGTTTGTTAGTTTGATCTCTTTCTACATTTCTGCTTTTAAGTTAATACGCCCAAGTAGTTCTCTTTCGCTACTGCACTACCTTTACCAACAATCGCAAGACGAGATATCACTTGCCAATGAGTTCGCACTATTAATTAACTTAAAACTTTCAAACTTAAACCTTTGCTTGGAGATGTCGATTGCCTCGCCACCTGCTCGCCATGCGTCCGCCGCCGCCTCCAGCGCCGCCGCCGCCGCCGCCGCCACAGCACTATGACTTCGGTCATGTTTGGTTCGATGCCTTCGGTCAACCATTGGACCCTTTGTCGATCGTTGGTTCCACTTTTAGTGGTTCAACGCTTGGTTCCACTTTTAGTGGTTCCATTGGCTCGACGACTGCACTCTTCAGTGGGTCGACTGTTGAATCCATGGGATCTAACACTGGTGGTTCTCATTCGAGTTCCATGTTCCAGCACACTTCAAGTGGTGTTGGTGGATCCGGTTTGGGATCAATCTCGCGCTGCTCATACCGCAGGACGATGCCGCCCACGGAAGCCGTCGAAGTTTGGAGGATCCGACTTCAAGAGATGGCAGCAAAAGATGTTGTTCTACCTCACGACATTGGGCTTCACCAATTTCTTGGTGGAAGATGAGCCCGCCGTTAGGTCAAGTGAATGACTTTCACGTCCGAAAAGATATGATAATTAGGCGCCTTTGGAGACTATCTTTGTAAAAATTTATACTTGGTAGTTTAGAAGATAGTTTGTATAGTGTATATGCTATTGTAACGACATCCAAATGTATGTGGGCGCTAGAAAAGAAGACCGTGAGTGACGATGCAGTACAAAGAAGTTTATTATAGCCAAATATTTGAACTACAAGATGGTCGATTCTCGGCCGATCACGGACCAAGTGCAAGAGTTTCAACTCATTGTACACGAGGTTCAAGCCAAGGGCACACCGCTTCGGACGGCTTTGTCGTCGCTACATGATGATTGAGAAGCTCTGGTGGAGAGACTTCAAGGTCTACCTAAGCCTGGCGAAAGGATACGACACTTGAAGACTTGATCGTCAAACCGCGATCGAGTCCGACGTGAAGAAACAAGATTTAAAAGCGAAGGCTTGATCGATGCTAAAGCCAACTGTTGGAGAGAGTGAGGTCCTCCAACAAACGTGTTCGCCCCAATGTCAAAGACAAAGGCAAAGGAAGGTGGTTGCCCAAATTTGACGGGATCACATAATTGTGGCAAGCATGGCCACACGAGTAAGGACCGTCGTAAGCCAAGAAGAAGAAGGCTAAACAAGTTACCAATGTTGTCGAGAAGGACTTCACAAATGGGACAAGGATGACTTCGCTCTTGTGGTGACCGAAGAAGTCAACCACGCCGAGAATCAAGGTGGATGGTTCATCGACATCAAGCGAATCGCGCACGCCTGCGCCGAAAAGACGCGCTTTCCACCTACAAGCCTCGTTGAGGGAGGAAGCTCAACATGGGGAACCAAGCTTCATCCGAGGTTGCCGGAGTTGGTGATGTGGTGCTCAAGATATCGTCCGCATTGAGATCACGTTGAAGGATGTGTTGCGTGTCCCGACATCCGCAAGAATTTGGTGTCGGGCTCATTCTAGTTAACAAGGGTTTAGACTAGTTTTGAGTCGGACAAGTTTATCTTCGACTAAGTTTGGGAAGTTCCTTGGTAGAGGTTATCTTCTTCGGGGTCTTTTCAAATTGAATGTAATGGCTATGCGCCGTGTACCCAAGATTGCTATTAATGCATCTACTTCCTCTTACTGATCGAGTGCTCGATTTATGGCATTGTAGATTAGGACATGTTAATCTAAATGCAATAAAAGATTAGTAAATTTAGATTTACTAAAGTTAAATGAAGTATAGAGATTTTCATCTCCTCGCCGTTGACTCGGAAGGTGAGATCTCCATCTTGCACGCTCATCGCTCTCGCCGGTAGCTAGGAATGGTCGCCCGAGAATAAGAGGTGTATTCCGTCCTCCGGCATATCGAGAACAACGAAATCGATGGGAAGATGAAATCTCGAACTTTCACGAGCACGCCCTCCACTATCCCTTTCGATAAGTCACCGATGTGTCTCGCCATCCGAAGAGCTATGGTGGTCGGCTTGATCTCCCAATCTCCAATCGGTTAAAATGGACAACGGCATCGATTGATGCTTGCCCCAAATCACACGTAACCTTGGAGAATGTCCGTCCTCCGACGACATGCTATGCGAAGTCGCTCGGATCTTTACTGCAGCGGCAACTTTTGCGAAGACAAGATCGCACTCTTGAGACAGTTTATCGTCTCGAATTTCCCAAGCTTCTTATTGGGCAACGGCATCCTTCGAAACTTAACGTAACCCGCATATCTCGAAGTGCATCAAGTAAAGGAATATTGATGTGCACCTTTTGAAACATCTCCATGAATCTGGTTAACTTCTCATCGTACTTGGGCTTGGCTAAACGGCTTGGAAACGGAATTGGAGGCACGTACGTCGGAAATTTCTTCATAGCTTGCCCCTCGCGATCAGCCTCGCGACCGCGTGTGCGGTCGCTAGGCACATGTGCACCGCCTCCGCTTCATGGACGGGCCTTGGCGCTATCTCGGGCGCTAGGTGCGCTCAAGCTTCAGATGATATCCCGCGGCCCGCCAGAATTACTCGCGACCGCCAGGTCGCTTCGCTAGGTCCTCGATCGACATGTCGCGGGCGCTTTTGACTTGTTGCGCCCGAGCCGCTCGTGAACTCATTCTTGATTCTTCGCGGCCGGGCTCATGATCGCGAGCTCGGTCAGAGATTCTTTCTCTTTGCCCGTTTTCCCGCTTCTTCTCCTCGTGACTTTGATAAGCTCGTCCACCTCAAATGAATGGCATTACAGTTGATTTTTAGGGTTTACCTCAGACATTAATTGGAAATTGACTTTGTGCTACCCATTACATTGTGCGGCTATCGACTTATTCGATTCTCCATCATCTTCATGTGCTTTCCCATAGCCGTCACAAAGGATTCCAAATGATTGATCTTACGCCGGTGTTGCTTATAAACGAATTCGATTCGTTGCCAATTGTTGGTTGCTTACAACCAATCACATCATATCCTCTAGACTCGGCTTCTTCGTCTCTTGAATCACTCCGCTCGAATCGAGAAACTGGCGGAGGTCGTTGAAAATTATTGGGGTTAGCGTCACGAGAATTTGGGTGATTTACATTGTTAGGATTGTACGGATTCCCCTGTGACGGTTGTTCCTCCGATTTATGTAATTCACGCCCTCGGCCTCGATTATCTCGACTCTGCAAAGATTTATCCGAGCCGCCTTTTCCTTTTCTTTCTTTCTCAAATTGACTTCTTAACAAGGTGAATCGCTTCCATAATATTATCGTATTGAATCACCTTCAACGGTAGCGCCTTCACCACCGGTGTTCTCTCCATCGCCATCGATAACCGCTGCCGCCATCTCTCTATGATGCGGCCGGCCTCGCCTACACGCCTGCTCAAAAGGCAACCCCGCTGATCGTCAACAATACTCCTCGTGTGAGGTGTCACCACAGTAAAAGCGGGTGTCTGCCGCCGCCGAAAATCCATGCCGTGGGCACCTTCCGATAGGCCCCCTAATCTTTCCCACGACTCGAATAAAGATTCATCTCCTAACCGGGAGAAGTGGAAATCTCGGCTATGATCTTACGTGCCTTAGCCGAGGAAAGTACTTGAAAGGAATTTCTCACACGAATTGCCCAATCATGATGCCCGTGACGATCCAAGGTCTTGAACCGCCTTTGCTTGATTTCGCAGAGAATCCGAACATACGCATCCGGATTGTGTCTTGTGGCACCCCATTCTGCTTTGATGGTGTCACAAATGTCGAGATAGGTCTCGAGACGGGCGCTCGATCCTCTCGTGACTCTCCTCCGAATCGCTCCCTCGAACCATGCCGATTAGGGCGGCTTCACCAAAATTGTTAGCGTTTACTGGCCCCATCCGCCTCCTTGAAATTGCTCGGTGGGAGGTCCAGACATGTAATTCAACGGTCTTGCTGCCTCCGGAGGCGTGGACAATGAGTCCCATAGTCGCCAATCGGCCGCATTTGTGAAATCCGCCACAAAGCGCGTAGCTACTTTATAGAACGCCTGCTATTCCGATTTGCCATTGCTTCCTTTCTTCTTGCCCGCCTCCTCTCCTTTGTGAATTTTCGATTTCGGATCAAAGTGTAGTTCGGAGGTCCTCGGACCTTGTGAACATAAACTACCTAGAGAAAAGAAGGAAATCGATTGACAAGGAATAAAAATAAAAATAAAAGTACAACTTGAATTAATAATTCCAAATTGTCAAGTTATTCCTATATGATCTTAACAATCCCGACACGGCGCCAAAATTTGATCGCTTAATTTTCTAACACGAAAGGTGTAAATATAGGTGTTAAGCATCGTATCCACGTGGATTGTAACGCGAAAATACGTAAGCTAACTCAACAAGGATTCATCATTATCCAAGCAACAAAAAAATGGTTTTGTGAGATTTTGGGGCTTGAATTCAATCCAAAGCAAAGGTAACAAAACAGAAGTAAATTAAAGCAATAAACACTCGGATGTTTAAAAGCAGATAAAAACGACTAACCCTAGGGTCGCATTAATCCTATCCACAACGTATGTTTATCCTGCTCCTATTAACCAATTTTAATCCGCACAAGATGGAAGATCACATATATAACCGAGTCATTTACATTAAAAAAAGCGGTACAGAGATTACTAGTTTCCCCTATTATCATTATTCCTCTAGTGAAAACAAGCAACCCAAATGGATCACAAGGAATATGCTTCCTCTGAATATCCTATCTCGCCTACGACTCGAGGCTCATTCGTATCATGCATTCGATATCGATTGACAATTAACACAATTACGTAATTAACCGACAACTAAATATGCATCGAGATTGATCGAAACCAACACATATAAATAAGCACAATCGAATCATGAATCAATGCATGGACGGTAAATAGCGATAACGAGAATCACAACATATAGGATCGAATCATGCAAACCCTAGATTAGAACGAAAAACTAGCCGACATAATAAACGGAATGAAATACGATTTAACCATAAAGATGGAAATTAAATATATAAAACCCGTGATGTAGCGTTGATGAACACGTTGGGCTTGAATCCCAACCTCGCCGAAAACGGAAAATTGCGAGATCATCCGGATGAAACGTTTGGATCGTAGATAAACGTAAACTAACGAAGAACGATGCGTAAAATAACTCTAGAATGAAAATATATGGAACCTAAAGCTAAAACTCAAAAACTTATGAAAAACCGAGAAAGAGGCTCGAATCGTGAGGTGCGAACTTGGGGGCGCGGGGCCATATATATATAGGCACCCCAAACCCTAGTTTTCCTTCGCCGCTGCGTCTCGCGACCACCCTTCGCGATCGCTAGGTGCTTGTCGCGAGGTAAGTCTCACAGACCTCTCGCCCGCGATCGCCTCTTGCCGCGCCCGGTACCTCGCGACCGACTAGCGGTCACTAGCCATTCTCAAGAAGACGCGAAATCGTCCAGCTGGCTTTCTCGACGCAGGCTTCGTCGCGGGGCACATTATCGCTGATCGTGGTATGTTTGGGTTCTCGCGTGTTTCTAGCGGCGCCTTTGCGACGCTAGGGTGGGTCGCTGAAACACGCCAGATTGTGTGTTTTGCCTCGCGCGTCTTCCTTGCTTCGATTTTCAACATATGGACCTACACAACACCAAAAGAACACCCAAGAGCGAGATCTTCTAGAAATAGATAAAACATTAGGAATCGATACGTAATGCACATTAAACGAGCTAAACTCATCTTCAAATATCAACTATAAACGTGTAAAATGCGCGTTTATCGCCATCGCTTCATCTGCAGAACAGAGCACTAAGCCTCTAGAACTTATTCACACTAATGTGTGTAATTTAAAGTTTGTACAAACTAGAGGTGGTAAAAAGTACTTCATCACGCTTATTGTTGACCGCATAAGATATTGTTATCTTTACCTTCTAAGAAAGACGGAGCTATTGAAGCTTTTAAAACTTCAAGAACGAGCCGAGAATCAACTAAGTCGTCAATTAAGATCGCTCAAGTCATAGAGGAGATATGTAGCTCCGCTTGAGGCATTATGCAACGAAAGTGGTATAATACATCAAACGACATATCCTTATTCACCCTCGCCTAATGGCGTTGTTGAACGAAAATCGAACACTTAAGGAGATGATGAATGCTTTGTTGATTAGTTCGAGTTGCCCCGAACTTGTGGGAAACCGTTTTGACACCCAACTACATACCGAACAAAATTCCACCAAGGGTAAGGAAGTTACTCTCTACGAGTTATGGAAAGGAAGAAAGCCATCGACAAATATCTCAAAGTGTGGGGTGTTTGGCGAAGGTTGAGGTGCTCTTCCCAAACAAGTTACAATTGGACCTAAAACAATGATTGTATCTTTATTGGGTATGCACGAGCAATGTGCCAGAGCCTATCGTTTCGATCCACGTCGTCGAGGTACGGATATACCGTGGGGACGACGATTGAATCAAGGAATGCTATATTCTTTGAAAGTGTTTATCCTGTAAAGACAAGGATAAAGTGAAGCCGCCTCTAGCAATAGAGTGATGGTGAAACTTTCGAGTTCTAAACCTTTGAGGAAGAACCGATATCGCATAAGCGATCGAGGTCCGATCGGAGGGTCGGAACCGAGAGGCGAGAGTCGAACGCCAAAGGATTTTGGTCCCGACTATATTGCGCTCATGTTGGACGAAGAACCAACTTCGATCAAAGTAGCCTATGCTCGGCCGACGGAATGCTCTGGCGAGGTCGGCTCAAAGCGAGATTGATTCCATTCTACAAAACCACACTTGGGTGTTTGGTTGATTTTCCGTAAGGTTGTAAGCCCTGGGATGCAAGTGGATCCTTAAAAGAAAGTACAAGGCAGATGGATCAATTGAAAAGTATAAGCCCGCTTTGGTTGTCGAAGGGTTTAAACAAAGAGAGGATACGATTTCTTTGATACCTATTCACCAAAGGATTTGTGATTACGCCTATTAGGGTGCTTCGCAATTCTTTGCTTTGCACAATCTTGAGATTCATCAAATGGACGTTAAGATCTGCTTTTTGAATGGTGACCTCGAGGATGAGGTATATATAGAGCAACCCAAGGGTTTGTAGTACCAGTCAAGAGGCAAGAGTATGCATACTCGTGAAGTCTCTATATGGTATGAAACAAGCCAGTTACAATGGCACTTGAAATTTGACAATGTTATGTTGGCAAATGATTTCAAGATCAAAGAGTGTGACAAATGTGTCTCGTTAAGAACACCGATAATGGTTATGTTATAGTGTGTGTACGTATGTAGATGACATGTTGATCATGGGTAGCAAGACTCAGTCATTAATGACCTGGCAAGCATGTTAAAAGAAATTTTGACATGAAAGACATGGATTAGCTGGTGTGATTCTTGGAATCAAGATTCTAAGAAGATCGACGGAATTATCTTGACACAATCTCACCACGTCGAGAAAGTGCTTAAGAAATTTAACGCGCTTGACAGTTTGCATGCTAAGACCCCATTGGAGCTCAATGTTCACTGAGTAAGAACAGGGGTGAACCTATTGACAAGAAGACTATGCTAAGGTCATTGATCGCTCCTTTTTCACACGTAAAAAGTGTAAGTATAGGGGAATGCTAAGCATCGTATCCACAGAGATTGTATCACGAAAACATAGAAGCTAGCTCAACGACAATTCATCATTATCGAGCAATTTGGGTTGAAAGGTTTAAGGCTTGAAATTAATCCAAAGCAAAGGTAACCAAACGTAAATATAAAATAAAGCAATAAAATCACAAAAGATAACTATGAAGAAAGACTAACCTAGTGGATGCACCAATCCTATCCACAACGATGTTTATCCCGCTTATTATTAACCGCTTTTATCCGCACAAGACTAAGATCACATATATAACCAACAACTTCGCCATTCGATCATTGCGGCGTTGATTACTAATTTTCCCTATCACGCCACGCCTCTAGAGGAAAATAAGCAACCCAAATGGATCACTAAGAATATGCTTCCTACGAATGTCCTATCTCGCCATTTACTCGAGCGCTTATTCGTATCATGCATTCAAGATCGATTGACAATTAATACGCTACGCTATTAATCGGCAACTAGATATGCATCAATATTGATCGTAAATCAACACATATAAATAAGCACCATGAATCATGAATCAATGCCTGGAAGGTAAATAACAATAGCAGAACTCACAACATATAGGATCGAATCATGCAAACCCCAGATTAGAACGGAAAACTAGCTTAGACATAATAAACGGAATGAAATACGATTTAACCATAAAATGGAAATTAAATATATAAAACCCGTAGGGAAGCGTTGATGAACAATGGTTGGTCTTGAATCCAACCCAAGCGAACGAACGGAAAACAACGAAAAACGATCGGACAAACGTTCCGATCGATAACGAAACGATAAACTAAACTAGAACAACGGAAAAACAATACTAGAATTAAACTAAATGAAGATTAAAGACTAAAAGTCAGAAAACCGAGGAAAACCGAATAAACCAGGTCCGGGGCGTGTGTGGTCTCACAGGGCGCAAGGGCTTTCGCTCTATTTATAGAAAAGGGGAAACCCTAATTTGCGCCTCGCCGCGCCTCGCGACAGGTCCTCGCGATCGCTAGTGCGATCGCTAGGTATGTCTCGCTGCGTTCTTCTCGCTTCGCGCCGCCTCTCTTGCGCTCGCGTTGTACCTCGCGACCAAGCGGTCGCTAGCAATTATGAAATGATCGCGAGAAATCGTCCAGCTGAGTTCTCGGCGCTAGCTTCACTCGCGGGCACGAGGTTGCGGTCGTGGCTCACTGGTTCTCATGCGTGTTTCCTAGCGGCCAGCCTAAGGCGCCTAAGTCGGTCGCTAACAACTCGACGATTGCTATACTTTCTCGCATGCGTCGCTCCTTGCTTCGATTATCAACATATAAACCTACAAAACGCCAAAAGAACACCCAAGAGCAAGTTATCTTCTAGAAATAGATAAAACATTGAGAATCGATACATAAACGCACATTAAACGAGCTAAACTCATCTTCAAATATCAACTATAAACGTAAAATGATCGCTTATCACCATCGAGTGTTTGATGTATCTTACAAATTGCACCCGACCCGACATAGCTTGCATGCTAGAACAAATTGAGTCGTTACACGAGCAATCCAAGCAAGGAGCATCGAAGGTCTCAGTGAGAGTTTTGAGGTACTTCAGTATACTCAAAATCACGGGTCGATTTCACTAGATATCCCCAAGATTGAAGGGTACCGTGATGCCAATCGATATCCGACACCTAAAGATTCACTTTCTACAATTGGGTACGTGTTCACGATTGGTGGTGGTCTGTTTCTTGGAGATCCACGAAATGACGTGTATAGCCCGATCCACCATGAAATCGTAATTCATAGCTTCGATAAAGTCGCGGGAAGTTCGAGGGTCTGCATTTTTGGAAGATATTCCATGTTGGTTCAAACCTCGCCACCCGTGATGATTCAACGCGATAGCTGTCGGCTATCGAATGGCGAAAAGTGGTTCAGATAATGGTAAGTCTCGACATATACGCCGTGACATAATACCGTGAGGCATTTGATCTCGTGGGGTTATATCAATCGACTATGCCAAGTCAATAGATAATCCGCAGCATCCGCTAACCAAAGGGTCAACCGGGATCAAATGAACAAGTTGTTAGAGGAATGGGATTAAAATCCACATCTTAAGAACAATCATAGTGGTAACCCAACCATGATGACCGGAGATCCCAAGAACTTGGTTCAACGGGAAATCCAAGTTATAGGAGTTCGTGTAAACACTCAAGTTAGTCTCGTGGCAACATAAATCCTTCTCAACTCGTGGATCCTCCTAAACTTAGCATTTACGGATCTCCACCATCGACTATGGAAGTGGCCCCCCAAACTTCGAACGACACACCGTAGTTCCATGCCGAGTCCACTTCTTCCTTCTCGCAAAGATCCTCGATCGTCGAGTACCCTAAGCGCGACGCGCGGCGGCAGCAGCCATGTCTCGAGCAAGCAATCTTCCGCTTTCCAATGTCGTGTTGCTTGATGGCGTCGATATGGAAATCTCGAGCTCCTCATCGTTAACACGAACGTGAGATTGCTTTCCTCACATCAATCAACGCACGACCGCCAGTTAGAAAAGGTCTACCATGATTAGTGGTTGTTGTTGTCAATTCGGAATATCTAGAATAACAAAGTCGGGCAGTGAAAACAAAATCTCTAATTTACCAACACGCCTTCGACGATACCTTTGATATGTGATCGACCGTCACCATCATCGCGAAATCTTCGCTCATTTCATCTTTCCTAGTGTAGCCGGTTGAATACGCTCAACGGCATCGATTGATGCTCGCCCCAAGTCGCACACAACATTTGGAAAGTCTCGCCGACGATCTCGCACTCTAACGTGAAACCGCCGATCCTTCGCTCGTAGGAGCTTCGCAAGACTAAGACCGCATTTCTGATAGGAAATTTTCTCAAATTTCCCAAGTTTCTTCGCTCTGCAAGCTGCCTTTAAGAATTTCATGTAGCCGGCTTGTTTCGCAGTCAGCTTCAAAGAGAGGCAAATTTATCTCAACTTTTGAAACCTCTTTGAAACGAGCAAACTCGTCATATTTCGACTTGACAAGTCGACTTAAACGGGACGGAGGAGTGTGGTACGACGATTAGCTTCGGGCGTCATGTTGACCTCGCGATCACTGGAAGGTCGCGGTATCTGCTGCACGCCAGACTGGCTTCGCTGCGGCGAAGCTATGGCGCGAGTCACACCGATTGTCGGCCGCCTTCGCCTCGATTGTCATGGTCGGTTTATGCTCAGCAGGTCGCCGAACAACCGCGCGCGCGCACACCCGATGGCTCGTGGTCGGGCGCATGGACGCTGCTCTGGTCGCTGGCTCGTGGGTAATTTTAGACTCTCGCGATCGGGCTCATGGCCGCGCCTCTCGCGAAGCCGCCTCCAAAGGTGCTTTCATGCTCTTCTTTCTGTAGGGCTCTGTAAGCTTGTCCACCTCGTCCTGGATGGCGAAGCATCGACTCTTCGGTTCACCTCCGTGACACTGAAATTGGCCCGCCTTTGTAGTGCATTCACTGCACGGCTATTCGACCGATTTCCGATTCTCCAACATCTTCATATGCTTCCCATAGCCATCACAAGGACTCCAAGTGATTTATCTTCCGCCTCGTGTTGCTTATGAACGAATCGATTCTGCCAATTGTTGGTTGCTTACAACCAACCCACGATCATGTCTTCGAGACTGGCTTCTTCGCTTCAAACGACCTCAACATCAAGTCACGAGGTTGTCGAAATTCGAACGATTCCTCCGATTGATGTGGTCGACGCTCTCTGCCTCAATCGACTCTTCAAAAGAGTGAACTTCTTCATGAGATCGCATATTTTCAATCACTCTCAACAAGCACCGCTTGAACGACGGCGCGCTCCTCCGCCATCGAGCAGTCGCGGTAGCCATCTCTTCTAAAATACGGCCGCCCGCTCACCGGGTCGGTTCAATTAGCACGACGCATCCACTATGCTCCTCGCCTCGCCATGTCACCCACCGTAGAACTGCAGGATTTGTTGCCCTCGAGAACCCATGTTGTGGACATCGCCTCAATAGACCTCTCGAATCTCTCCCATGCCTCGAATAATGATTCGTCGTGGTTTTGGCAAAATGAGAGATTTCGCGATGATCTTCGCAGCCACGGGAAAGTATTTCAAAGAAACTTCACAAAGTTTCAAGTGTCGATGCCACCGTCCAAACTTCAACCAATCTTCGCCCGGTCACAGTCAGAAACCGAACACGCGATCCCATCGTGTCTCGTGGCATCCCATTCGCTTGATGGTGTCACAAATATCGAGAAACGCTTCGAGATGCGATTCGGTCTTCTCGTGGACTCCTCCCCAAACCGCTTCCCTCGACCATACCGATCGTACGGCTTGAGCTCAAAATTGCTCAGATCTACGCAAGGGCCCCAACCGCCTCCCTCGAACCGCCTCGTGGAATGTCAGACATGTGATTCGTGAGGTCTTTCCTCCCGAGCAGTGGACACGATTCCCATATTCGCCATCCGACGTGATCTCCGCAAAGTCACCAGCATGGGCAACTTGCTCCTGATAATGCCCCTGCTCTACTTGATCGCCGCCATCAGCCTGCTGCCTTCTCTCGCCCTTCTCCTTGAGAGCCTCTCGATCTTGGATCTAATAATACTCAAGAGGTCCCCGAGATCTTGACGCATAAACCACCCATGAGAAGAGAGAAATTAGCACTAACAAAAATAAATAAATAATATAATATATAACTTGAATTAATAAATCCAAATCACAAATTATTCCTACGTGATCTTAACAATCCCCAAGAACGACGCCCAAAATTTGATCGCCATTTTTCACACGAAAAGTGTAAGTATAGGGTAAGCGGCATCGATCCACGTAGATTGTATCACTAAAATATAGAAGCTAGCTCAACGACAATTCATCATTATCCAAGCACGCAATTTGGGTCGAAGGTTTAAGCTTCTAAATTAATCCAAAGCAAAGGAACCAAACGTAAATATAAAATAAAGTAATAAAATCACTGAAAAGATAACTATGAAGAAAGACTAACCCTAGGATGCACCAATCCTATCCACAACGATGTTTATCCCGCTTATTATTAACCGCTTTAATCCGCATAAGACGGAAGATCACATATATAACCAACAACTTCGCCATTTATAATTCATGGGTAGCTGACATTACTAATTTTCCTATCACAGCTTACGCTCTAGAGGAAAATAAGCAACCCAAATGGATCACTAAGAATATGCTTCCTACGAATGTCCTATCTCGCCATTTACTCAAGCTTATTCAGATCACGATTCAAGATCGACACAATTAATACAGCTTACGCCATTAATCGGCAACTAGATATGCATCAATATTGATCGTAAATCAACACATATAAATAAGCACCATGAATCATGAATCAATGCCGAAGGTAAATAACAATAGCGTAACTCACAACATATAGGATCGAATCATGCAAACCTGTGATTAGAACGGAAAACCAGCTGCATATAATAAACTAATGAAATACGATTTAACCATAAAATGGAAATTAAATATATAAACCCGTAGGGAAGCGTTGATGAACAATGGTTGGTCTTGAATCCAATCCCAAGTTTAACGAACGGAAAACAACGAAAACGATCGGACAAAACGCTCCGATCGACAACGAAACGATAAACTAAACTAGAACAACGGAAAACAATACTAGAATTAAACTAAATGAAGATTAAAGACTAAAAGTCAAAAACCGAGGAAAACCAATAAACCAGGTCCGGGGCGTGTGGTCTCCCTTCAAAGCGCAAGGTTTCGCCTATTTATAGAAAGTGCTGGAAACCCTAATTTGCGCCGCGCCGCCATGATCGTCCTCGCGATCGCTAGTGCGATCGTTAGGTATGTCTCGCGCTTTTTCGCCCGCCGCCTCATGGGCCACAGCACCGCGACCGCTAACGGTCGCTAGCAATTATGAAATGGTCGCGAGAATCGTCCCAACGAGTTCTGCCGCCAGGCTTCGTCACCGGGCACGAGGTCACGGTCGCTCACCTGGGTTCTCGCCATGTTTCCTATGTTACCTAGCGACCGCTAGTGGTCGCTAGAAACTCGACAGATTGTTATATTTTCTCGTATGCCGCTCCTTGCTTCGATTATCAACATATAAACCTACAAAACGCCAAAAGAACACCAAGAGCAGAGATCTTCTAGAAATAGATAAAACATTGAGAATCGATACATAAACGCATTATTAAACGAGCTAAACTCATCTTCAAATATCAACTATAAACGTAAAATGCGCCTTATCACCATCGAGGTTTGATGTATCTTACAAATTGCACCCGATTCACATAGCATG